>VZRO01006546.1:1323328-1765765 GCA_013397915.1 Daphoenositta chrysoptera
TTTCTCCCATGAAACAATAAGGTTTCACTTTTACTTTGGACTTCATCTCAAATTTATGCTGACCATTAGTCATACCCTTTAAATGAATCTATAAATACAATCCGGACTGGAACTCTGCCCCCTCCCGCCTGCCAGTTTACAACATGCTACAAAATAAATGCTTCTCCAGCAAACTCTTGCTTCTTGCTAAATAGTCTGACTCATGTTTTCTGGTTGGGGAAAAGGGAGTGGCATCCTGCAAGGCTGCAAACCCTGTGCAGCTCCGTGTGACACAGTGAGTGTGCAGTATGGAAAGGAAAATACAGGCTTTGTTTGCTTAGCTTTATGGCTGAAATGCAATTAATGGCAAATGGGTTCAAAATATGGATTATAAAGTCATGGTATAACTGAATTTCATGTGTTTATAAAAACATTGTAAATGCATTTTTAAAACAAATTCAGTGTAGGGCTATTAAAAAAAACCACTTAGGTTTGATGACTGAAAAAGTGTAGACACATGGAAATATTCTTATAGTTTCCAGATTATTTTCATTCCAAGGTGTTTGGAATAGCTCCATTTTTTATTTTAAATTTTTTGTTTTGTTTTCTGGAGATATTCCTGCTTAGTAATAATTTCCAAACTTTTTCATAAGCATGATCAAAATTTTAATAGACTTAAATTTAATTAAATATTTAACCAACTCAGCAAAAAAAAGTATAAATTCTGTCAATACATTTTAATAGAAACAAAGTAACATTTGTGAAAATTCTCCCCTTGGATTACAGTAATAGCAACATTTTTTGCCTTTTTAGATGTTGTTTCTTTTCTTTGATAGAATTTTTATCAAGTCTCTTGCTGCAAGAAGAAGATCCCAGAAATATGCAGGTCTTAACTTTGTGTATTGATATTAAACCATCTGTAATTTCAAAGAAGTGAAACCAAACTCTTAAACTCAGCTTGCCAGATATTATCCAGTATAAAAAGCCAGACTGTTTCTTTGGGAAGCATTATCATCCCCACAGATTACAGCAATCTTTATATACTTAGCAAGGAAAACCAACCCAAGAACAAAACAAAACCAAGGGTACGAACTGGCCATTCCTGGTCCAGTGCCATTCCTTTTCAGCTTAACCAAGCTGTGAGATGTTAAAAATCACCATTTCCCTGCCCTGCCAGGAGATCCTCAGGGAAATGCAGTCTGCTACAACCATTGAACTCTGCAGATCCCAGCAGATGCTGCCAGCAGAGCAGGAGCAGGCACAGAGCAGTGTCCTGAGGATGCCTGGGTGGTCTGGGGACATCCAGGTGGCACCATCTCCCCACCTTGCATCCCACCTTCCTCCTAGATCTGGTCTTGTTGCTTTGGAACCCCACTTTTGGAGCACTGTATGAACCCAGCAGACGGTGCTAGAAGTGCACTGCAATCCTTTGAAGGTAATAGGTAATAGTAATCTTCTCCTCTTGAGAGATGCTGCCTGTTTTGCCCTGTTCCCCAGTGATGGGAACCTGTTTTAAGCAGCAAGGAATCAATTCTGCTCCTGGTATTGAGTCACAACGGAGAGAGCATGGTAGAAGTTGTTACGCACCACAATTTTTTTCTTTAGCCTGAGTGTTTAAAAATTCAATATAATGATTAAGACATGTGAGATGGTAAAGAATCCACACAGGAGTCGGGAGAAATTCAGAATTGTGGTGATTATGCTTTTCCATGCATGTAGGTATTGTGATCTTGGACTACATGGTCACATTTTTTCCCTGACAGTCTGCCTGCCACAATGCACAGGCTGGATGCACAAGGGAGACAAATTAAGATTGCATGTGCAGCTGTAAATGTGACATTTGGAAAGTCTGAAATAGAACAGAACTAGCATTATTTTAATGTAGCTTTTTGTATGCATGCAAATAAGCTTGTGGCTTATGTTCACCTCCCAGGTGTTGAAGACTTTGATATTTGTTGTATTTAGTGGCTCTGTATTTGTCACTTCTAGAAATGGGGATGTGAAACACAGTGGTGGAATGAAGACTGCACTGAGGTAAGGTGTGTTTCACTGCATCTTGAATCAAATTATTGTTGATATTTAAGACACATTAATTCATTACAAGTTTGGAAAGACACGTGCTATTGATTGTATTCTTCCTGAGTAAGAATTTTCCCAGTTTTCTCTCTCCTGTCCTCATCTGTAATGGCCTGTCTGCTGATGATCACTTTTAGGCAGCACTGCTGTGGGTCTAGCTGTGTGTAAAATTTGGTTAGTTATTCAAAGAATACCAGATTTCTTTTCTTAGAAAAAGAACTAGTTTTTATAGGCCTTTATGAGTCAAATGGCAGAAATGGAGTTTGTAAAGCTCATTCTGTGTGAGCTTTATATTCACATTATATGAGTATCTTGAAAACTGACCAGAACCACTTAGGCATGGTGGCATCCAGCTCCTGTGTTTGTCTGTCAGTGTCTGGGTTACTGAACACCCCAAACTTGTATGCACAAACCATACTTGTGCTGAGGGGGTACACACAGATCCCTCATTCTGAATTCTGGGCTTTCAATGATAAAATAAGAAACACACATTACCCTGGTTTTTGATAATAGAATGAAAAGTTGGATTAGATCATAATGTCTTTGAAGTAACTCAGTTTATAATTATTTCTTATGATTTTTTTTTAAAGTTATCATGAAAACTCAAGTCATAGCATTACTAACAATCTGCTTAGATAACAAGTATAGGAAAAGTGGGGTGGCGGGGTAGTCATGCAAAGTGGTAGGCTTCTAGAAATTGACATTTTTTTGGCTCTGCTATTCTTAAATGAATGCCATTGACTTAATGGGAAGAAAAAGTGATAAGGAATGTGGTGACTCCTGGGAAATCTGAGCTATGATCAGCTTTACTCCAAGCCAGCAGCCCTCAGGGTGGATTTGCAAAATGTTAGGTGAGCTTGGAAGACACCAGCCTGTCCTGGCAGGGGGAAAGGAGGGATGGAGGAGATGCAGCAATGGTGTTTTACTGTGTGCTGGACCAGCCTGAGTCAGGCCTTACAGCTCTTCTTGCTCATTTTCACCTGCACTGCTAACAAAGCTTTTGCACGTTCTGGAGCAGCCATAAATCTGTGCACGACCTGTTTCTGCTTCCTTTAGAACCTGATACTTCCCCTTTCATATCACTCAATGCAAGTTCAGTCAATATCCACCTTATTCTATGAAATGGCTTGCCAAGGTGTGCATCAAGGCAATTATTTTATTGTTTTGATTGCATTAAAAAGCTGCACCTGGAATATCCAAAAAATATGGCAAATATTTCGCATCTGCTATTATCACAACCATTGCTTAATTCCTTAATGAAGATAAAAATGGCTCATTCCACTACGGAAAGGGAAGAGAAAATTGTCTGACCATATGGTGTCATCTCCACACAGGAAGTTTAAAATAGAGTGAAACTGTTTCTCATAGATATGACAAAAAGCAAAAGCCTTTTACCACAAAGTGATGACTTTTTTGAAGAAGGTGCTCTTTATCCCAGAAACAACATAAGCATGACATGATGTGGCAGTTACCATGGCAACTAATTATTTTGTATTGAACAACAAGAATAAGCACAATAGCTTCACAAACCCAAGCATATCTTGGCAAGCAAGTTAAAATATCCTGGGGCATCATCAACATGTGCAGTTATCATTTTTCTTTTCTTTCTTTTTTTTTCCCCGAGATTTTAAAAAATTTTTTGAATAAAAACAAATATATTTGATCATGAGTCAGAAGAGGTGTGTTACTGTTTCATCTGACCTCTTCCTTTACCAAAATCTCCTCTTGACATTGTTGTGCTACTGATGCGTCGTGGCCATTTAAGTTACAATGGGCAACATTGGCCTTGGTTTAGCACTGGAATTGATGATCCCACATTTTCAGAAGTTGCCCGAGTAAGGAGTGAAAGGTTGACAATTTAGCTGACAGGAGAACGTGACAAGGAAAACGGAACAGATGGGGCCCTTGAAAATACCATTCTTTAGAAGTATGTGGAATCAATTTAATCCACAATAACAGTACAATGAAGAATCTTATTCTGTAATTATGAGGCTGAAAGAGAGATGGTTTTGATCCAGATATTATTGATTTAGTTGACTGTGGGTAATAAAGTAATTCAGAAATTGTAGTGTCTGGTTCAGGCCTGGCTGAAGTCAACTGCACATTCTTCTATTTAGAGACCCTTTTAATAAATTGGAATGAACTTTAATGAACATCACACTCAATATGGGAGTCAAGGGTGATGTATTGATGTTACCAAAGTTGATGGAACTTTTGCTGTGTTTGCACAGTGTTGTCCAGATAGAGAGGCAAGGAGAAGGTCCATGGCACACTTCTTCCTTTAACATCCAGAAGTGTGTGGGTTTGGATAAATTACTTCAGAAATACTGATGTTTGTAATAGCAAAGACCAGTGAGTGGAGATGCCCATCCGATGGTAGTTTTCATGTATGTAGTTCAGTCTGTATAATTCTCTGTGCTGGATTCATGCTCTCACTCCTGTTACTGCAGACCATCTCAAAGGCAAGTACAATATTAGCCTCACTGGCAGTATTGCTGCTATAGTTTCAATTATGCATGCAGGCTCATCTGAGGACAGATTATATGTACTGCCAAAGCCAAAACATTTCAGGAATTTTTCCATCTCCATTTGATAGATCAGAATTAAAGAAGAAAATCTCCATCTCGGTTCTTCCATTCAGGGTGACCTTATAACTGAATATCTCTGGTTTAATTCTAGCCTCAGTTTAGGGGGAAGAAAATGATCCTTCAACCACACATTCAACCTCAAGTTCAATATTTTGGTTTGTTTCTGAGTCAGTTGTGTTAAACCAGTTAAGGTCAGATTTAGTCTGGAGAGGCTGCAAAATTACAGGATCAAATGACACACGATGTCCCGTGGAACTGAATTGCATTAGAGGTTGCATAAACACCATTAATATTGCTTAACATAGCTGTGGCATGTGAAGCAGTAAGAAATCAGAGTGAGCATGATGGAGAATCTCCGTGTGTAGTAAAAGTAGCTTTGTGTGATGGAGAATTGAACAAGAGCTGCCAGGAAGGCTCGTGTCTCACAGGAGGTGCTGCTCGTGTCCAGGGGCTCCTGTTCAACAGCCCAGCCTGGATTTGGGGAAATGGCTGCTGAGAGGGACAGGACAAAATCTCCATTGTCAGGCTGACACTGTTGGCTGTCTTTTCACTGAAACACAAGAGGGAGAATTACTTGTTCACTGCTGTTGAAGATTTAGTGGTTCTGTTTGTAGAGCTGGAAGTACTGATTTCAGTGCCCTGCACCAGTTCTGGTGAAGATTAATTAATTCTGATGATCCAAAAATGTTCCTGAGAAGCTCTGTCCAGTTGTGCTAGTGAGAGTGCCTAAAACATATCTATTCTCACTTTGCTTATGACCAGTATAGAAAGTTACTAATTTTGGTACTTAGTCCCTAGAAAGTCACTATTTCCTTCTGCTGATATGGATTCAGCAGAGTAACCTCTGGGGAAGGGGAGAGGTGGGATAGTTTGTGAGGAGTTAGAAATTCTCATATCCCTGTAGGATGAGTCACTGGAGCTCCCCACTATTTTTGTCAGACACCTGATTCTTCAGTTTATGGGTATGTGTAGGAAGCACTGGGGTTCTCTCTGCTGCTGCTGAAGAAACTCCTCACATCATCTCTGTATGAGGAGACTTGGCTGTGTGATCATCAGGGCAGAAGGTGAGACTGGGACATAGTGCTAGCTCAAAAAATAAGATGTTGACACCCCCTCCCCTGTTGATGTTTAAAATTTATGTAAATATTGGAATTTCCATTCATAAATACTTGTATTTATGTATGGTATCTTGATGAAATACTGCTTATTAAAAAGCAAAAGTACTTGGTCCTGTTAATCTGATTTACTGTAGAAAAGCCTGGAGTGTTAAAAACTGTTTTCAGAAAGATGCCTTTCTAAAAACCATCAGTGGGATGGTGGCCTGTGCAGAAATACGGGTTTCATTCATGAAATGTAGAGCATTTGGCAGACTGACACAGCAGCCAGGAGAAGTGTCATTCTGGGATGACAGACTATAAAGATAAACAAGCCTTTGTGGAATTTGCAGTGGAAAGGGATCATTTATTAGAAGGATACGTGCTTTCCCAAGCTTTTGCATTTTCTTTCTGGCACTCTGTGCAAAGCCCTCCAGACACCACGAACAGAGCAATGCCTGGAGCAGTCCTTGGGAGCTGAGACAGTGGGAGCCGGGGCTGGGATGATCCCTGTAACTACACGGATACACACCAGCTGAGAATGCAATCCTAACTGTGCATTGAGCTGGTCGTAGCTCAAAAAGAAATTTATTTTTATCATTGCAATAAACCCGTGCAGGCAGGAGATGAAGATGAGTTCACATTCCTCATCCAGCACCCCCGAGGCTGATCCCTATTCATACAGGAAGGCAGGAGAAGTCGACTCTCAAGCAAGTGCTTGTTGTGGGTCAGACTGTCATTGACTTCTCCACTTTCCTAACATGATTATATTGTATCCAGGAGTGGGATGCTGACAGCGTTTTTTATTGTTGCTGTTGGAGGACAAGGACAATGGGCAGCAAATTAGAAGTTCAGGGCAAATCAGTTATGTTATGTTTAAACATCATTTTGGAATGAAATATAACGTGACATAATATTATAAGGAAACAGATTTGACTGCCCAGGAACCTTTGTACCAGTGCAGCAGTGATGGGGCCTTGGAGGAATAGAATATTATATTATGTTTATGCCCTGCTCAATATTCTCTTACAGTATTGTAAGTTTAAAGGTGCTTTTGTTGTCAATGATAATCACGTCCTGAGAATTTTTTGTTGATGATTTTCTTCAGCATTTTCTCCTCTATTGAATTTCTGGGAGTGCAGTATGCAGTGCTGTGCTACATACAGCTGACTTTCTTACAGATCAGTACCTGCCTTTGTATTTACCAGAAGGAACACTTGACTTCATCACACAGGCTTTTGCTGAGAGATTTCATCCTGTAGCTAGGTGACATGAACTTCATATCACTTGCAATTAGCATAAGAAAACATGAAGGGGAAAATAGTGTCTGCCATTTCCTACAGGACCAACAATTATTAAGGCAGAGGTCTATGATGCAGTTGGATTTTTCAGATGATAAATATCAAGGAATATAGAAAGAGTTATGAAGCTGTGTTCCTAAAAATGTAAGGGGTATGTAGGGAATTGCAGCTGGAAGGCTAAAAATGGCCTTTCTTCATCCTACTCTTTTAATCAGAAATACATCTGAGTGTATACAAAAGAAGGAACTCAACTGGAACGATTTAAGTTGTAAGTAAAATAATAGTATAGTACTTCTCAGTGATACATATTCCCTTCCCCCTCCCCTCCCAGGCTGGAAATCTTCCTTTACCACACATTTCTCTGCCATCTGAAGGATTCTAGTTGGGAAATAGCACTAATGGCTGTAGCTGAAGTGTGGCAAAAGGCACAGGTGTCAACTTTGGCAAGTAAAGATTTACATCTAGTTGAAAATCCTGCTGAGTATCATGGCTCAGACCTGCTCTGTTTAAATCACACTGTGGATAAGCCTATGCTGGAGTGTAATGGAAAATACCCAAATTAATGCTAACTAGTTGCTCATATCCCAGTAGCACTCCAGGTATGGAGCCACTTTTCACCAAGTCCCTAATTAGCTGGCACTGAGCTCCAGGCTGCTGCAGGCAGGGCACTGTGGAAGCACAGTGGAGGCATTACCCACATCACTGAGTGTTGATTCAGAAAACTGCATCGTTGCAGGAGCAGTGGAGGTTGTAGGCTGTATCTTTTGACAGCCATGTGTCTTCTGAAGCAAACTCCTCTCCTGAACAGGGATAGAGGAAACTGTTGATTATCTGTAGAAGAGGCATTTGCTGGCAGGGAAGGAGCTCTTCGTGCTCTCTGACTTTAAAGTGTCTCCACCAAAGCCTTCAGTTTTCTTTAGATATCTATAAAGTAGCCCTTCTGGGCCCGTATGTGATGTGAAACCATACTCCCAGTTGTTTCTGATAAAGGCATTGAGTGCCCTGCAGCAAAAGTTTGAACTGGCAGACAAATCTCATGTTGTTAGCACTTGCTTTAATTTTCAAGAACAATAATTAGGCACTCAGATACTGGGGCGATGACTATTCCAGTCTGAATAAAGCAGCACAATGAACTGCCTCAGCAGCATGTTTTGAAGCAGTAGCTTTTCCTCCTACCCTTTGCCTCCTACTCTGAAGTTTGTAGGAGATCCCGTGCATATTACAGCAAAAGTGTGGTATGCACTGACTGCACTGAGGGAATTTTCTCACAGGCAGCCAAAGGGATTTTATTTCCCAAGCACACTTCTGTGGCAACACATGAGGACTATAGTGAAAGTGTTTTGCCTTTTATCTGAACTTCAGCTGGAGTCAAAGCAGTGGGAGATGCTGAGCAGTCTCGTGTTAGCCTTGTAGAGCACTTGACGCTGCTTAGGAGGCAAATTTGTGTGCAGTCCCTTTGGCAGCAGCGGCACCTGCACATCCCCACCTTGCAGCATCTTGGCCAGTGCTCTTCCACCAAACTGGATCAGGCCTTTGGCATGTGCCTGCCTCTGCTATTGCAGACATAGAGGTAGGAAAATCCAACACGTGTCACTGAAGAGCCAGCAGAGCCTGCAGGAATGAGCTGTTCTCTGCAGCGAGGACCTGTGACACTGAACAGTGTGAGTGGTGGCACCAGCTCAGGGTCTCTTCAGAGGGGACTCACTGAGCCACTCTCACACCTTTAGTCTTTTCCTGCAGAGTCTTCCTGTGCTGGACATTATATGGGGTTACAGTCACATGGAAAGACATCCACTTTCCATAAGGCTCCTTAAGAACTAGCTGTAGCAGGCTACACCTGATTAATTTAAAAGGTGATTATCATAATCTGTAATACTGCTCTTGGACTGCAGACATTGCAAGGACAAATGACAGCAGAATTTGACACGCAAACTGAAGTTTACAGGTAATATAGTATTAAACTGAAATGTCATTTATCAGAGAAGTCCTCAGAAAGAGCTTCTAAAATCACAATATTTGCAGGAGCAGAGCCATGGGCTGCAGTCTGTGTGTGTGGGTGCAGGGCTGAGGTGCTCATCACCCTTCTCATCTCCTCATCTACTCACACTGAGTAGAGCCCCACTGCAATAACCACATTTCAGTATTGACACCCCTGCTCTGGCCTTGTCCCCACACAGCAGGGAGAGGTTGCTCCTCTTGTCCTGTGCTCAGGACTGACTGCTCTGCTTGGTTAAGGTGCACATTCCTCCTTTCAGGCACACTCTGGAACTGCCCTTTGCTCTGCAAAACACAGCAAGCAGAAAGGGTCCATAAGGAATATTTGAGTCCTTTGCATCTCCTCATTCTCCTCTGAACTGAGCAAGAACACAGTGGGAGTTTATGGACTTAGACAGAGCACAGGATCACACACAGGGGTTGCTGATTTAAAGTTCTTTTAGTGTTAATCCTGCAACTCATTAGAGAATGCACAACAGTTGCTGCACATTTTTCAAAGTCAGATATATTTACAAAAGCACTCATATAAAAAATACATTATTGCATTCTTTGTCATCTTAAAGTATTGAACATTTAGTGCAAAACACTAAGGGAGGTTATGAAAGGAATCATTAGTGTCCTTGTGGTGCTGCAACATTTCTTTGCATCTACTATTTTAAGCATTACAAAGGGTCAAGAGAAGAGCTCAGGATCAGCTGTATGCTCAGAATTTTTTTGGCAGGATGGAGATGACTGAACACTTTAGCTAAGAAAGGAAGATGGGAGGGTCAACATGAAAAATTGGAAATGACATATCTGGGCAGCCTTAATGAGACCCATGCAGGCATGGGTCAATTCTCTTGATGACATATCAAGCTCAGAATCACATGAATCCAAACCCCAGTGTATATTGGTTGTGAGTGTGGAGCTTTAGATGAAGTTTAATTGCAGTGTAGCAACTTCTGGAGCATTAAAGAATAAGGCAGCTATTCATGTTATTCTGTAAACCTGGAATGGACTAAACAAATGAGTAAGTACATCCTGTTAGTGTTTTCATGTATATACAATATCGGTGTGTATGTGAACGTGTGTTTTTATGTGTACATGCACCTATAGCCATGGTTATGTAGTCATCTCTCTGCAATAGCTGCAAGAGTTATTCAATAACATCATTTTATCAGATCAGCTCTGCCTTTCGCTGACAAGTTTGGGCTTTTTATGACATGGTAACAACAATAACATGTAGAAACAATCTGAGAGCATGAAAATGCAAAGATCTGTATAAGTTAACAGAAGAAGAAAAAGATATATGCTTTGGTCAATTCACTTACACTTTTTTTCACACTTTGAAGAAAATAGGCAAAAGATAGTGAGAACAGAAATGTAAACTCTTGGAGGTTGCAAAAGTTAATACCCATGAAATCCTCCCATTCCAGTGCCTAGTAAAATGTTACAGGCTTCTATGGTTTCTGTCATCAGTGGGTTTTATAAACCCTCTTAATACCGTGCAAACCTTTTACAATTAATAAGCAATTATCAGCCTGTTAAGGAAGTTGCACAACACTGCAGACTTTGACAGTTGACTCATTTTGTAGACAAATATGTTGTCAGCCATTAGGTGTTGTTCTAGAGAGATTTCTTTGGACATGACTACAAATCAGTACTCGGAACAGTGAAATTCAGCCTGTTATTGACTGAGATTTAAAACCAAACAAACTCCATCAGTGATCAAAAGGTGCATCTGCTCTTTGAAAGGCAAAGTTTAGTGCTCCATAAATTCAAACAGCATCACTCATGTGATCTTTGGAATCAATATGACAATAAGCAATTGTCAGTTCTGCCACTGCTGCATTGAGTAATTAAAAGTCATTAGTTTTAAGGGGTTCCAGTGGCAACATAGAGTCGATGTGCATTGATATGTTTTCTCCAATCAATAGTGTGGGCAATAGTCAATCTTCTTGGCTGATAAGCACATCTGCAAGTTAAAATCAGATTATTTGCTATTAGTTCTAGTGTATATGATATCACCTTTTACAGAAAGTAGCTCCATATCTGAAGAAGGATAAAGATAAAAGCAATAGAAAGAGAGGCAGGTTCACTTGACATAGCTGTTATTTCTTTTGCTAAGGATAAATTTTGCAGGGCAATAGCAGATCTTCCCTTACAGACTCCAAGCAATAGAACAATTACTAGAAAGAGTGGCTCTTGTGTAATTCAGAAAGAAAAGACAGCCAATGAAAAAAGCAGCAGGAAACTCCATGTGGGGAAAAATGCCTTGTGTTGACACAGTGAAGTGTTTCCTTCATGCTCTTACGGAGAAATGTTTATTCTGGGAACAACGTTCCCCAGAATGGCTGAAACCCCTCTGCAGCCCATCTGTGCAATGCCAGAGCAGCTCTGCCAGGGGCAGGACAGCCAGGCTCTGCTGTGGGCATCAGGAGGGCCCGGGGACACAGAGCCCCGCCAGCCTGCCCAGCTGAGCAGCAGCTTGGGGGGCTCTTGGTGATTTCCCCCACCCCTCAGTCAGACTGGAAATACCTCCAGTTGTTCTTGGCAGTTCACTGTGTCCCTTGGCTGCAGCTCTAAGTCTCTGTTTTGCTTCTGATTCCTCCTCTGACCAGCCTGCCCAGGCTTTGCTGCCTGTCTTTGATCCCTCCTGCAAATCCTGCTGCTTGTACCTGCACCTGAGCTTCCCAGCCCTTCCTTGGCTTCCCAGCATGCTTTCTACTTACCCTTCGGCTCCGTGGTTTTGGGTTTCTTGGCTCAAAATGTGATCATTCCTGTTTAAAGCCTTGGCTGAGACAAATGCTTTTTTTTTGGTCTTCTCTGGGTATGGGCAGAGATGGGTCTCCCTGTTTAAAACCCTGGCTGAGAAAAATGCTTTTTTTTTTGTCTTCTCTGGGCTTTTGGGCAGAGCTGGGTCTCCCTGTGTGTCTGCACTTGCTTCCAAACCCAGCCCGAGCCTGGCTCTGACCTGCCGGCCCTGACTGCCACGTGCTGCCTGTCAGTCCTACATATTCAGTAAGGCCAGTGGGTTTATGTGTGGGGACATAAAAAAAGGATGTATCTGTCTGAAGCTCGTTTTGAATTTGTTGGGAAAGCTGGGAAGATAACATTGTCTATCCATGGTTATGCCTGTGCTGCTGTCTTGCATGGTCCTCCTGGATAAAACACAGCTTGTCTGTTCCTAACAGTGCCAGTCCTGCTGCACTCACAAACACACATGCCTCTTGTTGGTAGGGATCAGCTGTGGCTTAAAGGTAATTAGTAGCACTTTAGGGAAAATATTTCCATGTATCTTTTAAAGTGAGAAATGATTTTTCATATTGATTTGTACTCTGAGACTTAATATAACATCCTATGACTATAAAATATCTAGGATCTTGGCCCTATTGTATAGGCCCATATTTTCAGTAGGACAGCCTTCAGTTGAAGGTTGGACTTGGTGATCTTGGAGGTCTTTTCCAATGTTGATAATTCTGCATGGTGGCATGGACAAGGAAAGCACATGAAGAAGCAGGGAATGAGGTGATCTCAAAGATCACAACCCCACATCCTGCAGTGAGGAGGATTTATCACCCAGCCATGACAAAACCTGGTCACCATCTCAAGTGACACACAAGTGATGTGTGGGAGTTGTGCTGCTGTTGTTGTTTGTATCCATCTACCTGAGCACGACGGGAACAGCAGAAGGAGTTGGCTCTTGGGAAGGTCCTCCTGTCTGGTGGCAGAGCAGGTTGTCCTTGGCTGCCACGGGATGACAGAGACCTCTCAGGAGGGTGTTCTGGTCTCCACACACAATTAGGACAGGGTAGATTTGCTTAATGTGAATCCAGCCTGGCTGCACCCTATGGCAGCAAACTCTCCCACTGATTTCATGCTCTGAGGAGCTGCATTTCCTTAAGATGATGTTTAGGGAAATGTGTGGTTTTGGTGCTGAAGGTCTCAATCTTGATCCTTACAAGTCCCTTCCAATTTGAGGTATTCCATGGCTCCCTGATCTCTGGCAGTGAGCAGGATGGCAGCTGGAGCAGGGCCCTGCAGCAGGGCTGTTCCATGCTCGTGGAGCAGGAGGGCAGCAGCAGCTGCTGGAGGGGTGGCCTGCCATGTGTGACACCAGATATATGAGGATAACCAATGACTGCATCTAAAATGAGTCGTCCATAAGCAGAGGTTTGATGTGGTAAATTCTAAAGGTATAAGTTAGAGGAAAAACATGTTCCCTGTAGACACGAATTAAGATATTTTACTCTGGCTCTGTGTCACTGTTGTTGTTTTTGTTTTTCACTCGAGCAAGAGACGGTTCTGACTCAGACTTTAATTTGCAAATGTGTTTCCAATTCCCCTGGTAAACGTAGCAGAGCGCGTATAAATAGATTCTTACTATGAAGCAGAATGCCAACATGTAACCCAAATCCTTGCATTTAAGCTTTACATCTCATTTTTAGATGTTCACTTTCCCAAGATGTATATTTTCTTAATGGAATAACTTTATAGTCCTGCCCAATAATTCTGACCTTAAATAAATCTAAAGAACTTCTCATCTATGCTGAGTACAGGGGTTCTAGGGAATGACACTTGGATTTGGTTGAAGTTTAATAATACAAAATAATAACTCAGAGCTAAAAAATCCTGGAAGTAAAGAAAAATGTAGTAGTTTGAAATGTAATTAGATTACATACAAGTAAAATGCCAGTGCTATGTTACATTGCCAGACTACTGGATTTACTGGCATGAACTGGAATTGCATGGGCAACTTCAGAGGTGGATAGAGAAGCAGTTTAAATCTCTGGTGGATTAAGTGCAGTGGTTTCAAAACCTGTCACTCCCATTGTCCCACCCCCACCTCTCCAGGTATCCACGTGTCACCCGTGGTGGTTCAAGTGCCCCCTGAGCAATAAATTGTGCCAGCTCAAGCATAACTACATCCCATTAGGCCGACACTAACCTCTGGCAGAAGGATGAGGCAGAGACCTAGAAACACTCTTCTTTTAAACTGCCATTCCTAAATCCACTAGAGCTTGACCCACAGAGATCTTTTATCTTCCTCTGCCCTTAGGAAGGCATCTAAGCACACGTAGGATGAGGACCTGAGCTTATGGATGCTTAGGCCTGTGCAGGTCAGACTGAGATTGAGCAGATAAGATATGTCAAGAGACAGGAGTTTTGTGGATGAAATGTGCAGTAGCTTCCAGAATCCAATCATCCTGATGGTCTCTTTTCAACAGATTGCAGTGTTTTTTAAATCTAATCTTGTGAATATGTTTTTTTATTCACTATAAAATGCTCCAGAAAGAAAAGATACAGTTTTGTGCAAAGCCACCTGCATATATTTGAAAGTGAGGGCATAATTACCCATACTTATTCATACTGTAAGAAGTAGCTGGTGCTTCATCAAGGCAAATATTTGAGTTTATCAGTCTATGAAAATACTTTTTATCAGGATAAACTGGGTGCATAAATATGTTACTGTAAAAAAAGAAAAATTCTTGCCAGAGACTGGTGAAACTATGAATTGTAAGTGTTCAGGGTAACACTTCTGTGAACTAACAGATAAGGAACCTTGAAAAACCCAGAGTCAAGAATATATATAAAAAATTGATAGCTTAATCTGAAAACCGTTTTTGTGTATTAGAATTAGACTAGATTCTTCTGTCTTTAGCTTTACAGTACTATCAACCTTCACACTTTTATATTGAGTGATGAATATTTGTGGAAGCTCATCCTTTACTTAAAATCTTATCTTTCATTTCAGAAAACAGATCTATATCAGGATAAAAAAGCTTTTAAATATCACCAGTGTTTATGCAAAAAACATGTAGAACCACATAATAAAACTAGACCAGCCATATCTTTCTGGTAATTCATTAATTCATATCAAAAACTTCTTATTAAGTGAACAAGACCAAGATACCATCAATTATTCCTGAGGGTTATGTCCAGGTGCTGTAACCAAATCATGTTTAATATCTGGAGAAGCTGAGTGTGAGTTGGGAATCTCAGTGTAGCCTGTGATTTGTGGTCAAGGTGAAGGAGAGGAAAGCAGAGATGTTAAGGCACACGGCAACCCAACCGGATGAGCATGAGATCAAAGTCCCCCTGAAGATGAGGAGATAGAAATTCCTGTGAGGTACCCAACAAGTGTGAATGGCAAGAGCAGAGTGAGGGCAAAGCCAAAGAGAAACACACACAACATTTCTGAGTTCATCTCATGATTCGGAGGGGTTTGGTTGGTGATTCTTTGTGGGTGATGGGTGATTTGTGCACATGGCAGTGCTGTACTTATGAGACAAGTTACATTGTCCTCCAAGTAAATATATGTGTAAATTTTCTTAGGGGATTACACTAAGCACTACACAATAGTTCATTTCAACAACAGCTAGAACAGCTCTCCGTACAGAAACTATTCTCTTAGAATAATGGCCCTTTATTGTATTTGCCTTAGACTGGTTTGGAAACAGACAGAAATTTCTTGTGTCTAAATACTTTTGTCACTGCTTGTTTTCTGTGTGGTGTAACATGTCTGGAAGATTAATGTTTATCTTCAGAATGTCCATTATCAATTTTAAATCTGAATGGCATGTGCACAACAATTTGTCCCTGCCTATGGCAGCAGATTGTCAAGCAGAATTATAAAGTATTGCAACTGTCTTCCATAGTAAAGCTATTCTACTGTTTAGGTGAAATTATTTGATTAGTTCAGGAAACTAATAGTTCATAAATAATTGAAGTCTAAACTCAACCCTTCAACTGGATAAGGTTCAACATCATGAGAGATTGTATATGCTTCAGTTTTGTTGCTGAGGGCTTGAAAATATACTGTGTAGATATCAAAGAGCTGTCAAGCAAGATTTCTAACAGGTTGAGTGCATTGAGAAAAGAGTTAGTTAAAGTCTAAGCATGAGTGATAGTGTTTGCATAGTAAAGCAGAGATTATGGCACTGCTGGACTGCAAGGAGATGACTGATGTTATACTGAGCTAATAATGCTTATGGAGCTTGAGAAAATGTACAACACAAATTATTTTTCTCTCCTGAAAATGACATTTGAAATCTACTCAGAGGAACTGAATTGGTTCCCACATGAAGCCCTGCAGGGGAAAAACAGATGCCAAAGGCAGACCGGAGGGAAGCATTGCTGTTTGCAAATATGTTCCTGCTCCTCAGCTCGGCTTCCAGCACACGCTGGAGCTGGGAGGACGGGAGGCTGCCCAGGCTCCTACTTTTTGGGTCTTCTGGGCATCCATTTGGCATTTCTGACCTGGGCTGTGGGGAGAGGTTTCTTGTCACTCAAACACGGGTGTGCTTTGAAAGCCAGTGTGCCTTGGTTAGAAAATTCTGCCTGATTAAGAGAGAAATTCCTAATGAAGATGAGTGAAACTTGGGATTCTTATTTTCTTGGAAAGGTGGGAAGAATCATTCCCACGGACTTGCTGCATTAATATACTATCTGTTAGCTAGGGCATGGGCTGTGCAGTACTGGATTAGGGGCTTCCTGAATAGTCTTGGCACAGATACCTGGCCTGGGAATGGGAAATTTTTAGAGACTTCTTTGAGTCCTTTATTATCAAGATAGCCACTAGATAGTAATTTTCAGGTGAAAATTATGAGTTGAAGATGCCTTTCCAGTGAGCCTCCTGTCAAGGAAAGGGCTTTTCCTGTCTCTCTGTACTATTTATAAACTGTGATTGCTACCAGTATTGAAAAAGAAATCTCCTTTAAAGAATTGTAGGTTTTAAAATTATAATCTTGCTTCAAATCATGTTTCTGTTACTTGCTTCATCAACCAATTTGAGATCATCTTACATTTATTGTCTGTCAACATCTTGGCATCCCTTCATGTGCTGTACAGCTTTATAGAAATGTACACGGTTACTTTATATTTCTTTCTCTGCCTCTCCTGATTTTCAAGTGCTGTTTAGGTTATTGAGGTAGGTAGTGAGCACCTGCAATATAAATACTCTTGTTACTGGGTAGGTATAGAGGAAGATGAATCCTTTATAAAACCAGTATGCTGGAAAGGAGAAAGTAGGGAATAGTAAAGCTACACTGGCGGAATGGAAGAAGACTTCTCAAGTGCAGCTAATTTAATCTTGTTCCCCCCAAAGGTAACAACAGGGGAACTGGTTGGGAGACTGCTCTTGATGAGAATTCCTTCTCCTGGAGGAGAGGTGATGTGAATATCAGCTGGAGGGGTGTCCCTTGCCCTTCCTCCAGGAACTGGCCCCTGCCCCCCGAAACACGAGGTGGGTGAGGAAGCCCCAGCTTCTCATCTGAGACCCCTGTAAACAGATTTACCTGGGCACGGGGCAGGCTCTGCTGACTGGCAGGGTCAGGCTGTGAAGCCTCTCAAGAATTGTAAACTTGGGAGGTCTGGAGTGTGTTAATAGTTAAAATAGATTTCCCTTGGAAGTGGAGGTTGTTTCACTACCTAGTTCAGCTCTCTGGTGGATTCTCTTTCTCTTGGGTTTTATTTCTTTAATGACTGATGTAACTGCATTTTGGGAAGGCAGGTCTAGGCATAGTGTGTGAAAAATCCAAGACTATGGGGGGTAGATACAATGTAGTCTTACTGATTTCAGATGTATTTTTTTAATGTTTGAGTTGTAGCTGTACCCTGGGATCTAATCAAGCAGAAGCTCCTGGTGCACTTTTCCTGACTGGCATGCAAATCTATGAGATGGGATGTAGACTATGTCCCAAATATATTTATAATCCAGACATTGTTAGCAAGACTAGAGAAAATATTATATGCAGAGCATTTATGTCGCTGAATTGCCAATGATATGTGGGATTCTATAAAGAAACCACCCAGGTGGTGTCATAGAGAAAAGTTTTGAAATGCCTGGTGTATTAAGGCCCATCTGGTGTCCTCAGAAGAGCTGATTTCTTGACTTCAGATGTCTAGTGGGTAAGTCATGCCTTTGAACCTTCTAGTCTGAAAAGAGAGAAAAGAGAACTTTTGCCCCCTGAATTCTGGTTTTGGAAAGTGGTATTTTAAGTCAAGAATGTTTCTTCACGAGACCACAACATGTGAGAGTCATAATATCAGACAGTTTGAGTTGGGTGTAGATGTTCTTGGCATGTTGCTGATCTCAGAGCCTTAACTTTACCATGGAGCTGGAGAGTCAGTGTAGGAACTCCCCAATAATCTGTATCAGAAAATTTTATTTCAGATTGAGTTGTAAGTACTCAGTAGGGGTACAGTTTGAGATAGCCTTAAAACCTGACCTTTAAAAGGTGCTATTCCAGACACCTTCAGTAATTGTGCATCTGGAAAACTTTATTCCTGCATCTGAACAGTTCTGCAGCTCTTGATCACCTAATTTATTTTGGTGGGATTTGAAATCTACTACCATTTGTTTGTGTGACTTTCTGGTTGTCTGATTTCTGTGTTTTCCTGTGTTTTGCCATGTCCTCATCACCTGTCTTTGAGGAACAGTTGCTCCATAACCATTCTGAAAAAAAAAGATGTTGTCCAGATACAAATATTACTGAGGATTTGTATGTTTTTTTCACTTTGGTATTTGATTTATCTTTGTATTCTTCTTGGGTAATTTGAAAAATCCCTTCCCAGTATGCTTTAGGATTAATTATATTTTTTCTTACAATTTTTTCAATTCTTAATTAAAAATGCTAGATGGTGATAATAGATAACAAGGAAAATCAATATCAAGTTGAACTATTTTAGGCTCATTAGTACACATTCAATTAGGGATTCTGTGTTATGCGTAAAGAACAAAAATATTTATTCAGAGTAAAGACACTTCAGTGAAAGAAAGATTTAATTTTTAATATCTCAGAAGAAATATGCACCAGTTTCACTTTTTATTTCCATGATGCCAAATGTAGGTAATCCAATCTCTTCTGGAGTTAGAACAAGCCATTCCTACTGCCCCTTATTCACTCCCAGATAGAGCAGCAGACAATCAAGTCGTTCCTCCACAGCACATTTAGTGTGCCAAAAATATTGCCTACTTGCAAGCACGAGTGTCTTCAGAAGGATTATTTCTGAAGGAAAAATGAAATATTGGTGCCTATTAAAACACATTTCTGGAAACTTCAAGCGATGGAATAAGACCGAATTTTGTTTTCAAGTTTTGGCCTGGAGCCTCCCTTCTATTGTTTTTCTCCTGGGCTGTACATGTAGAAACAGGAACGCAGCAAGAATTTACCCTCCCCCTGAGTTTCTTCATCCTGATTCAGATGTGAAGGTAAGACCATCATCACAATGCCAGAGCCTTTGTGGGGCGTGGGAAGGCCGAAATAGGAGATACAGGGTGTTAAATATCCCACATCCTGTGCCTGGAGCACAGAGTGGGATTTGGGACGTGGCTTTAAGGCCCTGTTAGAGGAAGGGGAGCAGCTGCAGAGACAGAGCTGGTGCCTGCAGCATGGCTGAGACCCCCCTTGGGAGAAACCATCATCCTCTTACCTCCAGCCTGCCCTCGCTGGGATCTCTTCCTTCACCTACCCTGGAAAGAGAGACAGCTATGGGGCACTCAAAGGGAATAGTGAAAACCAGCATGGCAAAAGTAAGACCTTTTTTTCCCCAAAAAAGTTGTCATTGAAACCTTATTTAAGCAGACAAACTCTATCCTGAATCTGTATCAGAAAAAATGCAAGTTAGGTAATGCTTTGGAAGGCCTGTCAGGAATTCTGTTTTGGAGCTCTCTGTGAGTAACTCAGCGGGATCAGATGCTGTATCTCCGTGTGATAACATACTGCCAGTGTCCAGAGAGGTATTTTTGCTCAGAGCTACGCTGCCAGGAAGTCTGAAGGACAATACCCTTCCAAATGGTGCAGGATTTTGTTATTAGTTCATACAGATCTGCTCAGAAAATGAGCACTGAGTCCCTGTTCTGAGGGCCTGGATCAGGATTTTTTTGCAAGAATCAACTACCTGATGCATAAATAAAAAATACACAAATCCTCATTTGCAAAAGGTGTTGGACAAACTTAGTTTAAAATAAACAATTACTTTTTCAGGAACAATACCAGCAAAAGGAAAAGTCGTTGCCTTCTCCGTGCACATCAATGTGAAATATTCTAAATACTCTAAGTAAGCAGGAGGCTCTCCTGCTCAACAAATAGAGAATGGATACCTTGATATATAGAGGAATGGACAAGTATCTCAGAAGGTGGCTTCTGATCACCCATAAACGCTTTATAACCTGCATAATGCAAGGACTGTCAGCATGGACCTTAAGAGCTGCCCTGGGAAGTGTGCACACTCACTGCCAAACCCATCCGTGTGCTCTCCCTGATAGGAAGGATGAATGTCAATGATTTACCCTCTGCACAATCTGATCTGGGCAGGGCTTCAGCAGCAACTGCCAGCCAAGAGCGAGCTGCTCACACCCGTCTGCAGCACTGGCACCTTTTCTGCCATGCAAATAATTACTGTAAATTAATAGAACTATTACCATGTGAGAAATCACTTTGAACCCAAGCTATGGCATTTTACAAAGGCCAAATTTGAATAGCATGCATAATCAGTTCTGTTGATTAATTAGTTAATACTGATATAAAGGGAGAAAGTGATGGACCTGCTTTCCATTGATATTAAGACTCTTTTCTATCAGTTTTTGGCAGGAAATTATTGCTCAAAGTTGTTAGAAACCACTCTAAGCGTGTCTCTGTGTTTTCATGCAGCTGCCATTCTTCAGCATGTTAAGCAAATATTGTAAAAATGTCCTCAAATACTGATTCAGCTTCAGGTCCATGTTTTGTGTTGTCTTCTATGAGTACAATTGAAATGTAAAATCAAGATGCCCATGGAAAGCTCTTGCACTCTAAAGTGCTTCTGGAGATGAGGTTGTAAATTTGAATACTGATGGGGAAAGAATCATACTTGTGTGCTTGAAGGTGTGCCAAGGTTCCTGTCTCCTTGCAAATTTGCCTGGGTGAATTTTAAGGGTAAGCTTTCAAAAACCACATGAAAATTTTGTCCTTCAGTTTGCTTTTTGTGAATATAGTATTTGCATTTGGAAACAGACTCTAAAGCTGAGCCAAGTGCATTGCAGAGCTCTCCCCAGCTGCATGGTATAATAACATCTTGGTTGTTGCAATGGTCAGAGTTAATGAGGGACTTTAAAAAAAGTTGAAGGTATTAATAAATAACACTTAGATCTATCAGCCTTTGGTTATTTCCAATTCTGAAATAAATGAGTTGCATAGAGTGAGATAAATGTTGATTTATTTTTGGAATTATAATGTGTTACAATTCAAGATCAGATTAGGGTCAATTTACACTAAGTCTGCTTTGAAACTATTATATAAGCGAGCCAGAGTAGGTCAGTATGTCCTGCTCTGCATACAAAAAGCTCCCAGACTCAGTGTCTATAAATAAAGATCAAGCTAAACCAGACAAGCAGCTTGTGTCTAATATTGGGGAGATCATTTTGTGCTACCTTCTGTAAATAATTATGCTGGAGTCCAAGAGAGAAGGGAGAACACACTATCATCTGGTGTGCACCACGCACAGAGAGTGAACAAGATGATGTTTTGGCATTAATAGCAGCATTAATAAATAACCATTCCTAGCTCTTAGTAAACTCCAAGACTAAAATATGAGCCAGAAGAGTGGGTGATGTTCAGTTTTTATTTACCCATCCACTTACCTATCATATTTTGTGTTGCAGTGTCAGAAGACAAAATAGCGTGGCAGGGTTTATTTGTGAGATGCTGTTGCCCTAGTTACCAGCCTCATATCAGGGTTAAGGTTGACAGTGTGGGCTCATTCCTTAATCTCAGCTCAGGTTGCTCACAAGGGAAGAGGCTTTAATGTTAACTGAGCCTGTCTTTGGCTTGGGGAGTTAGGCCTTTAACAATGCACCGGGGAGTATTCCTTCTTTGTGGCTGTCACAGCCTGTCTGGGGAATGGGAAATGGAATCGAGGCGTGGGGGAGGGCAGACCTCGCTGCTGGGAAGCTTATTAAATTATGGAGGAGGGGATTATTGGTGGGAGCAGGGCTGTGGGCTCAGGCAGCCGTCGGAGCAGCCCTTTGTGCTGCAGGCTGGTTTTTGTTACAGTCCCTTCCAGGCAGCTCGGGTAGCACTGCTCTGTGGTGGGTGCCCCATGGCCCAGCAGGGTGTCACTGCAGTTGGAGGACCAGAAGAAGAAGGTGCAGAGTTTGGGATGGCAGGTGTATGCAAACACACTCTCCCTGCTTTGGAGTGCTGAAGAAAAGGATGAATTAATGAGCTGGTCCCACTGCCGGCTCTGCCAGTCAGGAATGGTGCAGGCTAAAATTGTCATCTGGGTAGTCACCTGCTCTGCTGGAATTAACTCTGGAACTCCAGAATTAACTCTCTTAGCTCTCAAGCTAGCTCCTTTTTCTGCATACAGTTCTCTGAAAGACACAGAAATGCTTTTTACATGCCACCCAAAGTCTTGGATAATCCAAGACATAAAAGTGTGTTGCTGAGACTGAGCATCTGATCCTGACCTGCCATGAGCTGCTCTCCATCCATGTTGTGTTGGGGCCTGACCTAAATGACTTTCTCAGTGACCATGTATCACCCTGATTTGATCAGCTTTGTCTCAAAATACAGCAAAAAATGCTGTATTTCTTAAAAGTTGGCAAGGGGGAACAGGCATCCCAACACAAACCCTTTTCTCCTGTGGTAGCCGAGTGACTGAGCCATAGTCAGGCTCCTGGAGCTGATGTTTGGGTACCTCCTTTGCCTGTGGAAGTTGGGATTTGTGTCTCACTTTCCCTAAGTATTAAAGTTATTAAACCATACCATGTTGGAGGGGACAGTATTGGAATTTAATTGAGAAAGGGAAAAAAACCTGCTAAATTTTAGGGGCAAATGGTCTTATCAGGGAAAGGCATAAGAATGGTTAGAAAGCATTATTTTCCCTCTGGGCTGGGCTGCCAGGTCTTTCCTCTGGTACAAGGGATCCTTTGTATTCTCATCTGTGAAGTCATTAGTGCTCATGGAGCAACGACCTCAATCTATAGCTAAACATATGGGAGGCACCAGCCTTCAGGTGGGGTTTGCATACCTGAAAGGATCCACAGTCATTCCCTCAGCTCATGAAAGTGCCTTAATAATTTTTTCTTGAGCCATTAACTTTCCTTACCCACTGTTACTTGTTTTCAGTCATCCATTACAGCGGGGACAGTCTGGGATATTCGTCTGCTATCATGACAGGCATTTCATACTTTTCGCTGTTCTCTAAAGATAATGAACAAATCACTTCAAGATAAGACCCTCCGTGCTCGATATCAGTTAGCCAGAGACCTATACATCATCAGAGCAGTTGCTTTTTATAGGATCTTTTCCATATGTTGAAGCTGTGTGCAGGGAACAGGTTGCAGGCTGGGGGCTGCGTGTGTAAGGAGACAAACCCCCCTTTGCTCTCCATGTTTGCCTTTCCTCATCTCTCTTCCTTAGCATATTATTTGAGTTTACACATCAAGATAAGGTTTCCTCTAACTGCCAGTCAGGCAAACTTAACCTGGAATCTGATAATTAACTTGTGTTCTGCTTCATACATCAGCAGCTGCCATGATCAATATTGGGGTGAGAACGGGAGTTGTTGCTGCTGCTTTTGCAAATGATGCTTGAGGCCAGACTGGTGCAGAGTGGGTGTTACACATCTGTATCTGCTCCAGCTGCCCCGGCCCCCCTTTGGCAGTCTGCTTTTGTAGATTAAGGACCTGATCTGCAGGGGATATAAATCATTGAGTTCAATAGAAGATCTTTCTGTTTCTTTCCCATGTGATCATAGGAGAGTTTGCACCCTTTTCCTTCTCTTTCTGTTCTTTCTCTGCGAGACACCAAAAGCTGGAGGTCCCTTCTGTGCCAGAGTTGTGAGCTGAAGGGGGGCCAGCATGCACAAACTCTGGATGGTGCCACTGGTGCATGCAAACCCCAGCAGATACACATCAGGTCTGTTAGGCAGTTAATTAGTTGTGTGCAGTCACAGAGGCTGGACATGGAACAGCACATACATTTCTTAAGATGTACTCTGAAAATCAATACTTAATGCCTGTCTGGCAAAGAGAGAGCAGCAGCAGGTCCAGGTTGGCAGAGCTGAAGGAGCTGAGCAGCCACAGTGGATATGGAGATGAGAGTTGGTTCCTAGGAGCAGACGGGATGCATTTGGCCCAGTCTGATTTACTTTGCATACTCCTAAATGCACTTTCCAGGCTTTTCCTATCGAGATGATTTATAATTGTTGCAGATGGCGTCTGGGCTAATCCCTGATGAGAACTCTCTTAAGCTTCTGACAAATTTGAATCTGCAGCCATGTATCACATCAGGAGTGTTGGGGCATCTCTCTCACGTGCTACAGAAATGCAAACCCCAGTGACCATGGATGGACAGAACAGAATCTGTTTAAACATGTAACAGCTTATTAATATGAAAGAATGAAATGTTTCCTATTTTACTTATTAAAAGGAAACATAATTATTGACTGGTATTATCTTGCCAAAAACCAGAGTTTTCTTACCTAATTGGAGTTAATAGACCATCAGTTAATGGGGTAGACAGCAGAAAGGGACCCTACAGAGCCCAGGAGTGTCAAAATGTTATACATAAAATGAGGCAGGGGGTAACAGAAGTAGCACCTCCCTAAGACCACAATAAAACCTGGCCACTGAGTACCTCTCATGGGAGAGTATCTCTGTATTTTGACCCAGTACAAATTCTTACCAGGACAGCACACTGTTTACTGCAGAAGAGATCTGTGGTTTTCCTCCAAAAGTAGGTGGTCACAACCCACCAACTGTAAGTATTCTCCCTGGACTCTCTTAAGCAGCAGGAATCAAACAGATGAAATTCTGCCTACTTCAAGGTTTAATGAATGTCTGAGCAATATTAAGCCAGTAATTGACTTGTACTGTAGGTAAATGAAAAGTGAAATCTGCAGTTAATGTCACTGAACTGTGTCTTGCTGGAAGCCTGCACCAGGCCAGGATGCTCAGTGGAGGCTCTGCTATCGCTGAGCAGCCACCAAAAATAAACAGTTTCATTCATTTTAATATGACTGCATTGCTGTGGACACACAAACAACATCTGGCAAACGGTGTCCGAGCAGTTACATGGATGACAGCCCATTTAGTATTCTGTACCTAATAAAACATCGAGAAAATATCTGTACAGATCAGTATCTTTCCTAGTGGGGCTCATCCTAAGTTTAATCTAAGGTCTTAATAGATGTAAAATAGTGGCTTGGATCTTCTGTTACAAAAGGTGTAAATTCCAGCCTTGATGTGCTGTGGATGCTTCTTTCAACCCTAAAAATACCAGAATTGTTTGTGGCTCATTTCAAGAAGTTTGCTGCTCTATCTGGTAGAAGACAGCAGTGACACCAGTGACACCAGTTATCTGGCCAATATGTCAATCCCACTGAAGTCCATGGCCTATATGTGATACAATTGTCTACATTCAGAGCTGTGTCAAGATAATTTGACCTCTTTTTTGCCTTGGGATTCTATTTCTTTCACTCCTGCCTTTCCACAGTCCTTTTGGTCCTGTTACCACTTTCCATTCCATCTTCTTTTTGGGCAAGAGAAACAGAGGACATTAGGAAATTGCTCCTACATGCTGCTTCTTCAGTGCTGCACTTATGGCTCAAGTTAGACCTCTGAGACCTTGGCTCCAGGGAATCAGAGAAACAGGGACCTTTCTTCCTAATTCTGCAGTGGGAACAGGCCTTGTACTGAACTTGAGCAGAATGCATGGTTTGCATTCAAATGCACCTTAAGGATTGACCTCTGTTTTAATTGTAGTAATTCTGAGAAACACCCCTAAGGAATTCTGGTTTCCTACAGATCCTCAAGGAGCAGAAGTTCCTCTCTCTATTCAGAAACATTCTCATCTCCTTTGTGCTGTAGTAAATTCAGGGCATTGGTGGAAGATGGGTTTGTAGAGGAACATCTGTGACGAGATTCTGGCTCATCAAATGCTTAAAACTCTTGCAATATTTGGATGTTGTCTGCATAAGCAAAGAGTTTTTGAAAGATCCGCATCTGGAACACACCTGTTTTTGCCAAGCTGGCTAAATCTCTTTCCCAGGGATTTTGCACTGGCATTTCAGCTGACAGTTTGTCTCTATTTCAGTCACTTCATCTTCTGCCTCATGCTGGAGGAGACAGGATTCCGTCATATCAGTTCACCTTCTTTTCTGATCTCTGAAAATGAGTTTCCCAAACCAATTGTCCCCGAGTGCAGAGGATCGTGGAGCTGCTTCCGTATTGTCCTGGCCATCTGTCTCTTCTCTGTGACACTTTTCCAGGCAAGAAGATGCTCTTTCTGCATATTCATGGAGCAGAAGAGTCCTGACACGAGAGGGAACCACGTGGCTTGTGCCTGATGGATCCAATTCCTGGTCAGAGCTGAAGGCTCGTGGCACTTACTCTGATTCATTCAGATCCATGCTCACATGACAATGTCTAAGGGATTCTGCAAGCGTGGTAATTGCATACACAAGCAAAGAATTAGGTGTGCATTCTCGACCAGATATCAAGCTGTTAATGCCCAGCTTATAAATTTTAAATATTTGCAACTAGCAGCTCCCAAGTAACTACAGATCGAGAACTGTCTGTAGGAGGTATTTGGGAAATAATTTAAAATAATGAATACTGCTAAGATGGTCATGATCTACTTGCCAATGATACTTGCATACAAGTGTAACTGTAAGGAATTATGCAGCCAATTCTATTCAAAATTATGTATTTTTCTTAGAGCTATAATTAATGATCCATAACAGTAAGTATGAGACACACACACAAAGGTCTATTGTCTGCTACTTACGAAAGATTAAAATGAAAAGCAGTTAGTTTGGAAACTACAGACCTTGTTTCAAAATGGTCTGCTCTGTTTACCGACAGTGACTTTTGCTGCTTGTTTACTGCAATTTACTTAGTTACAGCATAAGTTACACGTGATTATCTTCTAAATATGATGCTAAGCTAACATCTGTCAAGTTTAAAAGTCATAATGGGTGCTATTAGTCACTGAGATGATCCAAAGGCAGAAGAATTGGTATGACAACAAACCTGCATAGTCTTTTTTAAAGATGTAACATTTTATAAAGAAAATTTTGGGTGGGTTCTACCTGCTCAGAAGTGAGAAGATTTTAGTGTCTTTAAAGCTGGAATAAGCAGAAGTCAGGCAGAAGGGTAGAGCTGGTGGTAATGGAAGCAGTTATCAGAATAATATCAATTAACCAAGCAAAATACACTGTTTATGTCCTTCTTTGCTTCCTGCAAAGGAGCAGTAAGTTTAAGCTCTCTGCTGTTTGTGTCAGAAACCTCATTTCTCATGGGCTTGTAAAGCAGTTTCAAGCCATACCAAGCTGCTATTGCCTTGCAAGTCCTCATCTCTAATGCTAATTAATATTCCTCTAACTTCCTTTTCATTTTTAAAAGCAGTTCAAAACAAAATTTCTTGGATGTCTCAGATGCTTTTTAAATTTTAATTTAAGGAAAAAGTACATGCTTAAAAGCCTTGTTTTCAAGCCATTAAGGCTTGAGGCAGCTCCTAATGAAGTCAGAGACCAAATATTCTCTGAGTTTAATGAGTAGATGCCAGCAAGCCACCGACTTGCCCTCGGTGGCTTGGACATCTGCAGCAAGGAGGGAGTCACAGCAGTTACATCTGAAGCACAGGGTCTGTCCACAGGGTTTGGAAGCGTGGTCAGCACTCTCCTCACAGCTGGATTGGCCTGGGGATGTCCTGTGTGCAGCCTCTGTGACCACGTGCGTGGTGACACTCCCAGGGGAACCCTCTGCAGATCCGGAGGGCTGGACATTATCTCAGGAGATAACCATGGGCAGAGGCAGTGGCTTTTCCTGCTGGAATGAGCTGTGGGCTGCAGTTATATTCGTAATGGATATTAATGGCTTTATTTTTCAAGTCTGTAATAAAGGAATTTGTTGAAAAGGGTTTAGTTGAGGTACTGACAATTACCTGTTCTCTGTTTACAGTGTATTCCCGTGTGGAGATTTTTTATCTTCATTTTCCCTTTGCTCACACTCTGCTATGTGGCTAAACCTGGAAATAGCAAAGTCAAATGCTCTAAAAAACCCAGAAAGGAAAAGCTGAACTAAATGCACCAAAGTGCTGTAGCAAGTAAAAAAAGAATGTAATAATGAGAGTGATCAATCAAGTTAAAAGGGTAGAAATGGACAACCCAGCCAATAGTTGAGGAAACCATAAACATAGGAAGGGAAATACATCTAGTATGGATGGTGTAGAAAGAGAAGTCGTGAACATTTACCTTAGAAAACTGATTGCAGATTTAATAATTCAGATAAATGGATGGAAATAAGGCCAGCATTGGAGTGTGTATTTTTCTTTGTGGAGTTATAAGAACTCCTCCACTCTATCATCAAATCACTTTTAAATCAGTAATTTGTAGGCTAGAACTAAGAATAATGGCTTTTAAAAGATTTTAACTGAATTTATCCATCATGAGGTTTTTGCATTTTTTCACTGAATGTGTAAAATCATTCAAAAATAATTTAGAGCAATTACTTCCAGTGACAGGCCAGTGTGTGTTCTCCTAGGCTGAGATTGACTATGTGAAGATAATTTTACATGAATATCCTGCTGAGATCATTTGTGCCACTGAAAAAAGGCTGTATGTACAAAGTTTTGTAGCAGGAGTGGTAACACAAACACACGTGTAATGATAATGTAGAAGAGTTTTAACACATCCAACTGGACTAAACTGAAGGTGCAGAATTAAACCAGGAATGGTTTTGCCCATTAAAATTTCAAGTTCAAAATTTGGTCTGGTTTTCAAAACTTCAGAGAAAAATGCTAAAACAGATTCAAAAATTTGGGCTTTAAGGTCATGTAGGCTCTTTTGAAAACTAATAGTGGCTCATATTATGAGTGTCTTCAGAGCAGTGCAGCACTGATCTGGCATTAGTGAGTGCAGCTCAGCAACACGTGCAGTGTGTGCTTAGCTTAGTTACAATTTCTAGTGCTGCTAAATAATGAGGTATTAAAAGATAATCTGGGTGTACAGTTCAAGGAACCAAGGGTGGGACTAAGGGTCTAGTGAGGTGGAAATAACGTTTTGCAAGGGTTAGGTCTGGAAATCTGGGATATGGGAGTGCCAAGGAGATAAGAACCCAAGCACAGAGTGATGTTTGTAGATGATCACATCTACAATATGTACTGCTCATGTTTAGTCATTCTGCACTGAACAATAACCTGCATTGTTGCGATTTGCTGTGGTAACTTATGTTGGGATGTGTTTTTGAGCTCATAGTTTATACTATGAGTAAACTGGTTTTATACCGTAGTCATGGGAACTCTCAGTCTTCAAGCACTTTGTGTAATGAATAATATATTATGAGAATATTCACAAAGATTTCTTGTGTGCTGTAATATTAACAATTTCCCACATGTGGGATTCATATTTATCCCCCTGTATATTGAAGGATAGCATAAGTAGATGATATCTATTGTGCAGCAAACATACACAGTCTGATGTAGTATTTGTTAAAATTATTTCCAGAGCATGTGGAATACAAGCCATAAAAAAATCTCCTAATCCTCTAACATTAATGAAATAAAGTAGTGTTATTCATTACCCACCAGGAGAATTTATAAACAAACTCCACATTTAATTCCATAATGGCAGCAGCGCATGCACGTCTGCACCCAGAGGCTGACAGGGGCGTGTGCCAAGGTTGGCCACGGTGTGCCTTGTGCTCTGTTTGGAGAGCGTGGTGCAAGAAGCTTTGAACTGCAGACAGGCCCCAAAATATCCTGTGGACAGGACTAGGCACTAGCAGCTGCAGTCTCTGCTTCTTGGGCGCATTTTCAAATCCCAGCTTGCCAAAGTATTAATTTCTGCTCAAGATAACGTAGTGCACAGCCCTTGAGTTTAATATGCAGAGGTAATTGTTTCTGCAGCAGACAACCGAATCCTCAGTGACTGAGTGGGTGTGCAAGGGGTGAGGTGCATCCAGTGGGGGGTTCCGTGCTGAGGGAGGGATGAGGTCTGGGCTGGTTCACTCCAAACCCAGACCCCTGTGGTGTGGAATCAGCAGCAGGGTTTGTTCCCTGAGCTGTGCTCAAGGATGGAGCTGTTCCGGGACCCAAGCAAGGCAGAGGGGTGAACGGCCCTGGCAAACCGAGTGACAGTCACTGGTGCTGTGGGTGCAGGAAAGGGAAACGAGCTTTCCCAGTGCTGGAGAGGGCACTTCTGGATCTATTCACCTCTCACTTCTCAACACACTCAGCCCCTCTTCAATTTATCGCCCATACTGAGGACTTATGGGGAAGGGCTGCATTTGTAGAGCTTTACCTGGGCATGGTGAACCAACCCCCACCTTTAGAATAATAGAATTCTGAGAAGTCAGAATGGGGAAGTGTCGCTCTAGGACACGAAAAGAAGCACTCCAGACTCGAGTTCTCTGTCAGGTCACCAAAGCCAGAAAAAGAGACCCGGCTGTTTATTTCTTCCATATAGACATGTTTCTAGGAATGACCATGGATTGGAGCATGAGGTGACCACCTCTTCCATCCACACTGGTCAACAGAACAGTCCATCAAACTCTCTCCGCCTCTGGAGAAAGAATGAAAACAATAGAGTACAGTTAACAAAACATGACTATGTTTACAGAAAGTGCATGAAAAACTTTATCACCAAATGAAAACATAGAAAGACTGCAAAAGTCAGGGCAACATGGAAGCATAACTGGAGAAAGAGTCTTTTGCAAAGTACAATGTTTGCCTTCTCCTTGTACAATTTTAGTCAGTTTTTATGCCTTTTATGTTACTTGAAGAATGCCCCTCCGTGCTTCAGGTAACAGCACATAAACATTCATTTCTTTCCCTGAATTTAGGATGACTGCAAAGGGTCCTGGACTTTTTAAGAAAATCTTTTGGAAGTTTATTGTTGGATGGGATACAGCTCATGAATGACTAACAGATTATGTTGATGTCTGTTGATAATAACTTTTGTAGATCTGTAAATCACTATGACTTTTATAATGCCTCCTACCTCTGTTGTAAATTTGTTCCTGTAGATACTTTACCCTGACCATATTTTCGAAAGCTGGCGTTACTTTCAGTGCTGTCATAAAGCAATATAATCCATGCAGTGTGTGCAGGTGTATGTGTGTTTGCATTATCCGTACTCTAAAATACCCCACAGATAAAGATTCCCATTAACTTATGCGTGTCTGTGCCTCATATTGACATTATTCAAACACCTCATGAAGTTGGGCTGCAGAAAGAGCCACACAAACCTGACCCTGCTTGCTTTACAGCAGCTTCTGTGGATGCAGGACTTCCATGTAGATGCTCTCGATGAAAATCTGTGCAAGAATGGGGGTTTTTGGTTTAATTGGGCCATTTATATGGAACAGAAGCTATAAGTAATCAAGATCTATACGAAAGTCGATTTCCACAGCTCATATTGGCAAAGGTCTCTTGTGCTGTTGATGCACATGTTCACAGCTCTGTCACCACTGAGAAAGTCACACCACCAGTCACACCTCATTCAAATTACACTAGCTGGGAATTTCCTGGTTTTGATGTGGCAGAGGGGAGCATTTTTCCATTAATGGTTTGGCATTCTTTGAAGATTAACAATGCAATTACACCACAAAATGGGTTTTCATATGGGAATGTCTGAGGAACAGTTATGGATTGCATTTGTAAGACATGTTTCCGTGCACAGATCTGTTTCTGTGCATTACAAATGTGCTCCTGGTGTCAGAAGTTGTGCGTAGATGATATCACTGGCTTATGAAAAACAAGGTCTGTTTGGCACAGGTAGATAAATGCCCTTACAAATATTGCAGGGCTGATCCAAAGAGGAGGCTCTGAGCATGCAGTTCTACTCCCTTGCTTAAACAGCTCTTTACCAGGAGAGCAACGTCAGGCATTTTCTCTACTGCTAAGAAATCTTGCCATGGGGAAATCAGTCATAGATCAGACGAGACCAATTACTTCATTGCAGAGATTAATCCTGAGTGCACAAATGGTGGGGAATGGAGGGTGAGATGATGCTTTCTGCCTAAAGTTGAGTGCAACTGCCTTTCAGGGATAGAGGAAGGAATGGCAGTTTTGTGGTTTTATTACAGGGTTTGGGTTGCTGCAATGTGCTCTTTGGGAGTCAAAAGAAGAAAAGGGGCTTTGAAGGCTTTTGGGATGCTGCGTATGTCATAGTCGATGGCAAGAGAGCTCATTTAGAGAGCAGCAGCATTTTCCTGCTGATTTCCTGATCTGAAGGACACGGAGCACAGCGAAGGCTGTTCAGCTGCCTGCCATCTAATGGCCAGAGCAGAGAGCAAACCAACCTGGCTTCAGCTGGTGCTCCCTGTTGCTGGGGATTCTTGAGCTAAATACATGGAAAATTCAAAGGAAATGCAAGCTTTTGCTCACTGATTTACGTGTGTTATGCTGGGGCTCTTGTTACCATCAAAAAATGGTTTTGTTACCATCAAAAAACTAAGAAAGAAATCCCACCTTTGCCTGCAATATATTGTTTCTGGGCATTGTATATCTGACAGCAAATATCAGTCTGTATGTGAATGTATATGAATGAAAATGCATAATTTGAAATTTAAAAAATAATTTTTCCTTTATTTACTTCTTGAGCAATAATTCTGTTCATTTTTCTTTTCTGGTGTTCTCCCTTCCACTGACACTCTCGCCCCCTCCATTTTTTTATTATAATGAGCAATATATAAGATTTCTCACTGCTGGGGAGTGTTAACACACCGATGCCTCTTCCTCCCGGGCAGACCACGGTGGCACCTGCAATATCTGACACCAGCTCCCCAGCACAGGGAAAGTGCTCGAGGTAAATCTCTGCTGGAATAACAAAGAAGAGATGGGGAGATGTTCCACTTTAATATCCGCTCCATCTTTCTTATCTATATTAGAAACGTCTGTCAATAAGGCTGTCTGAGTAGAGCTGAAATTATGAAGCACCTTCTAGATTCCTTTATCTCCTGGAGCAACATTAATACCTATAAGTATTAAAGGATGCTGGGTGAAGGAAAGACCATCATTTGTCTGAGCTGGTGTGTTTGCTGAGGAAATATTCCTTTTAATTTCTTAATGTTATTTGAAATGCCTTCCTCTGCTCTAAGAAAACATCCATTTTTGTTGTTCTTTGTGAAACAGAAGCTGAAAATTGCAAGCTTACTCACAAAAGCCCTGATTTGAATATGCTAATGTTAATTTAAGCATTCAGTTGTCGAATTTTCATGTAAGGATATTTTTTGTAGTGTGCACATTTAATATTTGCATGTCCATTATTCCCCATGCTTATCTGATCCACAGGCAGTGAGTAAATATTGTCTTTGAGTTGATCTATAGAAGTCAAAAAAGACACTGTAAAATGGAACTCTTTCTAAATATGGGTCTCCTTTTTCCTTTGCCTTTCTCTGAAAATTCCTGGAAACTTCTTTCACACACAAGGGTCTTATGAATTTTTGGGGGGTTTGCTACTTTCAATCTAAGTACCACAAATCACAGCAATTTCTAGCATGGAATCTGGAGGAAGTAATGATGTGTGTGAATAAATTCCTCTCCCCTTGTAGCTCTGCTTGTTTTGAATGCAAATGGTGCAAGTAAACATTACCTCCTTCAGCAGGAAATGGTGATCAGTGGAACATTTAAAAATAAATTTCTGAGTAATAAAACTGTGACAATAGGAAAAATTTCATGCCTTATCTTACAGAACATCAGCAGGGGAGGAAAAATGGGTGAAAAGCTTGACTAGAAGTCGCTGAAAACAAGATCTGATGTCTTTAAAATGGCTTTCTGATGTTCTAACCCAAAGCAGAAGGTGAAATGTGCTGAGACACTGTGGGTGTGAGGTACATGGAAACCTGGTAAAACATCCCCATTTTGCAAAGAGAAATCTCTCCAGTAGCTACCTACCATAGTGCTGACTTCACTGAGGCTGCAATGTATGAAATTTTGCAAATAATTGGTATATCAGTAGTGCTTAGTCTTTTCAGCAGCCCAGTGGCTTCACAGCTGCCCTTTCTAAAACCCACAACCTTTTTCATATCCTATCTCTGAAATGAACCTATAGCTAAGCAGGAATTTCTTGTATTACTGCATCAGCATGGGCACCTCTGCAACAAATTAGGGAAACTCATACTGCAGGTAGGCAAGGGAGAGTTACAGAGCTCTTATTAATGGATTGCAGTCAGGTAAATAAGTAGAAATTGTCTGCACTTGCTCTGTTTGCCTCAAGGAAAGGAGTAAAAATGCACTGATATTTTGAGGGTACTAAATTTTCCTGACTACAACTTTTCCTGTTTTGTGGTTAGCTGAACCACGAGTCTTTCTTTTATTTCTGAAAGTTTTCCGAAGTGGAACACACAAGGGGAAAGTAAATCATGTATGGATGCAGAATAATTTCATTTAAGCCAGTGAAGTTGTTCTGCTGAAACACTGGCAGAAGGAAGAAAACTGGCCCTGCAGACTGTCAGCCCCTAAGGCCAAGGATGGTTTTGTCATGTGAGATGGACTATGGCAAGGATATTGGGAATGTTCCTGGAATGCTGCACTGGGAAAGTCCCCTTAGAATATTCTACAATTAACAAAAATCTGGAATTGTAAAGACTGTGGATTAGTTGGTCCCTTTTTTCCCCTGGATTATTGTTTAGCAATAAAGTCCTTTTAACAAACTAAAATAAAGCAAAAAAAAATTTTCTTAATATTAAAATTAACCAGGAGCAATTTTCCATTCTCCATCTAGCTCCATTCTTTCACTTACTTAGAGATCAGAGCATTTCAAGTTTCTTCTTCACAATCCTGACACAGGTACTGGCAATCCTGATGTTGGCCAATATTGAGCTGTGGACTTACAGCCGTGGGATTTTTTTGCAGAGAAAAACAATTCTACTGTTGGGCACTCTCACTTATAAATCACTTATTGGCATATTAAAGGGAAACTCGCAGCTTTGCTCACCTGAAATGGTGAAATTACAGAAATGGTACAGCTTTGTTACTAATTTAAATGTCTTAACATTATTTGTTATCTCTATTTGTCTTTACTGCTCTGGGGTTCAACCTGAACCAGACAGTGACATACTTCAGGATACTCATAGCTCAGGAATCCTCATTAGGATGTGGCCATGAGATTTCCAGGGGATTTTAGCAGGAGAATATGTTTAAATACTTAGTTCAGCAGCAAGGGTTGCACAGTAGGAACTGTGGTTTAATGTGGAAGAAGCAGACATTGCTCCTGGGACCAGAATCTGAGGTAGCCTTGGGCAAAATTAGCAACAAGTTTGACAAACAGATGGGTTTATCCAACAAATACATGCTCCCCTTGGGACAAGGGGCAAGAGGAGGAAGGAATCATTTACTGGATCTTAGAGCTTTCCTCCCATGTTTGAAAAGTCACTTTACATTGTTTCAGTGCTAATGGATGCATCCCTTATCCTTCTTTGCAGTCGTCTTCATTGATTGAACTGTGGAGTTTATATATATATATATATAAATACCAAAGAAAGCTGAACCTTTGCTTCTCCTTCTGTGATATCTGAGATGCTTCAGTACAACATTCTTTTCTGCATTCCTATAGTGCTTTGAAAATGCAAAGTGCCATTGAGTGCTGGTTTTTTTTGGTTTTTTTTAAATTATGAATCATATTACAGTAAACTTTTTCAGCCTGGACTGCTGTTTACCTACTTTGCTGCTTGCAATCATGGCCTTTGAACAGTCCTTTTTAAACCTATTGCCAGCTGGTAACTCATGTTGACTGCCCATCTTCACCAAGTGGTCCAGTGCAGTTGTTGTCTTGCAGAGTATCTTTTAAAACAAGGCAGTGAAAGGATGTCAGGGTTTCTTCCTGACCCAGCTGGCTTAGACTCAAGCTGATGTATCTTTCCTGCATTATTTTAATTGCTTTAGATAGAAGCAATGTCACTGAAATCAATGGTGCAGATGATTGCAGGGCAACTAGAAGGGTGCTCAGGTCAAAGGCAGGTGTATAATTTTGGAAAAGGAGAATATTCCTTACCACAGCATCACCCAAAAAAAGCTGCAGAGCCGATACCGCAGCTGTCTGAAGCAGGACACGGGGAGGTACAACCAGCACCCTCTTGCTTATTCACTTTGGAGAATTTTGACTTTAATCAGTGTTGCTCTTAAAAATAGTGTATCCTGGTCAATGTAACTGTTGAAAACTCTTCAAAAATAAATTCTCAATGCTTTCTTTATTATTTAAGGATAATTTGCAGAGATGGCGAAAATTGCGTGTCTTTGGACTGGCTGATTTTCTGCTTGGTTGCTTCCTGAAGGAGAATTAACCTTTTTCCCTCAAATTGTCTGCCAAGCTCAAGGAATCATCAGATCTCCCTGTGGCCTTTACTTTCCTGCTGCATTTTTTTATAGGGGTCTGTTTCTAGTCCCACTGTTTCCCCAAAGGGGAATGTCCTGAAATTCAGAGAGTTTCAAATCAGTGCCATGATCTGAAGAAATATATGATGTATCTCTGCTGTTATGCTTAATTAACTGAGGACATTGTAGGCTTTCTCTCCAAGCATCAGTCTTCCTTTCTCCCATGGATACTGTGAAGTCCTGCAGTGAACCTTGTTGTTATGACCTAATTTTTCTACAAACTGAGAGATTTAATTTGTTCAGGTGCCAGGCAAAAGGAACATAAACTTGGAATTCTCCTGGCTACTCTAATTTAGCTGCCAGAGATTTGGGGAAAAAAAATCAATAGGGGAATTAGCTTGCTGTCTAGATTTTAACTTAAAAATTAAAATATAATTATAAGGATGACATAAGTCTATTCAGGAAAACTGTGGCTTTTTTTTGTGGGTCCACCCCAGAACTTTTGTCCTGCTGAGTTAAGATAGTGGAGCTGGGATTGACTGCTCTTCCTAGAGAAAAGGTTTCCTCTGGTTTTGAAAGTGCTGCTGTCACTGTTTATTTCCAAAAATAACTGAATAACTCTTGAAAATAATATTAATTCCTAGCTGCATTTTCAGATTATTTTGATATTTTAGATTGATATTTTATCAATCTACCCTTTTTAGGTTCATTATTATCAACACTTACCATCAGGTAGTTTCTTCAGAGAAGCCAGTGAGAGCCAACAAACCTCTCAGGAAGTTAACAGTAATTATATAGACATGCCTTATATACATATATGCAACCTTATATGCCCATCATACATATAATACTGCTGTCTACAGTATCATGTGTCATCAGTAAACCTGAGGAATTTCTCACTGGAATTGTATTGGCAAGTACAATTAATATATGACAAAGTACACAGACTGATGGATGATTCATTCATTGGCAGTAGGGGAATTTAACATCTTAATTCTTCCTTGATGAACTGTGAACATCCTTAATGAATACTGTCCACTTGAGTCCATTTTGACTTAATATTTTAATACTACCTTTCTCACCATTACATTCTCTTCTAAGAATTCTGTCACAGGAATGCCCTTACCAGACCTGACAAAATGCTAATACAGAGACAAAATATAAATTCCTGCACATCTGCTCAAGTGAGAAATAATTAGCAGCTCATTATCTGACCAGTGCTTTATCACTTGCATGGGTTGTGAATCACTCTTATTGGATTCCATTGTTATATTCAATCAAATAATGTACAAACTTAAGCCCTACATAAATCTTGAAAGCATACCTGGAAAAGACACCATTAGATACTTCCATATACGTTGTGTAAAGTGGATTGAATGATAACTGTATGTCTAAAAACCCAAACAACTTCAGATAAAGCCAGATGCAGTGAATGTGCATTAATTGAAATATTTAAAAGTATTTAACTGTCAGATGAGGCAAATACAGAAAGAACAACTGCCTTGACTGAATCAGCTGTTGTCCCACGAGGGACCACGCATTTTGAAAAATATGTTAAAGAAAATCCCAGATGCTTTATTTCTAAAGCTCTCCATGAACTTTCTGTTTTAGTTTATTTGGAGGACCCCAAATGCATGACAGTGACATTATTTATTCCTTGGCAGGTTGCCCTACTGGCATGTTCCAGCTCAACCCAGGCACTGCTGTTCAGTGAACAACACCCATTCCTGACATTCTCAACATTCCCTTGATAAAATGTTCATCTATGAAAATAATCTCTTTCATGCTACTTTTTTCCTCAATGTCCCCCCACTTAATTGCTAACTATTAAAGTCTCTGCTGGTTCACATAAATGACAGCTTAAACGACTTGGTGTAACACGTTCATGGGGCTCAAATAACTTACAAATTTAATTCCCTGTATTTTGTCTGGACAATTCCGTTCCTTTTCAGGGGTCACCTTTGTTCAGATCAATGTGCTGACTCAGGGTTTCCACTGGGACTATTAGAGACTTGACTATTGTTACTTCCATTTTCCACTGAAAGACCTAAATGAGAAGTTTACACGTGTTCAGCTTGCTTTTGCTAACAGAGAATAGGAACAAATTACCAGGGAATGAAATGGAGTATTTCAATTTCTGCTCCCTAGTGAAGATGTTGCCAAAATTGTATCATGCTGCAGTGCTTTCAAGGAAACCCGATTAGAGCTGGCCCTGCAAGAGGAGCTGGCAGCAGCACAGCTGAGCCCATGTGTTTGCAGAGCCTTTGTTGCTACACACATCATTATAAAGGGGCCAAACTTTGCCCTCTTATCTGCATCTACACCTCTCATAGGAACGGGGAAAAAAAAACTCATTTGTGAGCAGTGCTTGACCCTTGGAGAGCTACACGCATCTGCTTCAGGCCATTTTTCCTCATAAAGACCACTTTTCAATAAGATGATTTAACATGTGTTTAATTTTAATGATCTGGCTAAAGTGTCTTTTTGAGGGCTTTATTAAGCTACAGCAGTCATCAGCTGCTTAATAAATATTGGATTAAAGTTTGTAAAGGGAACAAACACATGGATCAGAAAGACAAAAATGAAAGGACATTGCCAGATATCAAGCTTTTCTCTTTGCAAGGCACTACTGTGTTCTTGGGGCTGAAGGACATTTTCCAGTGATTCTGAAAATTGCAACAGCAATATTATTTTTGACAACAGAAAAGTGTAACAGGGACTGTAATTCTGCCAGTTTTCTCAACTTACACAGTGAAACCTCCGCTGAATTGAACTCTGCTAGAAAAAAACGCAGAAACAAAACCATTAGCCCCAAATACACATTAATAAAAGTTGGAATTCAGCAGTAGTTTTGGGTATGTGCTGAAATGAAAAATCTGGGCTTTGAATTGGTTGGCGTTTGATGTGCCAGGATGTTAGTAGAATAAACGAATGCATTGTAATGCAGGCTGACTTTTTAAAATTATCACAATAGAAGCAGAGAAGAGAACAAATAAATCTTATTTTTTTAAAATGTTGCCACATGCCAATATATTGGTTCATTACAAACAACTAAATATGGTTATTTTCCAGTGCACAATTAAAAATCCCTCCAGTGGTAAGGAAATTCTTCTGGCACAGCCATGACTGCAGTAAGTGCCACTCATAGTATCCTGTTGATTTACATATCCTTAAAATTCTGAATAGTCCAGCCCAACTGGATTGCTGGGCTCAAATTCCATCACTGGACCTTTGTGGCTTTGGGTTCACTTCCTCTCACTCTGCAGTGGTACTGAATCATCTGTGGTCCACACTGGGTCTGGGATTTGTCAGCCTTTGATATCTCAGTGCTCAGGAACGTGCAGCTCTCCCAGACTGTCCAGTGAAATACAGCTTTTCCAAACTACTCAGCTGAGTCAGAGCAAACACTCAGATTTAAGAAAAATACCACCAGGCTTTGATACTCTCCTTTGTGTAAGTTTTGAGTGATACATAACATGGTCCTAATAGGAAATTGCTGACTGCATCTCCACCGAGATTTTCAGTGATTTATCAGTTTCATAACCCCAGCTACAATTCATGTGATGTACAGCAAAGCTCCCTGAGCAGTATTCAACAGATTCATTTTTCCTTTCATCCTCACAGCCACCTCACATATTTGGTGTTCTTCCTTCCTATATGTAGTAAAACCCCCCCTTCTTGCAAACAACTGAAGGCAGTCTGAAGTTTTAAAGTTAAAGTAATTGATAAAATATATATATATAATCTACATTACCTGAGATGACTTGTAGTACAAGTGTGACTGGATATTTTTTTCAAGCACAGGGTCAGATCCAGCTCCCTGCACTTTGACATTGCTTCTGCACATCCTCAGGTGCAAAGCTCAATATCCAGTCCATCACTACTGACATAAATGTCACTTGTGTTCTTTGGTTTGTGTAACTGTGGTTGCTCTGGTTCACAGGGACACATTTAGGGATGAGTGTATACTGATGATCTACAACTTCCCAGGAGGTTTGATTTTTCCTCAAACAAATATAAGAATTGTAAAGGGGATTATTTAATTCAAGAATAGCTTGACTGTCCATTAAAGAGACTCTTAAGCATTTTGCATTTCAGCTGCTCTTCTGAATATCAAGATACACAAACAATATTTGAATATATGCATTAGGATTTTCTCTAATTTTCTCAAACTGATACTACCACAGCAGAGAGCTCTAAATTAGAAACATTTCAGTCATGACAGTTACACTTCATATAAAATTACTTAATGCTTTTTTTGATGTTAGCTATGAACAGGTAATATTGGCTCAACAAGTAGAACCACATCACTGTTTCTAAAGATATCACCATAATAGGACTATTCACAGGTGTTCTAACAGGAAACATGCCTTAGCTGAAAAACGATATAAAAATGTTTAGTTAAAATATTTTATTTTCTTTCGTGATCAATAATCGTTATTCATCTACTCCTCTTAAACTTTTTATTCGTTTATAAAACCTAAACAAAAGCAATGGCATTTGTATCTATCTATATATCTACCTATATATATATATATACATATCTCTCAAACATTTAGAAAATGTAAGCACTTGATATAAAACCTGAGATTACAGATAAAAAATATCTGTATAAAGCCTAACTATACTGTATTTAAACTCTTTTAGTAAGTAGCAGATTTGCTTTTAAGCAGCTATAATGATATTTAAACAAGCTGAAAAAAAGTCACAAGAGAAGCACCTGGAAGCCAGCGCTTGATACAATAAAAAACTTTTGACATCTGCAGCCACTTCTGCAGGTGCAGAGAACTTCTTTCAGTTCACTAACTAGTTTATTCAAAATGGAGAACCCCATTTAGGCACTAAAAAAGCAGAAAAGATTTGAATAGACTTCTACTATGAATAAATTCTAAGCATGCCAGATTTCGCCTACTAATTCTAAAAGCCTGGGGAAGTTTTGGAAACAATTCAGTTGGAAGCTATTTCACGTTATCTATTTAAAATGAAACATTTCACGAAAGTATCCAGTGAATTTAGCAGGGGCATATCTGCTTTGGAGAGTTAAGAAGCTGCACTCCTGTATTGTCATTTTTATCCAAAAGCCACTTAATTTAAATCACAGGTGGTTCATTTGCCACCTCCTAGTAAGTAAAATACAATCGAGCCTTTGAACAACTGATCTCCCTTTAGCAAAAAGGCTTCACATTTTACACCACTTATATTCAGGTCAGTGTGCTTTCATCGTTGCTAGTCAAAAAGTCACCTCTAAAAATAAGTGAAGGGCAAATGCAAAATGAGAATCAAGTGCAGCCATTTAAATGAATGAGCAAAAAACATGGTTTAAAAAATGCATTAGGTTTATACTCCAAAGTAGAAACTAAATTAAAAAATTAATCTTTGTTTCAGCTGATGACTAATGTTAACATTTAAGGACAGTGCCAGACTTCTGTCACACACACTGGTAACATGATAAATAATTCCAGGGAGGTGCCACACACCTAGTGCAGCACCTCTGCTCTGGGATCACGACTTTGGGAGATGAGGAGGTCTCCAAATCTTCCTTTTTGTTCTGCTTGCTTTCCGTGCATACCACTGATATCCCAATTTGCTGGTGCAGACTTTGGGTTCCCAGCCCAAACCAGTCACTTCCACTTTGCCTGATTCACCTTGTACTGGTCACTGGCCACAGCTTCACCATGGCTCATCCACCCTTGTCTGTTTTAGAGACACAATTAAAAATGTAACATTATTTGTATTTAATAGGAATGAGAAACAGGTTGTTGTTAGGAAAGCAACCCTGCTTGTTATAAGGAAAATAATTACAGTTACTATCAACAGTAATTATCAGTTACGATCCCAGGACTAGGAAACCATGAGAGCACACAAAGTAAAAATAATGAAAATGAAAATAAAAATAAGTTTTTTACATCTGTTTGAAGCTAAAATGGATTTGCACATTTCACTACTTGAGATGTATATTTGCCTAGTTTTTCTTTGTGAGAACCCATGGAAACCAGAACATTATTTAGATGTAGACTTGTTTGGTTGCCTCCAGGCTTGAATACTATCAACTCTCTATCGTTAAAATCCAGACACATGGTGAATATATGGTTATATTTTCACATCCTTTTTTTAAAAATGCATTTTCTGTGGTAGTTGTATTTTCAAAGAATAAAAGAAACTCTAAAGGACATACAGTTCTACTGTTATTGTAATAGAAATATTGAGTGGAGTAACCATAATTTCATAATTTTGTGTTTTTTGATCTGATCATAAGACAGGTTAGATCATTCTGAGGATCAATACCTTTCACTGTGCTCATCACTCTCATGGGGAGCTGATAAAGAACATTTGAATACTGAACTGTTGTAGACTTATCAAGAGTTGTACTTATTGAAATGCCTGCAAACAAATAATTTTCTACTAATCATTCAGTTAAGCTGAATATTCTTCATATACAGCTGTTCCTAAGTTGGAAATCAAGGCTTTGGTTTTTTCTATTTTGTAGCAGAAAGGAGTTGTGTTGATTTCAGGTATCTATATGTTTTAAAATATAATTTAAATGAATCAGTGGCAATTAAACATTGAATGCCTTAATGAAACTTCTGAAAATCCTAATCACTGTTTCAGGCTCTTCAATCCTATGAAATTCCATTCTGCAGTACTTAACCAGTTGTGGGGCTCCACCAGTTTAAACTCCATCACTGCGTTTGTAGCCTGGCTGCAAGAATCGAACCCACACTTTCGCTGTAGCATTTGGCACATGCAGGGATAGGAATTGCACATTCCCAGGGAAATACCAAGAGCAATCACAGGGCAGACGTGGTGTGTTTGCACTTGGCAAGGAAAACCACCCTGGGAACAATCCCTTCCAATCAGTGGCCAAATATTGACAATTGGTGGTACACCGTGTATTGATCCCAGCTATTAAAACACGACCACATAAGTCAAGATTAAGTCTTGATGATTTAATGAATCATTGTTTATCAATGATTTGTTGAATCATGGTTTTTATATTAATAGGCTGCTGGGTGAAGCTAAAACCAGGGTTCACAGTAATCCTGCAAGTGTAAAACTGTTTAGCATTAATAAGCTTGTTTCACTAATAAAAAATTTATTTGACCTAGTAACAAAGACAATAGATTACAAGCTGGCAAGGCAATTTTCTCTTTGCGTACACTTGTATTGTGTCTTCCAGATGGACAGGACAGGAATACAAAATAGAATAATACGATTTAAGTTGAAGAGTCTGATTATGAAAAGAGAACCAACGTGCAAAAATTGGGAATGCCAGGTAAAGAATTAGAGGCAAAGGAGTAAAAGAAATGAAAGAACTGCCTCAGATATTAGACTATTCAATAACTTTCATAGTTATTTGAATCACATAAAATCTGTGTCATCACTTGAAAAATAATTCTGCATTGTGTCGAGTGGGGAAGTGTACAGAATGACCCACTACATCCTTTGTGTCTAATGTTTATTACACTGAGATTGAAACTGATGTTTTATGGAAACAAACAGGTGTTCCCAAGCACTGCATTAGCATAAGAATATCTATATAATCACAGCATTAAACAGTGAGTCACTTAAAAGCAGGGATGAATTGGTGTCAAGTTTATATGACCTTGTGTCTAAATGATTGCTTCAACAAATATATTTCACTTTCAATGAAAATGGTAAATGTTAAATGATCCTCCAAGGTCTAATAATTACATGAAAATGAGTTGACACTAGTGACATCCTTAGATTAAAGCTGAGTTATGCTTACTTTAGGACAAATTCTCTTTGCCTTTGCCACCCAAATTAGAGAAAGGCAAATAAATCCTTCATTAGAAATGCTGTGTTGTGATCCTTCTCAACTGTGAGAGATAGCAGCAGTCCATGAGATTTTCCAAATAAACAAGGTACCCTGAGCAGAGTGTTTCAATGAACAAATCTACTTTGAGCATTAAATCAAATAACAGTCAATGTTTCTATCAGGAATCTTTCATTTGCTTGTTCACCTGCACAGTATTACACCTACACTATTAAAAAAAAAATCTTTGTAAAAGACAGCTGTTTATGTTAGTGAAGAACAGAGGGTTTCATCTATTCAGGGAAGCTAAACAGCATAAGAAACCTCATTTCTGCACCACTGGTTTGACTATTTTTCTGTGATTAATTTGTACACTTGTTTGAAATGTTTTATACAGAAATTATATTAAATATTCTCCAGAGAGATTTGAAGTAATTAGCTTGACCAGCACTACTTATGGCTATTTTGAGATCTAACAAAAACTTTTGACTACACACTTTGAGGTTTTGTTTGTGGATTCCAACTCCTTGGTACCTTGAATGCAACCTCACAGCTATAGACTCCCTTGTATTCACATCTGGCATCTGGTGTTGAAACATTTCTAAATGATCAACTAAGCCCAAAATTCCTGCATTAGTCTTGTCCATTGGTGTCACTTGGGTCACATGTTCTACAGTTTTGAGGATGAGGAAGTCTGAACAGGACATGGGGACACTTGATGCCTTGCTGTGAACAGTCTAACGTGCGAAAAAGTGGAATGTTTTTCCTACTATGCAAATCAAAATTGAGGCAGAAAGAATCCAAAGCAGCCTTTGTAAGCAGCACATTGTTGTCTTATCTGTGCACAGCTGTACCTGAGCTTTCCCTCAGTACAAAAGCACGATCCCAGGTAAGGATGGACTGCAGCTCCACACCTGAGTGGGAAGGCACACATGACCAATATTGTGCCAAGAGGGAAACAGTTCCAAGCAACAGAACACAAGAAAATAGGGTTATTTTTCTGTTAGATTACACTGGTGGTTTTTCCTTGAGAAATGTATCAGTCTGCAAGCTCAAAAAAGATCATTTGTATTATCTAAGTGCTGGATTTTGTTCACTTCTCATCTGCAGCTCATTCCAAGTGTTCGTTGGATCAAGACACATTCTATTTACTGCAACAGAATACAGAAATGGCTGAAACTGTGCTTGTTCTGAAACCAGACTGCATTTCAGCTTAGTGAACAGCCATATCTCGACATGAGCAAGTGCAGGCACAAAGCAGCTTTTCAGTTTCCATTTGCCAGACTACATGCTTCCCTCTTGACCTGCATCATCTATTCTGTGAACAAAGGCACATTTTACTTAACATGCCCAGGCATAGAAATGAAATTTTCCACAATTTCTAAAGACTAAATAACATTTAGGTTTCCTTCTTGGTGTTGTTGCCTCCCATTGCTAAACTGCTGCTGGTGCAATAGATTTTTTGGGGATTGGAAAAGTGAAGGAGGTCAACTGAATTATAGGCAAGGTAAATTGCATGAAGTTGTCTCCTTTGTAAATGAAAGATTAAAAGAGATTAACCTGTGAAACCTGGCTTCTGAAAACTGATTCTGTGACCAGTTTCACTTTTGGCTGGCAATTGGTGGGATCAAAGCCAAAGCTGGCCTGATGGGAAACTTGGTCTTCCTCCTACCACAACAACACACCATGACACAATTTAAATAACTTGGGAATATTTAGCAGGGCCAAGAAATTGCTCCCGCAGCAGCAGATCAACACTGCTTAGTAGGTATTACTGTCTGGTGTTTTTTTCTGTCATAACTTTTCAGAGGAAGAGGTGGGGAATGAATTGCTAGTGATTGTTTTTGTGTATACGAAGAATTTTGGACAAAGAGTGCCTGAAAAAGCAACGGCTCAGTGCCACACATTTTCCCTCTCTATAATGAGATGTTCAAGATCTGGTTCTGAGATAAATATTTTATTTAAACAAGGGGGATAGGTAACAATCTTATAGGACTCTTTAAGTTAAATGAAGATTATGATACTTGTCTTTATTTCTTCAGTGAAGACGTATCAAGGCTCTGCTTTCCATTGACTTCAGTGAAAAACTACATCACATGAAGAGCTTCAAGGAATGACCACAAACCAAACGTTCATGTCTTCAGATGACACAAGTATTCTTGAAATTCCCAGCACCTTCTCGGACAGTCGTGGGTGGATGTGTTAGCAGCTCACACTGTGCAGCTTTGTGCTCAGGAATTATTGCCCTCATCGCTGCTACCAAGGGCAATACTTGGAGAGAGCAGAGGATGTTTTACCCTTGGTGCTCATAACAGCAGGTGTGACAATCCTTTTGTGGGGTTTTGTGAGGAGAGGGGACATAAGAGGACACCACAGTGTCCCTCGAGGATGCCCCCTGGCCCTGTGAGGAGGCTGCAAGGACACCATGCCCGAGAGCAGCCTTAGGGCTCTGCCTTCTGCCCCCCATGGCCCCATCCCTGTCCCAATGTAGGTGGACTCATCTCCAGTGCCATGTCCTGGCTGCTGCTGCTCTGTCCCTGCTGTGGAGCAGCACAAGTGACACCCTGGGACCCACAGCTCGTGGCCGGGAGCAGCCAGGACAGACATCCTGGGGGAAGAGGGGCCTAACAGAGCCCAGAGACTGAGCAGCCCTGGTGGGACTGGGCTGGGCTGATCTGATCTGGGCTGGGCTGGGCTGGGCTGGGCAGGGAGGGAGGGGTTATTAATTAGTGCCCTTGAGGGGTCCCCAGCTCTCGGTGTGGTTTTGGCTGTGCTGAGTTTGTGGCTGAGCTCTGCTGAAGGCCTCAGGTGAGGTAAGGCCAAACCAAGCTGCCTTAGTTGCTGTAGCAGAGGGGTTTTCCAGTTAGTTTATGTAAAGCTGAGGCTGATACTGACTAAATCCCAAAGATACCAGTTGAGATACTGTTGTTAGAAATAAGTCTTTGTCTTTTCCCTGCGTGCAAGTGTTTCCTGGTCTGCTGTCTGTTTGCCCCCAGGTGTTATGTGTTGTGTGGGTGTGAAGAACCCAGCTTGCAGCAGCTTTCCAGTCTTGATGTCTGTGATCATTATGTATAGATGCGTAAATCATCTTCAGAAAAAATCTAGACTGTGGGTGTAGATCACTTTTACAATGCTGTGGTGTAAATAATTTACCGATGTGTTTCTGTTCTCTTCTACCAAAACAGCAGGGGAACGAATTTTGTGTGTGAGACATGTGAAGAACTCTTTGTCCATTCTCAGTAAATAGCACTGATGTGTTCAAAAGACCATTATTTGTCTTTTTAAGAGAAGGTGATTAGTTTTATTGACATTATATATGAAGCTTCTTGGGTTTTTTGTCCTTGAGGTGACTTAGTTGCTCTACTCTGGAGTTGGCAAGTTTGGGAAGCCACCAGCACCATTTTTTTTTTTTTTTTTTTTTTTAAGGTAGCTATCTTAAGAATAAGTTAACAAGCTAGTTAGGTATCTGCATCTCTTTAAGGACACAATTGTATTTGAAACCACAGCTGTATATGAGCACATAATTTAATGCAGTTGCTGGCCCTATGTTGGAGAGAAAATAACTTCAGTGTGTGGGATTGCCTTATCTATTGCAACAATATTATTTCAGGCATTTATTAAGTTTCAGACTGGCAGGGGCCAGCATAAATCATATATTGAAGTTGCTGTGTTCAGATAAGTGTGCAGCTGAATTGAAAATCTGGTTTATGAGGAAAGGGAGAAATTATCAGGAAAAACAGTATCTTTATTTCAGAAGCTACTATTTTAGGAGTTAATCCAGCATCCTGTGCCATGCTGTGGAAGGCAATCAAGAACACTCTGCCTAGAGCTGACACTGGTCTGTGTGAGTTGTTTCACCTGTGACCAGCTTAGCCAGGGCATTGCTTCACCTGTGCAGCTCAGTTACTGTGAGAAGTGTGGTGCTCTGAATTTTTGGAAACGAGGTAACTTTACTCACAGATAGTTTTTCATTTTTTTGAACAATTGGAAGCAGTGGTGTGTGATTATTGAATCTGCCTGGAACATCTGCTTGGCAATTTTGTTTTAATATAGCCTGTAGATGCTCTTAAATGAAAACTTATAGATTATACAATATAAACCTGGTCCTACTGTTGGTGTTAGTGACTTGTCATTACAGTCCAATTAAAGTAAGCACATACTGTAAGGGATAGTGGTGATCCTATCCTCAGTAATTGGACTGGCAATGCCAGGGATTTAGAAAAATGAAAAGGACAAGTTTTTCTTCTTACTTTGCTGCACTGTTGCTATTTCTTAATTTTCAAGGCTTCTTTCCCTCATAGATGCAAGATACCTATATGTCTTTTTAAAGCCAATAAAAATATCAGCTCAGCTTTGCAGAAAATACTGAACTGGAGCCAAAATGACAGCTAGCATGATGCAGGATTATTCTTGGAAGCATTATTTATGCTCAGCATGAAAGACTGAAACCCACAGACTTTTACAGATACGCAGATAGGATTTGTATCAGAGCTAGACACTTAAGAAATTAAAATACTTTCTTGGTTACTTCAAAATTAACTGAGAATTCAAATTCCAAACAACATAAATACTTTTTCAATAGAGAGAAGTGAATCCAGTATTAGGAACAATTGAGAAACAGAAATCCCTCTAAGTCTAGGACTGGAATTTTGCAAATGCTTATCTGTGCAATTAAGTTTAAGTATTTGCTGGAAAAGTAAAAAGTGAGAGGCTTAAACTTCAGGTGCCTACATTTGACTGTTGTTTAAAAAAAATTCTGCTTTAAATAGTCTTAACTATTTAAGACTAAGGAAAACCCAATCAACTGAAAGATGGAAAACACTCAAAACTATTAGCTTTTTTTGGTTTTTTTTTCCCCCCTCAAGCTATGATAGAGATGTAATTCTCTACACGGAAACTAGGAAGAGGATTTTGCTGGTTAGTATGTGAAACTTTCTTCTGTTCCTTGCTGCTTGAACCTGTGTAACAAGGAAGAGGCAGGAAGGGAGTGAAGCACACTGAAAGACTTGAGCTACACTGAAGTGCTGTAAACAATCTTTATTTGCTGCCAGCTGTTATGAAATGGCACAGATCAATTCAATTCAGGAAGAACTTTGCTTTTTGTGAGGAGGAATCTTGATTACAGCTAACTGTAAAGGTCTGCCAGCTATTACAAGAGCTCTCATGCCAATGCCGCAGGGTGTCTCCAGAAGTTTTCAGTTTTGTTGGCCTATAAAGTGGAATGAACTCATCCATGACCAACTGTAATGTTGCTGATGACCAGACAGCTGGTCTTTCAGTTTTTTCCCCTCTATGCTTTTATTTCTATCCCAGCAGTCTCCAAGGAAATTGGGTAGAAGCAGGTAATGTGGCACAGTAGCTGAAAGCTTAGAATCCATTCTTAGCACACAGTCCTTATAAATATCTAATATAAACGATTATTTGGTATTGCATGATTATTTTGACACAATACTGACAGATACAAATTGTATTCAGGTGTACAAAAGTTTGAATTTTTAATGCAGAGCTGTCACTGTAAATCATGCTGCTGGTCAGTCACGTTTCCAGCAATGAACAGGAGCTACAGTTTGGGTTTTTTTGCCCACAAACTGTGTGGAGTACTCATACAGTGAATATTCTCAATCCCCAGTCTTTCAGTATCTGAGAAACTAACTCAGAGTTTAATAGAAACAACAGGGATTGAACTTTGCTATCCCAGAAGGCTTCAGGAGCAAAAGTGTTCTTTTGTGTCTGCAGCAAAATTAAGTTATTGGGGGTGTGCCAAGCTGAAAGCACTCAAAGTGATGTTTGGGGTGTTCAGAGGCTCCAGGGCTGTGTCTGTCCATTTCCTCATTTTTTGATAGTTCTGCAGTGAGCAATCAGTTGTCAGCACATCCTTGTGTGAAATAAAATAAAACTCATAATGTGTTATTCTGTTAAAAACCTCTTTCCTTTCCCTTTTCGAAATTTGGCTTTGGTTTTATTCAGATTAAAAGGGGGAAATGAAGGAAAACAGAATAAAGTTAGTTATCCTTGCAAGGTTATAAACAAAACTCTAGGGAAGGACTTGCCTTTCATCTCCTGAGAAACATCTTGTAGCAAGCATGTGACTTGGAGTGGAGGAGATTGAGAAATATCTCCATCTGACTGTTGATAAAGTTTTATTTGCTATTCTCTTCTTTTACCTCCCCGAAGCCAAATATCCTAAATATTTTTTGTGTGGATTTTTTTTTTCACGAGTTTTGGGTGCAATTTCTCATNAGAGGAGATTGGGAAATATCTCCATCTGACTGTTCATAAAGTTGTATTTGCTATTCTCTTCTGTTACCTCCACGAAGCTAAATATCTAATTTTTTTTTTTTTNCTCTTCTTTTACCTCCCCGAAGCCAAATATCCTAACTATTTTTTGTGTGGATTTTTTTTTTCACGAGTTTTGGGTGCAATTTCTCATTTTTTTGCCCATTGTGTGAGGAATTTCCAGCTCGAATCCTCTAGATGGTGCCACAGCCCCAGCACACGGAGGTGACTCAACATTAGTTTTGTGTCCCACTTGTTAAAATCCCACTCACTTAAGTCAGGTACTGTATGAAAGGATTAACGACTTGAAGAGTGATGCAGTTTGTGGGTTTGTGCAGGGAGGAATCAGCATAGGTGGATGACTTATCCTCAGCTAAGTAAGATTAGTTTTTTGTCATGTTTGGGGTATTTTTTTATAAATACAGAAACCTTGCAGGGACTGTTTTGTGGTCAAGTTGTCCCCTCCTCTCTTGAAGCCTTACCTTGAGTGCTGCCCAGGGCAGAGGTACCAGCTGTGGCCTGTGGTGCTGGTTAAGTGACACCAGTGAACCTCTTAAAGCTCCCAGCAGATGTTTCTGCTTTTCTATGCTAATAGAAGCTTCACAAACCATTTTCTCTTCCTTCTGAGAGCAGATGAAAATCGCTTTCTTGTGTCAAGAGCAAATTGATAATAGCATTGGTTCAGTTGTAAGGCAGAAGCTGTAGAGGCACTCACTCTATTTGGTAATTGCAGAAAGCTTATACAGAGCTTCATCAAAACTAATTTTTTATGCACTGGCTTTTCTTGCAAAATCGGAATTGTGAGCGCATTATTACCTGGGCTTTTAAGCCATCCACTCAGAGGCTTTTAGCCTGGTGTGTGAATCTGCTTCAATCCTTTTGCTTTATCACCCCTAAAGTAGCCACTCCCTTGCTGCCCTGGTTGTTTCAGTGGGTAAAGTTTAGTGAGAACAGGCATGTCAGCTCATCAGTTGTATTCCTGAGCTTTTGGTGGCCTAATATGAAATTTTGTGTGGTTTGCTGTGAATGTGCAGCACAAAGAGCTGTGCATCCAGGGGAGGATGCTGGGCCGTGTGTGCTGAAGTTCCACAGTCCTGCTTTGACAGGAAATACCCACTGAAGCAGGAGGAGTTCAGAGAGTGACTCTGCTGATGCCTGAATCATATTGAGATTAGGACTTATCGCTGAGAGCAAGGGCTGTGTTTGTGATTAACTGGTATGGAAACACTGGGCACAAGGAGTGTGGAAACAGAGAGGCGTAATCTGGGAAAGGCACCAACTCTCCAGCCTCAGTTATAACTGAGCCTCATGTTCAGCTCAAGAGTGTAGACTGTGTCCTTTGTAAGGACAAGAAAGGACTTAACCATCTTTGTAAGACATCTGTCTGTAAAAGGTGTTATCAGGCAATAATAAAGGGGTAACCTGAACCATGGGACTGCATTTTAAAATTTCATTTTGCTTGGATAATTGCATCCTTTCTGAGGTACATTGACACCCTGTGTTTTAGATTCTTTGCAAGTCTGGAAAAAATTCAGTCAGGATCTTCCAAATGAAATATTTAAGGTGCTCTTTGTACTTCTATTTTATGAGATTTAATACTGGTGTCCTCTTCATTTGACACTATTAAAATATCTATAATATTCTTCATAGAGGGTTTACTTACTGGTCAGATTTGATTTTGGGTAGCAGCAGTCTGTACAAAGGTCAGCTGTAGTTTCTATTAGATGCTGCACCAGTGATTCTGAAGTGACAAGTGACAGCAGCTAAAGTTCAGGTTTTTTACTTCCTGTCGTAGATCTATTTGATGGTATTTGCCCTCTTTAAAGTACATCTGTCTTTTTCTCCAAAAGGAGTGACTAAAGCCCACCTGTAAATTAATCTGCTGCAAAAGATAATAAAAATGTTTATCTATAAATACATCAGCAGCAAAAGGAGAATCTCCTTCCTTTACTGGATGAGGGGGAACACAGTGATAAAGGGTAAGGAATAGGTTGAAGTACTTAATGCCTTCTTTACCTCAGTCTTTACTGGTAAGACCAGTTGTTCTCCAGGACCCCAGCCTTGGGGAGGCCCCTAATTCAAAGGGAATTGCTCAGTGACCTCTTGTAGCACATGGGTACACACAGGTTGTGGGGCTGGATGGGATTCCCCTGGGGATACTGAGGAAGCTGATGGAAGAACTCACTGAGTCACTGTCAATCATTTATCAGCAACCCTGGCTGACTGGGGAGGTCCCCGGTGACTGGAGGCTGGCAAATGTGATGCACATCTACAAGGATGGGCAGGAGGAAGGATTCAGGAAATTCAGGGCTGTCAAGCTGCCCACAGGCTGGGGAGGGTCATGGAGCAGCTCATCCCAAGTGCCATCACTCAGCAGGTACAGGAGAACCCGGGGATCAGACCCAGCCAGCACCGGTTTAGGATGTGTCCTGCTTGACAACTGATCCCTTTGTGTGACAGGGTGACCTGCTTAGGGGGTGAGGGAAAGGCTGTAGATGTGTCTATCTGGGCTTTAGCAAAGCCTTTGACATCATTCCCACAGCATTTTCCTGAGAAAGTGGATGTTCATGGCTTGGACAGGTGCACCCTTTGCTGGGTGAAATCCTGGCTGGATGGCCAGGCCCGGAGACTGGTGGTGAATTGGGGCTGATGCCTTATCCCTGTTCTTAAAATCAGAGCCCAACACGGTTAGAAGGGAAAAAGGGGTTTTTCCCTCGGTATTTATTTCAAGGATCCCTGGTGCACTCTGTCCAGGTGGANCATCAAGTTAGAAATGTAGGCTAAAAGAAACACCAAGAATACAAAAGGCCACAAAGGCATACAAAAGACATATAAAAGAAAAGGCAAAAAAATCATTATGGCATCAGGGCCAGTTTGGTTTAATGTCTGTATGAATCATGTGGACAAAAGAAACAAGTGCACCCTCAGCCAGTTTGCAGAAGGACACGGAGCTGGGTGGGAGTGCTGATCTGCTGGAGGGCAGGAAGGCTCTGCAGAGGGATCTGGGCAGATGGGCTGAGGCCAGCGACAGCAGGTTCAGCAAACTCAAGTTGTGGGTCCTACCCTTAGGTCACAACAACCTCCTGCACTGCTACAGGCTGGGGACAGAGTGGCTGCAAAGTGGGCCAGTGGAAAAAATTCTGAAATAAGTTCATGACCATAGGATCTGTAAAGTTTGCCAATGTACTTTTCATATTGCTGAGTCAATTCAGTTTGTAAGAACCAAAGACAAAACCACAGGTTCCTGTGACCTATTCTGGATATAAGTGTGCATAAGCACTTTCAAAAGTTCAACAAAGATAACCAGAACTTAGACAGTTCCTTGTCAACCACCAGATAAAGTAAAAATGCTGGTTTTAATACTTTGTGTATCTTTAGGGCTAACTTTGGGATGCGATAGGTGGGGGTGAGGCACTGAAGAACAGCCTTTTCCCCCTCTCTGTGGTGTCCAAATGTGAAATACAGTATTAGACTGTCCTGGCTGGCTGTATTTGTCACCTTGGGAACAAGGGTTGGTGCAGCTGGACTCTTGGCAATTTGTGTCTTTATATGTAGTCATTAAAAGCCTGCACTGCAATGGATGGGAAGCAAGAGAATTAGAATGAAGCTTATTATTGGCATTTTTTGGATGAGGACTGTATTTCTCATTACCTGAGTGTTCTCTATCATCCTTGATGAAAGGAATTAAACTACTGTCCAAAAATGTAAACTGTAGTTTGATGATGCAACATTCTTTTTACTATTATTTCTTTATTATTATTAATTATTATTTCTTTACCTCAGTTTGGTCAGAAGTACGAGTTCCAAAATATCATAAAGAGTCAATATTTGTCATCCAAAGGAGTCAGAAGACACCCCAGCAAATGTACACACATAATTAGATATCATGAGATTTCTTCATCACTACCAACACCACCTCTAGGGTAAGACTGCTTGGAGCAATTTTGCTATTTGGAGTTTTTGGAGTATCAAGAAAGCTTGCAAAGTTAATTGTGAGAGTTCCCTAGAACCATTACTCATAGAACAGTGATGAGGAAAGTAGTTAAAACAGAGTATGAGGTAGAATAAGATTTTATTTTGCATTTGCAGTTTTTCCAGAAAAAAATCACAATTACAGTTTAAAAAAAAAAAACAAAACAAAAAAAACCAAAACAAACCAGATGTCTGCATTAGAATTTATTTTACTTCAATAATCTGTTTGGACAGCATGACACTCTCTAAATGATGTCCCTTTATGTGGCAGGGGAATGCTGTAACCAGTAACACCCAGACCAGGTTACCAAGCCAAGAGGAGGTCCTGGTAGAGACACTTGTTTTGAGATTCACCTGCTTTGCTTGTCTGCCAGAACTCAAGTTGCTGTAAACTTTCAGTCCAGTGTGAAAACTGTGGGGGTTTTGTAGTTATTATAATAATCAGAATTAGTGCAACCAAAGGTTTGTTCTTTTGGTGTTAATATTGTACTATTTTTAACTCTTTGTCTGCATCTCAAATTTGTGTATCTGGCTCCAAAACCAGAAAGAAATTCAGTAGGAAACATTCAGAGGGGGTTTGTGGCCATTGTAAAACTCTTTGGAAGGAGTCAGGATTTGCACCAGAGTGAATTGTTTTATAACCCAGTGTCACAGCCTCACCAGTTACGTTCTTCCAGTGTGTGTCCCTGTAAATTAATGAACCTTGAAATGCTTTAGTCACCTTATTTAGCTCCCCGTCAGTGACCAACAAAATGCCATTTTCAGTTCACTCTTCCTACAACTGGAAAGCTTAGAAAACTCCCAGCAGAATGGTGGTTCTGAGGGGACACTGCAGTGGCGTCAAAGCAGCTTCCTGTGATGAATTTCTGTAGTGCTCTTGGGACAGGCAAGCTCTCCAGCAAACGTAAATATGTGACTTTGATATCATTAGAGTGAAACCAAAAGCCACAGCGAAGTACTGTACATGATCTTTCATGTGTTGGCAATGTTTCTGTGAGGTTCAGTGTGTATATTAAAAAATAGCCATTGGCACGTGGTTTCCAGGTAACCAACACATGAATGTGGGTGCACGCTCTCTAAACAAAACTTGCATTACACATCAGTGGTGTTTGGTGGGAATCTGTGGTCTCTTCCAAGTGGATGCTTCAGTGCATCGTCAATAGCAGTGATCCATGAGGTGAGGGTAGGAGCTGCTGCCAAGGGCCAAATGTTGAAGGCACTTTTCGTCTAATCCAGCTCCTTTCTCCCTCCTTTTCCTACTCTGTTAATATTAATTTCTCCATTTCTTGAATTTCAGTTTTCACAAGGGCTTACTGAGTAGGGGGAATTATTTTGTTTCTTCTGGGAAGATCTCTTCTCCTTTATAAACTGGCCTTTCCAAAGGTGCTGGTTAAGGAGTGCCTGAATAGATCACAGGCAGGGTTTGTATATCCTGATACCCCTTGAGCTCAGGGGAAGAAGTCAAATAGGAAACTAAAGCATCAGAAGGTGATGTCCTTCCCTTTATTGTAACATTCAAATGTCTTTCCTGGATTTAAGGCAACATCCAACTTTTTGTATTTGAGACAGATTTCTTATCTTCCCAGTGGTTCTTTTAAACCTGTATTTCACTTGTTTTGTGTGGCTTTTTCAACTCTCTCTTCTTGCTGCTGTTTACTTTGACCCATTAAATATTTAAGTATTTTTTAGAGAAGTTTTCTCATCTCCTGAAATTGCACATGAATGAAAATTCAAAACTGTTGCCAGCTTCCTTACGTACAGCAGCTATTATAAGAAAGCAAGTTCAGTAGCAATTCAGTGTTAAACTGTTATCACAATTTCTAAGTGATAGTGCAGAGTGCTGGTATTTACAGGTTTTCAGGCTGTGATTCTCTTGATCAAAGAAATGATCTCTGCTGTGTTATGAGTGTGGTGTTTGACAGCATTTGTCATAGTGTCTTCTTCCTCCTCTCTGACAAGTGAATATGAGCCCCTTCAGCTTGTGCAGCCCAAGGGTTTACACTGAATAAACTCTGCTTGGAGATGCTCATGTCAATATAATAAACAGCTTTGGTTCTAGACTGAAAATCCTCTAAAAAATAATGCCAGTGATGGTTGCCAAACAAATGTTGGAAGGAAACCTGAGGGAATCTTTCTTTCATGTCTACATTCCAATAAAATCTTACTGTTGATGCCAGACTGAGCTCACTGGACATAAGGGGAGTTTTGGTGCAGGTGGGATGCAATTCAGCCAAGTAGAATTTAGCTGTTAGTCAACACCAGTGTAGTTTTTTTTAAAAAAAAAAAATTTAAAAAATGAAGTATAGTTTTGGTCTTCAGTTGTGTCAGAGGGATATGACTTTATTTAGAAAGTCATCTTTTCACTCTTTATGCCAGCAAGCAGCTTTCCTAATGTTTATTCTGATCTGCTGCTATGTCTTAATCTAGGGAACTTAATTTTCTTTTCAGTTGTCAGTCCTGCAATGCTTTGACTCTGCTGACTTCACTGGTTATAACTCTGAGTGAGAGAGAGATGGGAATTGGCTTCAAGGACTGCCAGGTGTATGCTCAAAAACCATCTCAGGTATTTGAGATCTCATCTGGGACGTGCTTAGCTGGCTGCCCGCAGTGCCAGCTGAAATCTGGGCAGCTCAGGTTATTTAAAATGTTTGGTGCTGTGCATTGAGTGAGTCATTCTGTGAGGGTTTTTTCTCACTCTGCTCCTGGTGATGCAGCAATCACTGTCCATGACAGCATTTTACTGAGCAGTGTGACAGTGCTGGCATTGATGCATTAGGGGTGATGTTTAAACAGCACGGACTGGTGAAGCAATATTGACATAATGTGGAGCCATGAGAAGATGATTCTAAATTCCATGCTGAGAAGCGTAAGGAAGCAGGAGAGGTTGTAGTTGGGCCCCCGAGTGCTGGGTGTGTGCCAGCAGTCAGTCAGCTCCCTGTCATGATCTCTCCATGTGCACATACACACATTCTGCCCTCCTGATCAAAGCTTTTCTCCTCTTGTGTGATTTTAAAGTGAGTTTCTTTACCTTATCCCTTTCATGCTGTATTACACAGTCCTGGTAAATTTTCTGTGACACAATTACCACCACACCTCCTGTGTCTTCTGTGCACTTGACACCTTGACTGATAACACGATGAAGGTGGAATGGATACATGGTTCTGAGAAAAAATGTGTCCTGAGCGTTTTTTACTGCAAATCTTAGAATTTCTGGGGGAGAACTGAGTAGTCATGCAGTACTTCTTGCATTTGGGAAAATGCTTTATGTGGCATTAGAAAAGGAGCCCTTTGGGGTGCCTGCTAATTCATGAATGACACACTTGATTAATCTTCATCATTGGTCACAAGCACCTTTTACTTTGGATTTAATCAGCCAGTTGTGCCACAGAGTTGTAGCTCTATTTCTGGTCTAGTTCTGTGCTAAAATGAGCACTGAATCAAGGCACAAATATTTTAACAATTTTAACCACATGCCAGGTTTTCTAGGAAGTATGCATGAGAATTACAGTTCTAAACTATTCAGAAATATCAGTTGACCACTCTGGTAAAGAAAATAACTTTGAAGGAAGCCTGGACTTTCTTGTGCAGCATTTGAAATCCTAGCTGGGGCTGAATGGTCCTTAACAAGAAGCCAACCAAGGCTACAGAGAGAAGCCAGTCTGATACAGATTCTTCACTTCTCCAACCATTGGAACTTAAAAATCTCTTAGGAAAAGCTATACTAATTGACTCAGCAGATTGTTAGGTACATCTGCTATCACTGGTTAGGGTGTTTTCATGCTCAGATTTCAGAGAACAGCATTTCTTTGGAGCTATTCAATGTATACTTCTCCCTTGAAACACGTTTTGTGCTTTCTTTGGCAAAAGAGATACTGAGCAAAGAAAGGCAGTCATTTGGGGCAGTCAAGTTGTATAGTACCTGTGAGGCTGAAATCCCAGCCTGCTTTCTTTGCACTCAGTTCTCTTCCCATTCAATTCAACAGCAAAACTATAATTTTAATGGGAAAACATCTGTTTTTTGAGAGCTGGTGCAAGTTTCCCTTCCAGGAAAATAGCAAATTGGTGTAAATATTTATAGTGCCTGAAGAGAACCGGGTATGATGTGATGAAGGTGAAGCAAAGGCAGGCACTATTTGCTAATGCAAGCAGAAATACTTTGGTCAGTACCTAATCCTGCAATCTGCCTTCAGTTTGAAGGCCAGATGGAGTATCAGCACTTCCGTGGTGGATCAGAGTCGTGATTATTCTAGACCAGTGTCTTGTGTCTGAAAATACTCAGTGCATTGTGTTTTTACAGACAAGTGAGGGGCTCTTTTCCATATAAACTTTAAAAAGAAAGCATCATTTTTCTGGGCTAAGAGTTCACCTTGTGTTGGGGATCTTTAGTTCCTTAGCCTCGTGAAGAACCAGAAGGTCTTGGCCCCTTAACGATGTGTTCTGTGATCCTGAGCAAATCCTTCTGCCTCTCCCTCCCCTTCCACTCTCTCCTGTCTCTTTTCCAGAGCTCAGCCCTTCCCTGTGCTTGCTCAGTGTCTGCTGCAACAGGGCCCTGACCTCTGCTGGGGCCTCTAAATAGGAGGACTTTATAAAAACAAAAATAATCCTTCTCACAAACAGGGATGCAGGCTGGGAATTTCAAAAGGGCAGAAGAACGAGTCAGTTTTCATGGACTCCTTTAAAAGTCAAAGCTTTATGCTCAGAGGCTTAAGGCAATTTTCTGAGACCAGTCCTGTTGCTGTTGGCTTCAGTGATGTAGGACAGCAGAACAGACTCCAGAAATCTTCCATTATATCTGTCTACCCTTTTACATGTCACAAGGGAGATTCTTAGTGCAAGAGATTGACCCTCAGATAAGATTATGTGCTGTAATTATCAGTGGGATTTATGTGTCCAATTCTTGAAGCACTAAGTGGAAAAATGCACATACATCCCTTAAGAAAAGGGAGCTGTGTGCATTTTTCCAGTCCAAGCTGACTAAGTTGACATGTAAGCATGGATGGGCAAAAATATAAATAAAGTTATTTATCAAAGTAAATATTCCTATTTCCCCTGTACCTAGTATGAGTATGTGAAATAGTTATAGAATGGCTGTAAAGTTTGGAGGTTTTTTAGCTGTAAATGTAGACTAAATTAAACTGCTAGTTTTGATTAAATTTGAATTGACTGTGGTATTACACCACCTTAAAAGCCACTGGAGACACTCAAGTTGTATTTTAAATCTAGTATTATAATTAATGGTATCTACATTTATTATTGTGGTAACTGCACTTTAATGACGGTGTTCAGTCCTAAACAAAGCTACAAAATCTAAACAGCTCTTAAGAGCATGTTGATTTTTATTCTGCTGGTCATCCACTTAGGTGAGCTTGGATACTAAAATTAAGCATTAAAAGCTAATAGGGAGAAAGTGTAAAAGTTATGGCACAAAAATCAAATACTTTCCCTTGAACTTAAATACAGCGGGGAGACTTCTTATCTTATCTTCCACCTCAGTGTCTAAGGTTCTGCTGTACTTCCCCTGCTAACCAGTGTACCTTGCAGACTTTCATGTGTGTTTTCATGTGGTATCCCAGGAAGAGAGGAAAGCATAATTACAGTCAAAATTTTGAGTTCTTGGGTGCAGCATTTCTGTTCATCTATTGGACTCACTGCCTGACTTCTTTCAGGCCTGTGGAAACTGAATACAGGGGATGGTGGTGGTTTATTCTGTCATTTAATTTGAGCTAGTATCAGTGGAAAATAGGGTGAAACATAACTATAATGTTATTCTTGCCACCACAGACATCTTTGTGAGACTTTGGTTCCCAAAGGGAGTTTTATTAGGATCTCCCTGTGTTCACGAAGCTCCATCAGTGATGTAACCCTGTGGTTGCTTTCATTGTTTGAGCCTCACTTGTGATTTTCAGGATATGTTTATTCACCTGTGAATGAAAAGCAGCCTTTGTCCCGTTTTCCATATCTTTGACTTTTCCATATTTAGCTTCCTATTAAGTGAAGGAGGTATCAGCACAAGGAAATGGCAAGAGGCAGTATTTTACCAAATTTAGCCAGGAAGGCCAGCTTTTCTGTGGGAATACTAGATTTGCTGTGGTCCCCTAGCTGAGATTGAATTCCCACTTTAATTCTGTGGGTTACTTCCAGAGAAAGGACTCTGTCTCACACGGGGAGTAGAAAAGCATTTGGGCTTTCCACGTACGAAGCTACTGGAGAGGTTCTTGGCAGGATTTGGTCCCTAACCAAGCTGCATCCACATCCTGACCCCTCAGTTTGGTGCTGTCCTCTTCTTCCAGGTGCAAACCAGGCTGTCACAGGGTCTCAGATGTGCTTTCCCTGGGGATATTCCCTGGGGCTGTATTCCACCACTTCAGGATTCTCTTGTGCTGCTTTGGCTGCACCGTGCTCTGTAAAGGGGCTGGGACTGGGGAGAGGATCTAACCAAAGGTTTTGGAGTAATTTCTGCAGAACCATATTGATTTCATCTCTATTAAATTCACTGAGTTTTCCCGTGAGGGCTTTTTAATTTAACCGTGGCTAAAAAATGCTGCACAAATTACCTGGCAGGAATGCTGTGGAGTTATAAGCCCTTCAGGCAGCCCCTTAAAGGCAAAGCAGTAAAGTTGGGTGAACTATTCCCAGCCAAAAGGGTTGGTTTTTCTTTATTTATTTATTCAATGAATTTACCACTCTGTCTGCTCACAGATTACTGAGAAACAGCCACTGATTCTTTATGAATTTGTTCATTATCCCGAATTATTCAATGCCTGGTTTATGCAACGCAGTTTTAACTTACAGGGCTGCTGGCAGTCTGATCCACGAGTATTGTTTGAATACCACTGTTTGTAATTCTTGCAGAAAAGCCCTATAAAACTCAATAGAGGCCTGGTGTTTTATTTCTGGGCATATCTATAAAACTTAGCAGAAAATTATATCCTTACCATAAAATTCTACAGCTTGGTTTAAAGTAGTTATAATTTTCTACTGATCTCTGTGTTTTTAGTAGCATTTATGTAAAAAAAGGGTTTTGCATCACTGTTACTCTGAAATTTCTGTAGTTTCTGAGAGCAGAGAGGGTTGATAACATGGATATAAATCTTTGGGAACTGACCTCTTTTACACTCGAGTTTATTTGGTTACACTGCAGTTATGCTGATGCCTGTTACAGGACACTGTTTTTCTGTTGGGGTGTAAATGATTATCAGATCCTACTTGGTTCTGCCTATCATTAATCCTACAATGAAAACTGAGGTATATAAAAAAGAACTATCTAATATAGAAGTACATTAGGTTTCTCTGTTCTTTGGATGGAATTTAATGCCCATGTCTGTGATAGTTCCTCAAGGAATGAGGTTCCATTAATGAGTATCAGGCTCTGCTCAGATTCCACGAAATCTCCCAGTTTAAAAAGTGTTTTCCTGGGTCCAGACATGCACCCTTGAAGGTGTATGACTCTGCTGGAGTCTGGATGTTGTTTCCCTGGGATAAACAGCTTTGGCTATTTGCTTAAATTAATTGAAGATATAAAATTATCTTCTGATATGTTGCGTTGGCTTTGACTTGCTATATTTATGTTGGTTTTAAGCATATTCCCTGCTGGCTTTGCCTGGTGTAACAAGGAAAGGTAGAAGTCCATGGAAAAGGAATGAATCCTCTGATATGTTTGGTAGCCTGTTACAAATCTTTGATTTGCAGATGTGCGTAAGGAACCAGAGATTTACCCAATGGGTTGTGCAGTATCTGCTTTTCATGTAGCAATAGTTTTATCAGGGTTCTCATTAACTCCTGGTGCTGTTCAGGGAGAGGTTTTGGGACACCTCCCTGCAAGCACTGCCCCTGTAGCAGACTGGGGCACACCTGTGTAATTTAATTCATGGTTTGCAGCCACATCACTGCTGATGTCCCTGGTAAATTGTAGGTTTTGTGCTATTCTGGAATTTGCCACTGTTGCTTTTATCCTGCCTGAAATACTGACTTCCTGTGGAATGGAAGTAGGGTGTTCATTTACCTGTTAGCTCCATTACTCTGGAAAAAAATGTCTTTAGCTAGTCAGATATAAAAAGATTTAAAACATCTCTAGATGACATTTCTATAATGCGTTGGTGTTTCTGTAAGATATAATAAAATATTCAGTGCTTGAACAGATGGATATAGCCACAATCCTTCTGAAGATGTTATTTTAAGGATGCAGATTATCCTGGATTAATAGGCCAGTAGCTTGGCAGAATGCAGCTTTTTGGTGTTTCAACTTGTAGAGTTAGTTATAATTTCCAATGAATTAGCTGTAAGTTGCACCAGTTAAAAAAGATGAAAATTAACTTTTAAAATATGGATTTTTTTTTTTCCTTTAATGAAAATTCTATTTCTAGACAATTCTAAGAACCTTAATTCTTTTAACTGCCAAACTCTTTCCTCTGGGCTAGACTTTGACAGATACTTAGGATTATCAGGTTAACATGCAATGGATAAAAGATGGTGAGAGGCTATGGAAGAGAAAGCTTTTGTTAATGAACATCAGTTTTTAGTAGTGGGGGTTTTTGCTCTATCAGAAGATTTTAAAATCTTGACACATGTCAAAAAAGTATTACTGGCCATGATAAATTGTATGGTCTTTAAATGCAATATTTAGCAATGCTGGAATCCTGCTGAAGTTAATGGTATCTTATTCAACAATAAGGAATTAAGGTTATATTGTGACCTCCAGAAACCCACACTGCTATAGGTCTTCATAATGGTGTGTATTTCTTAATTTAGATTTGGAAAATGAAGCATGTTGCCATGAGTTCTTCTCCAAAATGAGCCTGAATTTAGCTTTAGAAAATTCATTAAGGGAGAGGAGTCCTCCTGTCCATTTTAAAGAAAGAAGGCTTATAAAGGAAAACTGTAATCTTTTCTTAGGCTGTCTCCTAAACTTGGAAGAAGTATTGGCTTAGAACTCCAACATAGGTCTGTGAGAGTAAAATTTTTTGAGAGCTTTCCTCTTCTTGGGATACTCTGTTGTGTAGAAATGTTTCACTGCTGTCCCACCATGGCACAAGAGGTGGGATCTGGCTTCAAAGGGGAACGGTGGCTTTCATGGGATTCATTTTAACTTACAGAAAAACAAGTTTAAATGGATTAATTTATTACCCACTGCAGTTAAAAAGAATGTTCGAGATTTCATCAGCGTTAGTTTGCTACATTTTTAATGAGGCTATCATTAAAATCTCAGCAGTTACTCTGAAATGCTGTTTGAACTATCAGAGCTCTCTTTTATACCTAGCATGGGGATAACTGCAGCCACTGTGTGATGGTGCCCACATTCTGGAGCACTGGTACAAATGTGGCAGCTGCTCCTTGAATCCACAGTATCTGAGTGTTCTCCAGCTGTAGTGTGTAGCGGTGTTGTTTTTTGGTAATCTGGTAAATCACTGTAATAAAAAGATAGTGTATTTTCGTGTCACATGGTTATGAGAACCTTCCTTAATTCAGATGTAATATTAAAATATGTTCAGAGATACCAGTTCTGGAAGAGAGCAGACATGGCTCATTTACGTGGTTGTACATAAAATAAAGTTTTACTGTGTGGTTAATGCATCTCAAGTTTTATGTATATTACCTTGGGAAGACTGGTTAGACACTGGGAGAAAACCCATAAAAAGACTTAATCTCAAATATTGGTCTCTTGAGGTCAGAAGATAATACTGGATAGCCAAAAGATGGAATGATAAAATGTTGAGATCATTCAAGGAGAAACCATATTTTATCCTGTCAGTTTGCAAGGGATTTCCTGAATTGAACTTTTGTCTTTAGGACTGAGTAAATCAACGTATCTATCTTTTGCCTTTTTTTTCTTACTTGAAGTGTTTACCAGGACTGAGGTGTTTTACAGTTTATAATTGTGCCTTTGCTAAAATAGGTAATTGTGCACCTGCACTTGAGCCAAGCTTTTGTGAAATGTCTGGAAATAAATTGGTGAGAGAAACTCTTATATTGCTGTCAGGGAGATGTTTTATCATTTGTTTTCCACAGTATACTTTGAACTGCATCTCTGTTACTGAGTATTTCAGGTATCTCAACTTCAAGTGCTGTGGATTTTTTGTTTGAGATATTTGGAAAGTACACCACGACCTGTTGAGGCAATCTGACATTATTCAGTGTACATGTCCTTCACTGCTCAAGTGGTACTTAAACTGTCTGTGATAATGCACTAATTGAAGGATGTTTCATGTGTTCTCAGTAGAGAATTCATTCTCCAGTCTACAGGATTGTTCCAGAGCATCAGTTGGTGTTCTTAGTGTGCTTTAAATGTGTGTGGCAGAGTGTATTGTTGTCAAGGGATTATCTCAAGTGAAGAAGATGGCAAAACAAAGCACCTGTACTTTTTCCACTATTATTTTATTTCAAGTCCTTGGGAAAGATGATTTTCAATGTCCTTGCATGCTCTATACCCCCTTTACATGAGTTTTTGAGAATTTTAGTCAAATTAATATGCCTTTTATTATCAAATTGAAGTGTCTTTTGGCCCATAGAGCATGTAAATGTGGTGATAATGAGAAGCTCTTAGTAAGACAAGCATAAAGCATCTGGAGGCATTATAATATACATTATTAAAGTGTACCACCCTCTGTACTGCCCACATACCCCCTCTTTGTTCCACCTCACTATTAGGATAAAAAAAAATCACTGCTTGCAAAGCATCATGTAAAAGTATTCTTGACTTGTGACTGGTATTGCATAGCAGGGATTCCAGCAGGGACTGCCATCCTGTCAGCCCTGCCTGTGACAAGGAGCTTTCCCAGGAAATGCCATTAGCTCAGACCAAATCCATCACATCTTAGCAGCACATCTGCAAGAGCAAAACAAAAACTGCTCTTACTGCATAAAAACACCACTGCTGCTGCCTGGGCTGAGCACCAGGGAAATGCAGGCTCCAGTGCTGGATCTGGTGGAATTCTGGGGATCTCCACCCTGGAAGGGAAGCAGTTCTCAGCTGGTATCTGAGAACCTCATCCTGTGCTGGGATACTTAAACTGGTTGCCTGTATTTTTATTCTCTCAGCACATACCCCCAGCCCAAAAATCACCCCCCAAAGCCAAGTAGCCCAAGCTTGGATGTCTAATTCTTCTCTCAGAACTTCTGTGCTCAGCTCTGCTTTGGTTTCACTGCATTCCCTCCTGCTGTGTGCTGGGATAAACAGGAAGGTCAGGCCCGGTGTGTGTTCATTTGCTTTGTGATCTGATTTATGCTGCTTACATCTATTGCTGACTGCAGCCTCTCATTGGGAGCCAGCACAGTTTAGGAAATGCTCTCCCTGGCTTCAGCTGATGTCAGAACAGCAACTGAGAAACAGTTCCCGTATGTGAGTCCGGCACTTGCCTTTCCAGTCTTTATTGGAGACTGAATCCTGCTTCTTCTTTCACTCAGCCTTTTTCGAGCTATAGAGGCCAACCTCAGCAAATATTTACCATCAGATCTTGTCTAAAGACCTGAATTATTTGCCTGCTGTACTTTTCTGGTTCCACAGATGTTTTCTCTGAACTAAATGGGGATGGAGTAATGTGTATTCTTTTGAAACTAGGCTGTATTCACCACTTAATTCCTAAACAACCATAACTGATTCATCCTTCACCTTTCACTGTCTTTTTTCCTTGCCTTCTTCTTTACTCACGTGGTTTTCTCTGCTAGGGAAACAAATTCCTAATGAGGAATACTGAGCTGATTCTACTGTGAATTTTCCCAGCTCCATACTATTGTAATTTCAGTATTTTACATTAATGATATATTCAAATATAGTTGTACTTCTGAGGATTTTCTAGAGCAAGAAGCATAAAGACCCCTAATCCTGGGGCTGATTTCCAAAGGACCCCACAATCTTCATTATGGAAATAATATGTAAAAAGGGCTATTTTGGGAAGGATTAATTACCCAGTGCTAACAGATATCTGAGATTTCAGCTCTTTTATAACCAGCATTTCTGTATCCATCATGTAACAGAACCATGCTCCTGTTTTTAACAGACTAGAAAATGTGGAAGTATCTGGCAACTAGTAAATGAGTCACACGTTATTTCTATAAGACATCTCTCTCAGCTGACACCACCTCACTCAGAATATAGTTCTGATGATGCTTCCTGAAGACGTGCTAAGCTTCTGAAAGTGCCTGTTCATAGCGTGTCTTTCGGAGCTATTTAGAGATATCTTTAGAATTAATTTATGTTCTCATGAATTTTGTCCTTTGGCAGTTGCCCTTCTTTCAAAAATCTCAATCATGGAAATTGTGTGTGAAGTTTGTGTGTCAGCAAAGTTCATACAAATTCACTTAATTGATGGAAGGAAAGTTCATAGAAGATTTTCAGTAGGTACTCCAGTGAGGAAATGCCTGTTTGTACTTCAGTTGTGTTTAGGGTCAGTTTGTCAGATGCTGAAGATACAGAACCAAGGAATGCCAAAATGCTTAAAATCTAAGTTACCTTTATTGATGGTTTTCTTTTTTCAGTCTTTCTCTTGTCTTTGCTAATGGGGTCTACTAAAGATCTGTTACATCCTTAAGGTTGTGAATTAGGATTAGAAAAGTTTTCCTTAATGACCAAAATATAATGTTTATCCTTATATTTATTCAGTTTAAAATATTTCATTTTTTTCAGAAATTGAAATCTGCTTTGACAGAGCAGTCCTGAGCTATGAGTAATCTTATCCTCTTAATCACCTATTTTGGTTATTGGCTTTTACTTATTCTTTTTCCTAAATGCACTTTTGAAGGTTTGTCATCATCAAAGACTTGCTGTTTATCAGCTGATTGCATTTTTCTGTATGTTTTGTGTAAAAAGACGAATCTCAGCCCTTTTTTCAGAGGGGCTGAAGAAGCTGAGTTCATTGTCAAGGTAACTCGGAATCCTCTCGCTGGATATGTGAGCTCATGGCAGTTGGGAAAAATACTGCTCAGTGTCAGTCAGCATGAAAGATCCTTCATTTTCCCACCCCTCAGCCTCTCAGGAAACATTCTGACCTTCTCAGGCTGAAAAAAAAAAACGTTCCTTGGGATACTGGAAAACTCTGACATGTTTGAAATGAAGTCCCACTGGAGAAGAATCTACCAAACACAGAGACATTGTTGAGGTTTGTATTTCTTTAAGGAAGACTTTTTGTCATGTGTGGCTTCTCAGGAGAGAAAAATTGCACTTGCTGATTTTTCAGTTGAATTTCCTGTTCTCTTCCTACTGTTTTTTTTTGAAATTGACTCTCTATTTGGAGAGAAAGGTACAGTCCAAAAAAGATCAAGCTGAGCCCAAATCCTGTGCTTTAGAGTGTGATTAAAGAGTTGCATTTCCCCAAACAGCCATGTCACAAGATGCCAAGTGCAGAAGGCATTAATCATCTGTACCTTATCTCTATGAAAAGCCATCTTCAAAGCAGAAAGGAGGAGAGTTCTACCCTCTAGAGATAAATGGCATATCGTAAATAGCGAGAGGCACTCAGATACTGTGATTATGAGCTCTATAGAAATGCCTATAAATAATGCTAGGAGGTGCCCAGATACTACAGCTTACTTATGAAAATAAATAAAGCACATAAAAATCTGACAAGATGCAAGCTTCTCTCCCATGTGAGGACACTTCACTTTCCTTTTCCGCTTTCTATTCTGAGAGCAGGACCTGTCATGCAGGGGTCCTCATCCTTAACTTGCAGTCTCTTGAGAAATGATAAAGAAAATCACTATGTAAAATAGCATGAAAGCATGGAGGTCAGAAAACTTTTATAGGCATACTTAGCTGTGCATCCTTTCCAAATTTTGAGTTTAAAATAAGAAAAGTGTAGCTGGGCAGAAGCTTTTAGAATGTGAAATTTGAGAGTGTTTGAATGTGAGAGTGTGGATCCTGGTATGACAGAGGCAGATTTGGTGCTGGCTTCAGTGGGAGTGAGACACAAAGATTTCACAAAGGTGCTCATAGCAATAATGCATTTGCTTCTGGTGAACACCCCACTTAGCTGCTGGAGACTGCACCAGTCACTCAACAAGATCAGTATCTAACGACAAAAAATGCATTGATTGGAATTGCTTATTTTTGTATGCATTTTTTTTTTTCCTAGGCAATTTTTCCCTGTTCTAGTTCTGGTTAGTTTTGTTTTCTCATAAAATATTTTTCTATTAGTACTGTTCTCCCATAGGTTACAGGTAATTCTTGATATTGTTTATATGATGAGCAGTTCAGGAACTCTGAACTGGTGTTGGCAAGGTCTCTGAATTACCCTGCTCTGTGATCAGCAATGTTAGTGGGTGCTGCCAGTGGGGAAATTTGGTTGTAATGTGGGTACTGGAGACCAAAAAAAAGTATTGCAGTGAACTGAATAATTTTTTAATTTGAAATATTATTTGAACAGACATTACTGTGTTGGCCTAACTCAGTTTGGCATGTTTCTAGAGGGGCATATACAAATCACAAGTGTCTCTGTTGTACAAAGACAAATGCTTTACAGTAAATTGCCACGGATTTTTTTCAGGTCTTAGCAAATCGTTTTATATCTCTCTTCTGATAACCCACTGTTTCATTTGAAAAACATTAATGTTCAAGCATCATTTAGTATAGGAGATGAAAACTCACTTTTATATCCTCATTTTTTTTAACATATTTGCTCGTAAATAAAGAACTAAGGAAATGGCCAGTGCACAAATCCAGTTTTACTGTTGTTATTGATTATGTACAGTGCTCTGGAGCATCTTAGGGTGTGGAATTCCTCTTGGAGCATACTGAGAACATGTGTGTTCCATATAGGTATGGGAATTTTATTTCAAACTCTCTGAGTTTCGGTTTTACGCTTCCAGCTTCAAAGGCGGCGAGTCCCTCAGTCAGGTTTTGAGGAAGACATTGCTGAGAAAATTAAATTTTTCTGTCAGTTGGAAATAATCTAGGCACAAGCTTAAAGTCTGTATGAGGTGTTGTTTCTCCGTGGCACAACTCCTGCAGGTTTTCTCTTCAGGATGTGCTGAGCCCTGGCCACGTTCTGCCCAGGGGAAGGAGCTGCTCACACCAGGCAGTGAAAGGACCTGGGTGCTGAACTGCCTGGTTCACTGGTGCAGCCTTGGCATCTCCTTCCCTTGGGTGAAAATTGAACTGAGGTGGAAAAAATTGAGCTTGTCAAGTAGTTAGAATAGGTTTATTTGTACCTTTTTTTTTTTTTTCCCTAGAGTGATAAAATGAAAGACTTCGGAAAGGTGTTTGATTAAATGCTCTTGAGATTTGCTTAAGCTGTAGCTGTGAGAATTGAAGGAATGTGTGCCTACCCATGCTGCTTTTGCTGGTTTTTTTGAATCAAAAAATGCTCTCAAAACTTGTTTTGGTTCAAGTATCTCCGTGTCAGTGAGGTGCAAAGTTCACTGAATTCCTACAGAAGATTGTGAGTTGATGGGCATGGAAACCTGTCCAAGAGCAGTAGATCAAAGCTAAGATTTGGGCCATGACCATCCTGTTTAGGAATTTTATTTAGTCCCATCATAGGGATGATATTAAACTTTGGGAAAGCTTAGGTGCAAAGATGCAGCTCATAGCTTTTGCAGGAAGGCATTTCCTCTGGAAATGATTTTTAAAAATTGTAGGCAGATACACTTCTATAATTCTACAACTGTAAGGAAAAAAATAGAAACTGTACTTTAGAATAATATATTGAGTGGTATTAACAGGAATTGGCAGTTCTAGTGTAAGCAGCACACTAGGAAAATCCCTGTGCAAGGCACTCTGAATGCCAGGAGCAGTGTGAGGTTACTGATAAACTGAAAACCTTGCAGAAAGAGGAAAATGAACTCTGTAAGAGTATTTCAGCTTGGGGCTCTTGTAAACTCTTTGGTTGCACTGCTGCAAACATGAAATGATTTGTAACACAGAGGCCAAATTCTCCACTCACTAATAATGGTTTCACCCAGTAAGTTGCTGTATGTGGGTAATCCAGCATCCAAGCACTTCTTCAAAAAACCCTTCTCTGTCTTGACCTTGTAACCAGGATGTTCAGGTGGTAATTCACTAAATAGAACAGAGTCCTGTTCTACTTCCAGTCCTGCAGAGTTGGTCCATTGTTGCCTGTCTTTTGCAGTGTTCTATATGTGATTCTTAGATAAAGTTTCTCACACACTTTCTGTAAACATAGCAATGTTTTAGTTAACTGTAACTTTAGTTTACATTCTTTTCTCCTGGGTGGAGAATGTGTGATGGACTATTCTGTGAACCTGTAAGGATGGAGGAGGTGGTAACACTGACCTCCAATCCACGGTTATTCCTAGAAATATATAAATACGTAAAGAATAAACAACCAGGCCCTCTTTTCCTTCTGGCCTGCGACCTGTAAAGAACTCGGTTTCAGAGTGCTTCTTTGTGGCCTAGGCCCACAGTCCATCTCACGGAAATATTAAATATTCTATTCTTATGAATTATGTCATAAATCAAGGAAACTTTTAAAAGTATAGCTTGTTTGTATATAGATGGATCGAGTAATTGATTATATTTGTTTTAATTCTATGTATAAATGTCAAGCAGCTTTATTAGGTAGTAGCCTAGTGGGCATTTTTTGTGGCCAAATACCTACTTGAAATATCTTATGGCTTCAGAGCACTGGTGTGTCTGATGGCTCTGTGTCAGAGTGCCACAACCCCCCCCATCTGTGTGGTGCAAGTGTCAGCTGAGCCTGGAGCTCTCTGCAGCAGAAAATGCTGCTGGGGGCTGAGCTCTGCCCTTGGGCCAGCTCTAGAACCCTGTGTTTGCAGCTCTGTGCAAACCCAAATAATTACCAGCACAGTGTGTGCACCAGGCAGGACAGCGCTGGGCTTCAGGTCTGTGCATCCCAGGAATATCTGTGCTTCCTAGGAGCTGGAAAATTAATTTGCTTCTGCATCAACTTTTCCTCTTCTGTGGATGTATCTGCTTATTGATTTGTGCTCTTTTGAAATTAGCCAACAAGTTCATGAGTTTGTTTAATGACACAGAAGGAAACTCCAGATGTAATTTTTTGGTCTGATTTCTGAAATGTTATGAGATGTTGATAACTAAACATTGATGTTTTTCTGCTCTAGTCCTCAGATAAGAAATTTTTTAAAGTTAGGTTATTGCTGCTATCTTTTTTTGCAGACCTGGAAATGCCTATTCTGAGGAATTGTTCCCCTTGTCAGTATGTAAGAGTAAGTAAAATTGGAAGAAAAAGAAAAGTGGAAGTTCCCAGTCTTTGCTTTAAGTTATTTTACCCTGGACCAGACTGTCAAATTGCCTGATGAATCCAAAACAAAGAGGCATGCTGTGAAAACATGTGAAAGACAAAAAGAGGTTAAAAGATTTTCTGGGATCTCTGCACATTGAATAGTCATCAATTCTGTTACCAGAATGGCTCCTGGAATACCTCTGAAGTTGCTGGTGAGAACATGGTGTCTCCCCTATGATTAAATTCTCATCTTTGCCCAAATGGTTGAAAGGGCAACTGTCTTAAACCTTTGAACTTTATTTGTAATACAAAACTTCAATTAGATAAAAGACAATAATTAGCAAATCTTTTATCTTAGGGCATAATTAAATCTTTAAGGCAGGACATCTTAATCAATGACTTGTAATGACAAGTTCATAAATAAATTAATTCTTCCAATGAGTCTCTGACAGAAATCAATGAGTGTTAAAAGAGATTCAGGATGAGGGGACACCACTATAGAAACACTGTAGCTCAATTACTCTTGGTTTAAAGATTCTCATCTATAAAGTATTAGCTTGTTCAAAAGATGATGTATTATTTAAAGAGAGATCATTAAAATACTAACATCTAATTTTGTAGAGCCTTTTTTGGAACTTCCATCTTTACACATGTAAGTATTTCACCACTGTTTATGATTAGCTCTTTGTATAGACTCTCTACAAAAATATTTAGTCAGTTTGACGGATTTGCTGTCCTTGTTGAGTCCTGGTGACAAGTCTTGTTACTGAAAGTAAAACTTGTCTGAGCAGATGTTGTGTAACCTCCTCTTCACTGCTAAGGATCTCCCATCCAGGTCAAAACTTGTGTAATTGCCTCAAGACCTTAAATGTTCTTACTCAAGAGATTAGTGCATTTCTGTTCATTTAACATTTTATACCACAGCACAGTACATGGCCATTAACTCAAGGGTTGTCTGTTGGTACAGGAATGGTAAAATGAGGACACAAAAGAAAGCCACAAGGGATCTCGTTCTGTCTGAGAGCTCCTGTGACCAGAGTTGCCTGTGAGGTGTCAAGCCCTGGGAGCTGCCTCTTGCTGCAGCAATGGCACGATTGCTACAGAGGGGTTGGTGGAAATTCCACTTTTCTAATACTGCATACAACAGTGTTGCTTCTAGTTGGCATTACTAAATACACTGCTCTGCCTCCTGTCTCCCACTTATCCTGACCGCCTGGTTTTAGTTGACCAAAACCACCAGCAACTTCATGCTAGTTATGTGCAGCTCTTAATCATGACTCTTTCCTAACTCATTTAAGTATCACATTAAGTGTTAAAAAAAAAGTAGTAGCAAATATTGCCAGTTGAACTCACTTTTATAAAGTTTCTCCTGTGGTTTGTGGCATTTAGAGTATCTCTGACAATAAACACTCAGATTTTGAATGTTTGTGTATGTAAGATGAGAATAAGTATTGTAACTCTTGATGAAGCTTTATCATCATTAGACAAAGGAACTTCTGACTGTCCGAATAGGTGCTAAATCACTTTTGTTGCATTTACCAAGCATTCCTATGGATTTCTCTTTCTGTATACCAGTTAACTAAAAAGTACAACTGGTCTTGAGCATGCTGAGTTTTTCCATCAAGCCTGGGCTGCTGCTGGCAGCGGGTTGGGAGCTGCAGTCCCCCCATGTACCTGGCAGAGCTGCAGCACTGAAAGGCTGCTCTCGTGTTTGGTTTGCCTGGCAGCCAAGAGGAAGAGCTGTTTGGCCAGTCTGCACAAATAGGTCTGGTCTAGTCACAGCCAGTTCCACTCCATCTGGAAGATCCACCAAAACTAGACTAAACATGTGGAGCAGATATTGTGGTGGAGACAAGCTGGGAAAGGGAGCTGAGGGTGTTGCAGTGGAGAAAGATCCAGGACGTGCTGGAGCTTGAGGGTACAGGGGTAGGGGAGGAAGGCAGAGTGAGCAGGAGCAGAGGAGGCTGCATTCAAACCAGAGGAGACAAAAGCATGGAAAACTGGGCTATGTTACACTGCTGCTTTGATCTCTTTTCTAACTTAGGGGATAAAAAACCTCATTAGTTTTATACTGCCCCAACAGTATTAATTAAACAATTGGATTTTCTCCTAGTGTATTAATGAGCTGCACTACAAATTTATTTTGGTTTTAAGTGGTGAAAATCTGCAGCTTCTAGAATGATCAATTCTTTCTGTTGTTGTGTGGGGCACTGAATATCAGATTAAGTTGAAATGTTAGCGATTTCCTATTTGAAACCTATTAAACAGCACAACAGATGGAAAGTTCTGTTCAGGTTATGAGCGTCCAGATCTGTCACTGATTAAAAAAGAGTAGCACATACTGGTGGCTGGTGTTGATAGATATCTGCAGAATGGTAAGACAGGTCTCACATCCTCATAATCCAGCAGCTCTGCCCCTAACAGACACTATCTGCTGCCCCTCACACCTTGTAAAGATCAGTTGCTATTCATGTGGAACTGGGTTATAGCTCAGAGCATCCTTGGACAGATTTATTCACAACCTGGGTGCTTGCTGCTCTTCAGAAGGGTGATAGGAATCTAAACCTCTTGCCTCTTTGGATATACTCTCCCTTCAGAGCTGTCATCCGGGTTGTCAAACTTATCCTTAGCAAGCTTCAGCTTTGAAGGTCCTTTTACCAGCCCTGTAACATTCCTGTCCATCCCATTCTGCCCTGTCAATGAGGCTGTTTGTGTATTTCATTTGAAGCAGTTTAAGAGTATTTTGCTAAATTCCTTCAAGGGAATTTAAATAGCTCTAATGACTATATTACCTTACAGGCTTTTAAATGTTTCCCCAGCTGCTTGATTCAATGCTGTATAAATTGTGAGCCTTTCCACAGTAATCTCGGCATTTGTTTAGGAGTTAAATATTAACAGATTTTTTGTCCTTCTCTCAGACAGTAGTCTCTGCACCTGCTTAATTTGCTGTAGGGTTTCTCAGAAGGAAATGTTGCTTTCTTTTCAAGTGCTCTGGGTTTTGTTCTCTGTATGTGCTTTACATGAGGTCAGTTTGAAGAAGCCTTGGACTGAAACACTTGTTATCTTGCAAACATGATTCTGTCCCAGTCAAAATCTGGGATGGGGAAGGAGTTCCCAATTGCACTGATAAACTTGAGTGGTGGATTTGTTGCAAACAGATTAATTCAATGTGATGCCCTGTACAGGGCTTCAAAATTACTTTCAGTGTCTTTTCCAGCATGCCAGTACTTTAGGGCATCTAGAAGAGAGGAAAAAACCAGAAAAAATATGAATTAAAGAAATAAGTAATGTAGATGGGCTAAATATTGGAAGGAATGTGGGTGGCTAAGCCAATGCAACAGATGTATCTTAGGTATTTTTATTTTAAAGACAAAGACAGTCTGCCTCCCACACATTTCAAAATGAATCTCAAATGTATTTTTATAATTTACAATTATTTCCATCAGAGAATAATAGAGATTTGATGCCTGGGGTAATTAATGTTCTGTGATGTCTATTATAATAGCTATTTTAAGTGTAGGAAATACCCTAATAAGAAACAGTTTGCTAGTGTGCTGATCTAGTTGATTTTTATCATAGCTTCTGTAAAATAACAATTGGAAGATATGACAATAGATATTTTGATTAAACTCTTAAGGAGTTAAGCATCTGATAAAATTTGGGCAAAGACAGATCACTTCAAAAAGAACATTTTAAAAAAATCAACCCCCTTTATTTTCTGACATTTCTTTTTATGCTACTTATTTTTTAAAATATTTAGTGACACTTACTAAATATAGTACTTGATGAATTGCAATGTTTTGAAACTAATTAAAACACAAAACATGTTAAATGTCTTTTAATGAAAGAAGTATATGGTGAAGGAAGACTATACTTTATGAGGAATATTTAACTGGTTGTAGATCTACGTCTTTTTGAAGTTATATATTGAAGTCATTACAAAACATTAAACTTTTAATTTCCTTTTTCTACTTCTCCTGGTTTCCCCTCTCTAAGGTCTTCCCCCTGCTCTACCCCAAGCTGAAAAACTGTTGTGTTGTTGTTTCCTCCCCAGTTTCTGGTTTCTGGTGTGGAAATTGTAGCTGCAGTGGCTTCTTTCCCCCTGCCCGTTCTGTCCTTTGTCCCTAGTGCTTGAGGTTTTTGCTGCTGTATCTTATATCTCTCTCTTCCTCTTCTACATTCCTGTGTTCATGACCTTGTTAGACTTGTTTGCTTCCTCATCTAACTTCTTTGGTGTCTGTGCCCCATACAATATTACCTGTCTTCCTTGTACTTATATTTTCTTGAAGGATTAATTTTATTATACATTTTTACAAGCTCCAGTTCAGCCAAATTCTCAAAGAATCTCGTGTCATCCTGAATACAGCTACTCACTTCCAGTTTTCTGGGATTCATGAGCATGAGCTATTTTAAAAGGAATTATGCTTTAGTTTTTAGATGCCTTTAATAAGTAAGTTTTCTCTTTGTCAGCCACGTTATCATATTTTTTCTGATGATTTTATTAGCTGATCATTTCTATTTGTATATGTTGGTTCTGGTTTTGGTGTTTGATCTTTATAATGTTCAGTCTCATCTTTTCATCCATTCTATTTCTATTCAGCTTTTCTAAAGCAAATGCCACACTTCCCTTAAGTCTCTGATTCCAAGTCTTCTCATTTCAGCTTCCCAATCCCAAAACTCCCCTGGCAGCACTCCTTACCAGAATTGGGACTAAAATTGCAAATTGACTGGCAGTATGCTTGGATTTTTCCCAGCAGGGCAGTAAATGTATCACCCTGCTGCAAAAATTCTGACCTCAGCATTTCCGAAGTTCTCTACAAGCTATGGACCGAGTACACAATACAGTATACTTGGTGCAGAGATTTAAATTTTCTGTGTCAAAATAAGTATTTCTGAAAAGGTTTTCATTGACTCCCTGTAAGATTTTTCTCAGACTGTCAGCTCCTGGTGTGCTGAAGCTTTGCTGTGTTACTGGAAGGTCAGGCTGTGCCTGAAACTGCAGTTGCAGTTAGCTTTGAAGGTGTTAGAATCTGAGCCAGCCCAAAAAACCTGTTTCCTCTTCAAAAAATATTATTCCTTCAATTCTGTTCACTTGGGCTTTCAAAAAATTAGAAAAGAGATTTCCAAAACTGATTTGGTTTAAAGCAACCATTGTAATAACAACCCTGGTGAGTTTTTACTGTGTGTCTTCATCCGTCTGAATAAATGATGTGACAGTTGAGTGACTTGTGGTCTTGAAGTCTCTCTTCACTGTCTTTTAACTCTCAGTCCTTACCTCAGCCTTGTAGGAGCTAAATCTGAGGACTTAGAGCAGTCCTTAAGAACTTGTAGGCACTTTGGATTTTGGGGTGGTGGTGCTGTGTTTGTGTTTTTGAGTTATTTTATAATTCCAAAAGCAAGGATGCGGTGACTGCGTTAACGTCCCTGACACGGTGCTGCACCGGGGGCATCAGCTCCCATCGGTGTCAGGGACCTCCTCCCCTGCCACGTCTGAGCTGAGACTCAGCTTTCATCTGGGAGCTCAGGGCTCTGGGGCTTCTCAGGGACATTGTGTGCTTTCATTTTCATTTGCCCAGGGTGGGAAATCAGCCCTGCTTGGGAAGGCTTGGCATATTTAACATCCCACCCCCAGTCACAGCGCTGCCAATATATGGGAGTCAGCTTAAATATATCCTCCTACTAACTACTGATGGACTGGTGCTAAATGTTTGTTTTGGCTTAAAGGGGCACTGTTGAGATGTAATCACAGGATGATTTTGTTTCAAATTTTCCATTGAGTGCATAGTTTTCTGGCTGACTTACTTGGCTGTGTGTTTCAACAGTTATATATGTATACATGGTTATCCAGTGGTCTACGTGAACTGTAACAACATTCCCTTTGCACATTGTTAATATGTATTTAGAAATGAATGACTAACTTAAACAGGCCCTTGCAGATGTTATGAAAGTGCTCTGAGTTAGAAAAAAATTAAAAGACAGGGAAAAACTGAATGTACTTGTATTTATTTGTGGGTTTTGCTTGCCTTTTTTTAGGCTCCTTTCTGGCTTTAAATGCTCTCTCTGGTTTTGGCTCTTATGCAGTTGTACAGTGGTGCCTGTGCATGAGCATTTACAAAGCATCAATACAGGACAGTGGCTTCTCTTTTAATAATTGAAAAATTGTAATATATTTTTCTAGTAGAGAACAGCTAGGGCTCAGTGGAATGTGTGACTTTTTGATGTTCTGTAATGGCCCTCAACATTACAACTCCACCTTCTGGCCTTGGAAAGTAAGGGCTGGGTGCATCAGTGCCTATGGGAGGAGATTTTTTTATGCATAACAGCAAGGGCAGAAGAGAAGTCAAATTCTCTAGTACTGAGAAGTTGTTTTTCTTGTTGTGAGTTTGCATTCATCTTCGATCTGAGCATGGCAGTGACCTGGACTAGTCTGTCAATACAGTATTTGCCATTTTCCATGATGAGTGTTTCCATGATTAAGATTTGTAAATCATCGAAGACAAAAGGATTTGACTTCAGTTCTTGATTTAGGATCTAACTTTCCTAGCACTCAATCTCTTCAATATTGAGAACTGAAACAAAAAACCTCGAAGCATCCACACCTAAGTCTTCTTCAGAGCACTATCAAATGGAGGGAGTCATATTTCTAAAGGAGTCCAAGTCTCTAATGACTGGCATAACAAGGGTAGGCCCTATAAGCAGTTCAAGGTTATGTTCATTGCGATATTTGCCTAAGCTTAGTCAAGAATTGAAGCACAATAAGAATAAATGTATCTCTATAACAAAATATGAACCTGCCTAAGGAAACTTGGCCCTTGAATTTGGAATAGGTAAGACAATACCAATACCCTTGAAACTGGTAAGATCTGCTCAAGAAATGCCTCATTTCAAACACCCTTTTTGGAGCTTAATTTATTCATTAAGTTTTGGGTATATCCTTGGTCATCTTGCAGTCTTTCTGCCTGCCTTCTGGTAGAAAAAAAACCCCTGACTATGTGGGAGGAAAAGATGAATTGAGAAGTGGAAGAAGACTGCCTTGTCTTTTCTTTCACAAAGGATGTGTCTGTTCTCACTTCTAAGTCAAGCAGCAATGGAGTGACACTTTCCCAATTACACTCTCCACGCAAGTGATGCTATGGCTACCACATGGTGGTTCTATAATTGTGAGGTGATGATTGTGTGGTGCCAGCTGGGAGGCAGAAAGGAGGTTGGGCAATGCTGAGCTGGAGGGGAGGGGTGCACTGGTGCAATCTGCTCCCTGCCTGGGAGCTGGGGGAGCCAGGCTGCCTCCCTCAGAGACCTGGCTCCACTGGAAAAATCCTGCTCTTGTCCTTCCAAGTTGTAAAGATAGCAAGAATTAGGTTTGGGGTGGGTTTTTGTTAGTTTATTTTTTACTATAGCCCTGCTTAGCTGTAGATAGTGGTGCCCTGATGGAAGGGAGCTCAAGGGCCTGGCATTGCAAACGCTTCCAGCTCTGTGCCTCCCTCAGCACCTGGGAAAAGGAGTGAAAACAGCTAAACTTCAGGCCTAGGTTAATTTTTAGATGTATTTCCAGCTTCTTTGGAATACTGCACGTGGCTCAAAATCTTTTGATGTATTTTGAGTAAAAATTGGTAGTTTGTTGTCCTGCAAAATATGACTTATTTCTTTATTAAACACCATCTGAAAAGGCTGTGGATATGGCTATGGGACAGCATCTTCATGTCAGCTAAGCTGGTAGGAAAGGAGATCTGTTGAATAGCTTTTGAGATTTGGACTATTTTTTGATTTTTTTTCTTCAAAAATCCTCAGAGAGGAAAGATATGGACAGGAATAGATGCACACTCTCCTCTAAGAGACCACAGCAGAACTCTGAGGTGCTGATGCAAAGACTTATATTTGTTAATATCCCAATCATTTTGGTATCTTATCCTAGAGGAGCTCATGTGTTAATAAGTACCCTTTGGCCACTTTAAAAGATGTAGAGGTCAGCTGAGTCATCCTGGCTTTGAAGTCAGTGTCCCTGGTAAACTTCAGGAAACTTGATGGCTCTAAAGCAGCATATTAGTCAAATTAGAATTTAGAAATAATTAAGATTTGATCGAATACACAGACTTTCAAGATCTATAAACCTGAGTACTTCTGACTTAATGGGCTCAAGCCAGGCACAGATGCAATTGCTGAAGTGGCTCCAACAATTCATTACTCAGGTATGAAATGTGGGCACAAAGTTTAGGTAGGGGATTGCTGATGATAAAAATCTACAGTTGACAGTAGAGTACATTCAAGCCTAACTTTTGGAATTTGGCTCAAATATACCCCACCTCTAGCAATAGTACATAAATTCTTAGGGAAGTGAGGTGGTGATACAGCTGTATTACTGTGAGCAAAAATCCTGAGGGTGGGACTGCTGCCATTGGCGTCAGTGGAGCCAGAAAGTATTTCCTCATCCTTTTACATGGAAATTGGGGTTGGCCATGAAGTCAGTCCTTCATCCCTCTTCAAGCTGGGGCCACTGAAGCCAAGCACGTAGATGTGGCTGTTGTTACTCCAGAGTGGTGCTGAGCTGCATCCCAGGTGTGTGGGGAGGGGCCCAGCTGCCAGAGGAATTGGTCAGCAGGCAGCTGTTCTTCCAACCCTGTGGGTATTTGTGGGCAGGAGGGAAGGGGTCTGGACCAGGAGTGTGTAGGTTTGAGCTGGGTGGGCCACAGCAGAGACTGACCTGTGTGGATGCAGATCACACCGTTCAGGTCCGTGCTGGATGGCTACAGAGACTCTGATTTTTAATTTAATGGTCGCTCTTATGAGAACTATGATGCTTTGATGTTGGCCCTTAGTATCAGCAGAGTGTGCTGGTAGTACCTGAATGACTTCCCTAAATTCATGTAAGAAGCTGGTGGTGCTGCAAGAACAGCTTTAACTTAGATTCTCTGGGATTTTAGGTTGTTGAAAGCCCCAGACCTCGCTTCCTTGCACTTTCTTTCAGGCCCTGTCTTTATCAGTGACTTCTGCAGCTGGCTGAAAGCAGGATTTGCACAAAGCTGAACTACATTTTAATACTTGCTGTCACTTTTGGAAAAGCTCAAAATTGTGACTTTTTCCAACAAAGTAACTAGAGACATAAAAATCAACTAAGGAAACAGTTAATAGACTGCAGGGCAATCGAAGGGCTTTGGCTCCTACTGCAAAATATTAACGGCTGTAATTTGACCTCTTAGCCAATTAATTTTGGCCAGTGTAAAATTCCATACACTAAATCTGTTTACGATACTTCACTATTCTAGGCATCTGATACTGTGCCAAGACCTTAATATGTCTCTGAACAGAGGTCAAGTCATGGCCTTAAAATGAAGCCTTGAAATATAAGCTGTGTGTGGGTGGGTTGCCTTATGTCCCTAAGGGGCTTATGAGTTCCTTTTCTATTGCTGTACGATCTGAAACTCTGGTCACTGCTCTCTCTATTACCTTCTTGTATTTCTTAATCAAAATAAATCCATTTTGCAGCTCAGAAATGACCCCTCTTTTTTGCAGTTTGTCCGTGCCATTATGTTTTTGCCACATGGCTCTGGTTAAGCATGCCAGCAGTTATCTGTTGTCTCTATTGTACTTCTGTTCAAAAACTCATCTTTGAAAGATTTCCCTGACAAGTCTAAGTTATGTCCATCTTGTACTTTGGGGTGAAACAGTTGTATCCTGGTTGTTCTAACCAGTCATTCAACACTTTGTTTTCCTAGCTTTGGCTTTTGGGCCTGGATTTCCCTCTGTTTAAATATATGAACACCAGTGAAGTAGTCTGATTTTTATTAGAAAACAATGAAAATGTTTGTTCTTCCTTCCTGTTTGCAGACTGAATTGTGTTCGTGGCTGCACAGCAACATATTAAGAACTGCAGGTTTTGTTAGGTTCCAATGAATGCTGGTTAGTTCTGCACATGTATAAACTGACTGGATTAAAGCCTAATTCAGGTTATATTTTTTAGTTGGTGCCAAGCTGCACATAACTGTTGTTAGGTTATGAATCAGCTGAACTGATGTACTTAAGCCCATGTCTGTGAAACACCATATCCCCAGTGCAGCACCATGTTCCCAGTGCCTTGGAAGGGTTCAGCTTATGGGAACAGGCTCAGGGCAGGCAAAGTCTAGAGTGCATCTTATTCTGTTCAAGTTGTCTGACTTCCAGGAGGAGTCCTGGACCACTGCTTTTTTCCCCAGAACCAGCTGACATGTGTTTTATATCATAACAGAGCAGTGTTCTGAGATACCCTATACCTCTAGTGTCATTCTTGTATTAAAATCTACTGTTGGCATGTTCTGCATGGACTTTTGTGCAGGATGGAAATCCTGTGCCCCTAAATTAAAGGTGTGCCAAGTAGCCTGAAAATAATGAAAGCATGAAGTATCTTCTGTTCCATGTGCCTGGATGTATTAATAATCATGCCTGAGACCTTGAGAAGCAAAAGGAAACAAAGCCTAACAAAACTGAGTCAGTGTCCAAAATTTTTGGAACTTTAGATAATGAAATAAAAAATGCATCTGTCTTGTTACAATTTGGATTGTCTTCTAAAGCACTTGGGGATGTAGAAGTGCTGAAAACAAATGATAATCCAGTTGGAGTCACCCACTGCTGAATGCAGATTAGGATTAACTCAAGTGTAGGAATGGCAGATGACTGATAATTACCTGCCAATTAGTGTGCCCCAGTTAAATGGCAAAGTAGAACATCCATCAGGGACTGACCTGTATCTGCTTGCACAGCACCTGATACAACTATTGCTTTAACAGCAACCACTACAATTATTTGTCTATTACATTTTCTTTTATCTGTTTCTCATTATGGAAGATATTACTGTTTGAAAGATCAACTTGAAAGGTTTATAATGAAGAAAACCAATAATAAAGCATCTTAACCTCGTACTAGGAAAAGAAAATTTGAAGCCCAATCTTTGATTTGCTTATGCCTGATTTATGTTTAATTCAGTGGAAATAAAATGGTTTGCCAGAATTCTAGTCCTTGACTAAAATGCCTTTTTTTTTCTGGACGGGCTGGGGGATGATGGTGAGGGGGATGGGTAGTGAAGAGGCCAAAATTAAAAAAGCACAAGAACAAATTGCCTAGTCATTTCCATTTTGAATTTACTTAGCCATTAAAACAAATGAGATTGTCTTTGTCTGTGATATGTAGTTCCCAGCTGATGTAAAGTGTATGAAAATAGTTAATGGCTTAAAGAAGAGAAACAATAGGGTTTTATATTATATAAGGAGATTGTCTTTGTAAAGCTGTTCCCTGGGTACTGACAGGTGGTGTTGAATTTTGCATACCTTGTATACTTGAAAGAATAAGGTTTTTAGATGGAAGTAAATTGCAAAACCCTGTGCAGCAAAGGTTGCTTTTTGAAGTGGAAGAAGTTAGCCAAATTTCTCAGCCCCCAGCTGGAGCTACACGGTGTGAATGAGGCAAGGGCCTGAAGCTGGACTAACTGGATCATATATCCTGTAGGAAATTACACTTGCATTAAACAAATTTATTTCGGGGTTTATTTTTTAACCTGTCGTGGTAGAGACCGGCAGCAAAGTTCAGAGTGGAGCGTGCAGGCTGAAATCCTGTTACCTGGGAGGATTTGGGGGGAGAGCTCCAGCTCAGCCCCAGCTGTCAGAGTCTCCTGTGCCTCAAAGCCTTGCTTTGCTCATCGTGTCAGGGGACAAGAATTTGCACATCAGGCACCTTCTCCCACCTTTGCACCTCGCTCCATTGTGCTACATGCAAGTAAAACTCTGAGTGAACTTGTACAAGGTGTGTGCTACCCCAGTATTTCAGATAGGATTTAATCAAGTTCTTTTTGGTGGGGGCAGGAAGAAAGGGGGAGAACACAGATCATGCTTTACCAGCTTGAGTAGTCGGGGTTTCTTCAGTCCTAGGAAGATTAACTGGAGTTTTGTAAGATGTGAGGCCAGAAGGAACACTATATTGCTTTTTCTTTTATTAATGTGACAGTCTTTTCAAAGAGACCAGCAGATGGTAGTGTTTGCTTTGTAATTACAGCTGTGGATTCATAGAAGGGACTGCTCTTGTTTGGCATAGGTCACTCAAGGACTGCTCAATATGTAGCAGAATTAGAGAATTGTAAGGAGCAATATTGGTTTAAGCAAGCAAAAAAGGAAGGGGGGAGCCCATCCATAATCTCCAGCCAAGTGGGACAATAAAGGACTTAGAGGAGCAGAGGCTTGTGCCCCATGTCCTGCAGCCAGGCTGCCTGGAATTGCAGAAATATCACAGGTGATTAAAGCAATAACTCAGGGGACAGCCTGAAAATGTTCTGTCTTTTGCAACAGCAGAAGTTACTGTTCAACTGCAGTGCTTTTCAGAAATGTCAGGCATGTCATGATTTTGTTGTTTAAGTGGGATGCAGAGTATCTCTTATTGCACAAAGTTTTGTTGGCAAGTGGATAGAGCATGGAGGTGATGGATTGAGGAGGTAAAATTAGCTGGTGACATGTGGTCTTGGGCAACTCTTTTCACCACACATTCCCTTTTTCTCAGGCAAGGATGAAATTACTGATAACCACTGTCAGGTTCTTAGAGTGAACTAAAATATTGCTCAAGAAGACTGTATAATGTTTCACCTGCACATGCCTTTCCTTGACTGTTTCAAATCATATATTTGGGTCAGTTTGCCTACATGTTTTGAAAGGCCTCATTTTAGTCACCCTCTGAACTGGAAAAAGAAATTGTACCACACAATGTGACACTTCACAGGAGAAAGTCATTTTAAAAGCAGTCCTAATGGAGAGCTTCGTACCAGGAGTTTTCAATTCATTTCTGGAAATAAAACAGTGGAGAAATACTGCAGAAAGTTAGAGTGAATGTATTTTATTTTATTTTTAAATGAATTAGTCTAAATCTGTGTGTGATTACTCTGTTTTTGTTTTGCTGGAATTTTCTCAGAAATGCCATCAGTTTTAGAAGTTCATGGATGCAAAGGTTTTTTAAGAGGAGCAGTCCAACTATAAATAGATGATATTTCCAATTAGTGTTCTTAAAGAATACAGGTCTGAGCCTGCATGTGATGTGATCATTCTCTCAGGACAAGGGGAATGGCAGTCATTCCAAACTGTCTCAACATCTGGGTGTCAAAAATTTCAGACACTTGTTTTAAAATGAACTGCTCAATCAGTGACCTTCAAATGAAAAAAAAAGAGGCAGAATTATGTTGTGCATTTTCATGGGCTGGGGTAAAGAGGGGAGAGTTTCCAGTGGTTGACCCAAAATGGATAAGAAAAGGGGAAAAATAAAAGCACCTCCTCTTCTTTGCATAAACTGCTCTCATTGTCTGTTCAGCTGTGTCATGATCAATTTTAGGGAAAGTTTTTTAAAAATTGCATTATTTTAATAGGAAACTCTGTGGGGGTCAGAGTCCCTCCCTTGGCCTTCTGACCTGCTCTTCCCCTGACCAGCTGACTTGTGTTGTCTTCTGTGCTGGTTCCTAGGAATCCTCTTTTTTTTTGCCTGAGGGACAGATGCGTTTTCCCTGGAAGTGCTTTCTGCACCTGGGAGGATGTGGGCTCTGTAATTTCAGAGCTCTGGGTCTGCAGAGTTTGGGTTTTCCTGTGCAGTGGAGAGTAGGAGTGGAGTAGAACACAGAATAAAATCTGTATCCCAGCAGCAAAATAATTTGCCTCAAATGTGATGTACACTAGTGAAGTAATGCCTCGTGGCCTTGGAAGTGTCCTGCTAATTAATGCAATATTTGGTGCAGACTTTGCTTTAAAATCTATGTTGGGGATGTTTAATATCCCTTTAAACTGATGTCTGTGTCCTGAATGGGGATCTAAAAGGACACGTTTGGAAACTTTTTACATGTTCAGTAGAGAAACAGGTTGTGTAGCACTCTAAGATGGGCACAAATAGGCAAAGTCCAGACCCTGGGACCAAACCCTCGTGAAAAGTTTGAGTTCAGTGGAGATTCAAAGGCAAAGAGCAGCAGCAGTGAGGGAGGTTCAGAAGGGAGCAGGTGACTGGTCAGTGGAAATGTTTGGAATAGCTGGAGATCACCGAGCCTCTTGTGCCTCCTGTCTCGTGTTTCATGTTCTGGGTGTGAGTGCAGCACTTGGTGTGCATCATTTTTAAACCACTGGAAAAATTAACTGATTTTTATGGGAGAAGACTTGCAGAACTGAGAGCTGATCCTGCTACCAAATTAAAAAAAAATACTATAAGCATATCTGCTTTCAATAATGTTTTATGAGAAATGCATTTTAATTGTTTGAGGAGGTTGTTTTCAAGCTGCAAATGGCTCCTGTAGAATTTTGCTGAGATGACTGGAGGCCACTTTTATTGCAACATGCTTCAGCTTTGCCTGTTGTAGGTTTGTCAGTTTTAGGCTTTTGTTAGTATTTATATTGAAGTGTTTAATCACTCATTTTTTGGTTGCATGTAATAGAGACTATTTCATCTGAGTATTCAAACACCGAATTACTGCTTCAGCCCTGCTTTTGACACTTAGTATTTGAGTAAATGAGTTAAAAGAAGAGGTTAGCTGGGAAAATAGGAGACATATTATCCCCACTTTGTATTTTAGATTTTATCTGATGATGGTGAGTTTTTTCAGCTGGTGAGTTGTAATATCATCTGTTCCCTTGTGTCTGAGAAGCAAGAGTGTGTGGTGACAGAGGGAAGTTCAATTAGATGAGCAGCACACTTGGTTTTACACTCTGGTTTTACATTGTGTGTGAAACGGTTCAGTTGCTTCATTTAAAATGTTTTACAAACATTTTCTATACTGCTGTTTAGGAGCTCTCAGTTCTGTGTGGATCAAGCTGTAGAGTATGTCACCTTAACACAGACATGGATTTTAAGAGAAGATCCATAAATATGATGTGGTAGGTAGTGAATACTGGACCTGTAATCCATGTTTTGATTAAAACCAAATATTCAAATATTCAGTATCACAGGAAGGCCATAGCTTCCTTTTTTACTCTGGATAATTAAGGCTTGCACGTGCAGCACACTGTACTATCCACACATCTCCTCAGCTGAACAAAATAAACAAGATAAAAGTTAATATTTGGCTAACATTATTCAAAACAAGTGACTTTATAATCAGTACACAATAAGCCCTGTCACTGGCCAGGTTAGAAGGAACCTTGTGGATAATTTTTAATCCAGAATTCCTTAACAGTGATAAAACCTGCTGTTAAGTGCTATAAGGTAGTTAAATAATAGTAATAATAATAATTGTAATATCATCTGTGGAGAAGGAAGGATACTGGTAATAGAAGAATATATAGAATATATATAGTATATATAAAATATATATATAATATATAGTATATATAGTATATACAATATACTATATTCTATATATAGAATATATATAGTTCTAGAAAACGTTACTAAACATCACAATAGGGTAGATTTAGTTGTTACCTGTTGTCCTGTGTGTGGTGAGGACCCTGGTGCTGAGATGGGATCAGCCAGGGCTGTGTTTGTGCTTAGGGGAGGGGAGGTGGCTCTGTCACAGTGGCCTTTTTCTGCCACACGGTTCTGCTTTAATTTTCTTTTCCCCGGAATCTTTGGACGTGCAGTTATAACCCAGTGGGGATTGTTTCAGTTTCCAGTGAAAGGATAAAAACTCAAGGTTTAGCTGTTGGCGTTGCCAGGAAAAGTTTTGGTTTTCTTTTTCTCATAAGCTGAGTTGAAATCAAAAATTGTGGCCATCATCCCTCAGAACTCCTATTACACAAACCCTCTGCAGGAGCGAGCTGCAAGGGGATCCCAGCTGGGGCTGTGGTCAGGTCAGGCAGCAGAATTAATTTCTGCCCAGCTCTGTCACAAAAATGTAAATGGCATTTGAATTTGGTTCTGGTGTAACCTCTTGAGATTGATCAATCAGAATTAAAGGAAAATGGGAGCCAGTTTCTCTCTCACTACCTCCAGACCTGCTGCTGTCAAAATGATTCTCCTTTTTCTTACTTTATTTTGTTCAATACAAGATGTCCATCACAGGCCTAAATCTCAGAAATACTGATTTTGATCAGGTAACCCTCCTTTATTTTCAAATACATTCCAGTTGCTGTACACATTTGATTGGCGCTTTTCCCCAGGAACCTAATGCTCAGTTTGGAGTAATGGGAACACAAACCATTAATAAAAGATTAAAGAAAAAGCAAAACACCAGGATTTAAAATTCCAAACATATCTCTGTAGACTGTCTTTATAAAAGGCAGTTTCTTCGGCAGGCGTTGAAATGCAATTCTTCCTACACATTAAATAATAAAATCAGACATGGGAACTTTCAGTTTGCTGTGCTGAGCAAAATGGATGTAGTTCTTTTAAGTCCATAAAAGTAAGGAAAATCAGATCTTAAGAACCAAGATCACACTTGAACACAGTTGGAAAACTACAGCATGTTACCAAAACCTCATTAAGCTGTCATAGGCTTTTTTTGTGCATTTTCTTTCCCAGTCTTTTTGATTGCCAAGATATTTGTGTGTAAATGCTCTTTTCTAACTCTATTCCCCCTCCTCCTCTGACACTGTTTGTGACAACACGGGGTTACCATGGGGATTGGGACGTGTGATGTCACACACAGCAGAGTGACCTCGGTGAGCCACCGAGCCTGCTGAAGGATGGAGATGGACAGAAAAACTGTAGCAGCAAAAATGGAAAACATGCAGCAAAAATGAATGAATTTTAACAAGATAAGTGCGAAACACTGGTGTGTGGGGTGGGTTTTGTTTTTGAAAGTTCACCCGAATGGGTGTTGTGGCTCAAGTTTTTCTTTGTTTTTTGGCCTGAAATTCTGGTTTTGGAATATGTGCTCTGTGATACGTATCTAAAGAGAGACCTTTCCTCTACCAAGTCAAGCAATGTGAGGTAAGCTTAGAATGAAAATTGTAATTCTATCCCAGCTTCCAGAAAAGGGAGCATTAAATCAGACGCTCTGACTGCTTAGCACTTCTCTAATGCTTACCACGTGGAAATGTTACTGAATCTTCACAACACCCCCAATATGAAAAGCAAGCAGGTGCCATTATCCCCAGGTAAAAATTGGTGAGTGTGTGGTAATCTAAATGCTAAGTGAACTCTCATAAAGTGACTCATCAAATCACTGGCAGCAGTGGGATGAAGGTCTGGAAATTCCTGTCTTTACAGTCCCTGGTTTGTTTCACTGGATCAGATTTGCCTTTCATTGAAAACACAATGTTCAAAGTCGAGCTGTTCAATGGAATGACAGTCTCACTCATAGCAATATTATTACACTTTTTTTAGATAACAGGTTATGTTAGCACAGCATATTCATTTTTTGTGCAGAAGTTGATGCACAGAACTCATGCAAAGGCTTTTGCAGCAGAAGTGAGCTGCATGGGGCTGAAGTGGGCTCACCCTTATAAATGTGGGTGCCTGCAAATTGAGCATCGTGTGTGCAAAGCAGCCTTTGTTCTTCTGTTGGCTTTTTTTGGTTTTTTTTTCTTCCTCCAGAACCTTGAGTCTCTCCTCATGCATGCCATGTGTGCACTAACTCCTAATTTATATCACTTCATGTGAGGAAAATCGGGGCCTTTGACTTGTAAATCTCACTCAAAACACACTTTTATGGGCTGGGGTTATAATGGAAATACCAACAAACTCAGCTATTTAACACTAAGAGCTCAATCTGTGACATGATAATAAAGATACATTTTACTGCCAAGCTTTCTTGTATAGACAATAGGGGAATGATGCTTTTTAGTTTTCCTGTTGTAAATATACATACTTTGGCAAGGAAAAGGTGTTTGCCAGGTCAAAGTCATGGCTCCAAAAAAGAATGCAATAATGAAATAATATAAATAGTGAAGGGCCCAGCACCTCCAGTAAAAGTTACCAACTTTGAAGATCAAACTGACACATTATTTCTTGTATTCATGGATTGAACTGGTACATCTGCACACCAGTAATTCAGTGTCAACAGCCCTGATTCTCTGTGTGTGTAGCTCCTGTTGAGATCATAACCAGGTCAGTTTGTGCAAGGTCTGCAGGCACTCATGTCACTAAAATGTATGAAGTTCATATTTGTAGGGAGTTATTTCACATGTGGAACTAGAAAAGAAAGAACCTCCAGTGTCCAGAAAACCCTCACCACCTATCTCCCATCTTATCAGTGAAAGGCTGTGATTTATTTCAGTCACCTCTCGGCAAATGAGGCTTTCATCCAGTAAAGGTTTGAATTTAGGGGGAATAGGGCTGGCTTTACTTCTTGGACATCTTTTGTAAATAGGACCATCCTCTATTAAAACGGAATCACTGTCTTTGAGGTGTTGTTTCTCTCTTCCACTGTGCTAAAATAATGTTTTCTCTGTTGGAGGATCTTTTTAAAAAATATTATTTTGTTAGAGCTACACCCCACCTCTCTACTCCCTGCCCCCCAGCCTTACTGTCAACTGAAAGTTGAACTTAATGATGGGGAGAATTTATTTATTTTTTTGTCTATTATTTTTTGCCAAAACGTCCTTTAATATCTACTCTACTTTCTCACTTTCTGTTCCTCCCAAGAGCAAAACAGAGGCTTACTTGCTATAGTGACACTTTTGAAAATCTGCATGGCAGCATCACTGTTGCTTATGGAATAGTCATCATGTTCAATTTTGTTGATCCTGTATTTGTTTGCTGGAAAGCAAATCCATCTATTTATCTTCAAAGTCTATTTTCCCAGGTTTCCCTTGCTTAAAGAGCTATACTCAGCTACAGCAGAGTCCTTGACTGCAAAAGCTTATGATATTAATGTTTTGCTCTGCTGTTCTAATGATCAGTGTGATGTTTTGAAAGTGTTCTGTCTTGTCAGCCCTGTTGTTTTTGCAGTCTGTGTTGATTTGGATGTCAGCTATGTTTCCAATAAACTTCTGAACCCTGAGTACTTTCTAGCAGGGAAGAAAAAAGATGCTTTGTTTACCATGCTATGAAAATTAAAGACCAAGAACTTTCAGAAATAGGAGCCTACAGTTAAGATCCTTTAGCCTGTGTTTAGATTTCTAAAGCAGTGGCCTAATTTTTAAAAGAGCTGAGGATCCAGAGGCTCCTGTTTGGCTCAATACTCTGGACAGGTTTTTAGATATTCCAGATGAGGAGGGTTTAATATTTAATATAAAATTGACTTAGTTGTAGGTATTTGGTGGTGCGTGGGATTTGGATTGAGTGATAGAACAACAGTCTGGGCTTACAAAACAAACTCAATGCAGGGATTGCACCCTGCAGCTGGATCACAACACAAATGAGGTTTGTGTCACAATATTTGTGTCACAGGACTTCTTCAGTGTAAAGGGGGCTGTGATAGCTCCTGATGGGTGTGCAGTGTGATATTCCAAGGACTTCTCAGTAGCAAAATCTGTAAATGTTGGTTGCAGTCACAGTTTGGGTTGTACTTTTGTACCTGCTTGTGATTCTTGGGGAGCTGGGAAGGAGAGGAATAAAATTTCCTGGGCTAAAATGGGGTATCTATTCTGAACAATACTCTTTCATATTTATTTTTAGATAAAATTTCCCTGCTGTGTTTTCAGGCGAGAACAAAATAAATATACTTTAAAAAAAAAAAAAGTTGGAATGGATACCCTTCACTCTGTCAAGCTTTATTTATGGAGGGAGTTTTGACATATGAAATTTGGAATAAAATTTCTCTTGCTGTGTTTTCAAGCAAAACCAAAGCAAATGGTTGTTGCAAATATGTAGTTGGAACAAATGATCTTGCTTCCATGCCAACAGTGCGAGGGTAAAAGGAAAGAAGCTTATGATGCTTCTGACTGAAGATTATTTTCTTTTCTATAAGGAGAACAAGATCCTGGCTAATTCAACTTCCAGGACAGAGATGAACCTAAATGTTTTATTCAGGAACTTTAAAGCCTTGGAGGAGAACTGGACAGGCAGAAGTGAAAGCTCAGGTACATCTTCTCAATTCCCAGACAGCAGCAAACTTTGAGATTTGTCAAGGGTTTCTTTTCCATCTCCAGCTTTTTGGGAGGTGTCTGTGTAGAGAGTAGAAAGCACTCCTGCATTCTCTTGTGAATGTCTTCCAATCCCCATGCCCTTATCCAATTTTTCCACTAAAATTCACCTTCTGAGGAGGCACAGCAGAGAAACTCATTTTCTGGAGCTCCTGGGCTGGCCCAAATCGCACCAGAGGTTGCAGTGTCACTTGGGCAAATCTGCAGAGCATTCCCCAGGATGCAGCTCCTGTGACGTGCTGATGTGGCAATATCCTAGAAGTATAAAATGAAATTATGTAGAACATAATGACCATCTTCTGGATGTTTCCATGTCCTTTGTCTTTCTACTAACAGCTGCAACCCAACTTGTACTTGGCTATTTTTAGTGTAGAGGTCAGCCTTGGAAATGTGTCCTCAAGTGCTCCTTGGCAACACCAGGCAGCTGGGTTTGCCAGCGGATAAACTGGATTTCCTAGAAGTTAGTGAGAATCTCAGCGAGTCACCCCAAAGTCAGTACCTGAGCTGGGAGAGCAACTGTGGGGCCTGGATTGCTCCATCTCTTGCCATAACCAGGAGACAAAGCTCCTATTGCTAATTTAAGCAAGAGGGCCAGAAACCAACAGCATAATATTCAATTTAATAAGATAATATTTAAGGTATTGCGATTTATTTTTTCTTTGTTTGGTTTTTTCTTATGAATATACCAATTTAATACATTTTTTCTTTATTTTTTAACAATAGCAAATGCATCTACCATTTTGAGCATTAATCTTGAAGCCAAGATATGCCTTATGGGGATTTTCCTATTAATGAAGTAACTTGCTGCAGAGATGCCATAATATCTCAGCAATCTACATGCTCTCTGGCCAAAGTAGCACTTAAAGTTTTAGCTTCTTCTTGAATATGTTGGTTGGACACATGCCGTTTTTAGAAGCTAGATATTTTTTATTGGATTTGATGGGAAATATAAATTGGGTTTGGAAAAGGGCTAACCCTTCAAGCCTTCCATTCTCCCTATTAAGATTTTCCTTGCAACTTGGCCTCTTTTAAACTCCCATCTCGTGCATACTCTTTTCTAATCTGATACCTCAGTGTACATATCTAAACATGATCAGTGACAGTTTTAGCTGCGGGGTGAGACTTTCTGTGACAAGGGCAGTGAGCTCTGATTTGAGACCATTCATTGCAAGTGACTTCAGCTGTCTCTTCAAGTGACATCCAGCTACTTGAGGAATGGGGGATGACGAAAGTTCTTTGGACAGAAAACTTTCACTGACAAGAAGGTGACAGGTCCTTGCACAGCTGGTCTCTGATATGCCTTGGAAGAGGCCTACGTAGTTACTAATTTAAGTTTAGTGGTGGCTGCAAGCATGGAGCAGACAAGTTCTTGTAGATTTGTAACTCATCTGCAGGAATGACAGGAGTTGGAGCTACACTTACGGTGCTGGCGTTGTTGTATAACATTTCCAATAGCCCATGTTTATTTAAAGAGCTAAGTAAACCGAACTGCAAGCTATTCTCATTAGTGCTTCTGAACATGTAGCTGAACATGGTGTATTCTCTTAATTTGTTCATATATTTAAAGTGGATACTGACCTTTTTTAATGGTCTGTCAAGTTATAGTAATGGTATCCTCACTCTTGGGGCTGTCTATTCCTTCATTTTTTTTTTTTTTCAACCTGTCCTAATTTTCCCCAATGTCTCCTATCACTTTTTCAGCTCTTGAGGCGCTATCAATAATGAAAACTCTAATGCTGGGGAAGTGGGTGGCTGGCTGTTTTTTTTTTTTTATAGGGACTTCTTGCCTTGCTCAGAACAAATGCACACAACTCCTCTCCTAAATCATATTCCCTGCCACCATAGCTCCTGTTGGCAGTAACACTGGAGGGAAATCCAAAGCTCCTTCCAAACCAGGAGAGTGATGAAGCATCCTGAACACACACACAGAGGTGAACTCTTTCCAGGGCACGAGGGGTAAGTGCTGCCCATTGCACGGGGAGCTGTGATACTTTTTTTGCTGTCATCTAGTTGGGAACAGGGGTGTTTTTATCCCAGCTCTGCCACCACCCACCTGTGGGCCACTGTCCAGTTGTTGTACGATGGCACACGAGTACCTGCTGACTGCTTACATATCTGTGTACATGCAGTAAAGCTTTAAATGTTGGAAGTGTCTGCTGTGCCCAGTCCTCACCAGTGAAGGAAGTGATCGCCCTCTAAATATCAGCTCTTGGATGGTAACCTCAAAAATTTGAGGTCCCTGAGGGCCAGCCATAACCCAAAGAAATAAGGTGACTTTTTGTGGATGTTTAAATAATGCTGTTCTTGCAGATCTGATTTCAGAGGCTCCTTCTTTCCCACCACCATGCGTGACTCTTGTTCCCACTTCCCACTTGGCCTTTCCTGTTCAGCTTTTTGTGCAGTTGGGCTCCAAGTCTGCAACAGCCATTATATTTTATTTCTGAAGGATATCCTCTCACAGACCCGCTTTAGAGCGTGGCCACAGGAATGGTCCCTTGGCAGAGCTGAGAGGGTGGTCACGTCCAGCATGTGGGGGAATGGCAGTGAGGGGCGAGGCTGCCAAACTCATCCGACTGCTGAGGGCAAGAGCAGGGAAGAAGCACTGTCAGAGGAAAGATGGGAGCAATCATTACAGAGGAAGTCTTGGAGACCACAGCAACACCAACGCTGGGTGGTCCTGAGCTGAGCTCCAGGAAGAGTGTGGCCACTTACACCGCTTGAAAACTTATTCTCTGCTGTGTTGGGGAGCGTGTGTCACCCTCTCAGTACAGTCTCAGCCCTCCTTTAAGGTCTTTGCATTCTGTATCTGAACATTGCCTGGTTTTTATTGAAGGTTACAGCAGTGTAATCTGTTTCTCAGCAGTTGTGTTTCAGCCCCCAGCTGGTGCAAGTCAGCAGAGCTCAGCTGCCTGCACAGGAGTTGCACCATTTGCAGCCACCGAGGCTTTGGCCCTCAGTAAACAGTGTATTATTGCAAAGATTTGACCTCATTTGTTTTGTTTTTTTCCATCTCCTTGACACATCATTGAGTAAATTGTCACTGAAGCAAGGGAGTAGGAGAGGAGATAATTAAATATTACATAAGGATAATAAGGTGTGAGTAAAATTATTTCTGTGGTTTAACATGTATGTCTTTTTTAGTAATTTCATCGCTAGTTGGAAAATGTGAGCTCTGTGTAACGCCAAATAAACAGTTTGCTGTAGATATTTAAAAAGACCGAGTGCACCTCTTAGAGATACTTTGTTGACAGTTAAAAAATGACGTATCTATTATTCATGCTGAGCAGCCAGACAGGAGGAATGCTGCCCTAACTTTCACATGGTAAAAGAGGAAATGAGAAGCAGTGTAGCTTGTAAAGGCAATTGGGTTTGCTTAAAGGAATCCTGTCTTTTTGGTAGCCTGATTTGTAACATGACTGAGTTGAAACTTGGTAGACTCAGTACTACAATGGCAAAACTTCTTTTGATTTCAGCAAGACTGTAATTTGGTTTTGTGTATCCATATTTATGACAGAGGTGACAGGTACAGAAACCTGATGCAGACAGGGTGTTTATTTTTTTTTTTTCCCGAGAAGTCACTGTCTGTAAAGAAATGAGTGATGCTTGGCTTTCTGACAAAAAACCTTCGATTTTTAATGACTCATCTGCAAGAGCTGATAAAATGTTGTGAAGCCCTTTCTTGAAGGGTTGGCTTAGCAGGATGTCGTGTGGGAAATGTGTAGAAACAAAAGAGCAGCAGTTGCAGGTGTCTGGGGCACTTCTTACTGAAGCTGATATGCTGGTTTTTAAATTTCATCAGAATTATATGTATGCAGAAAATGAGTATATTGAGTTGACTACATGATGATTACACATTGCTCACTGTTGAGATGTGATATGGGTTTTTTGTGCCAAAGGAAACTTTTTAATGAAGGTTACCTGTGATGTGACAGATGCAGCAGAGAGCCCATCTGAGCTTACATAGGAAGCTGACCAAAATGAACCATTCATTCCTTCAGTCATTAAGATCTGTGTGATTTTGGTTTTTCACTTTCTCCTTCTCTTTCAATTGTATGTTCCAGGCCTTTTCAGCTTTTGTGCATTTCCTGCATTTCTAGGATTTTAGTGCATGTGCATAATGCACAAGTACATACCAATGGGAATTGTTCAATTCAACGTTGAAGTGGATTAAGGATTAAGATGTGGGAACAGCTCTAGAAAATTCTGGTGACAGGGGAAAGAGGCTGTGTTTGCTGTCAGAGAAGTGGGTGCTACATAGAGGTTGGATCTGAATGAAGCCTGCTTTGCCCAGGTCTCCAACCTCTGTGGGCACTGTGGCTCTGAAAGGTACAGCAAATGGTGTGGGACAAGGAGCACAGCTTTGTCTGTCTGTTTAACCCCCCAGCAGGACTTTGGAATGGGATTGCATCCTCTTCAGCCCTGGGATGGCATCTGACAATGGCTAAAAGTCACAGGTTGAGCCAACAATATTTCATCACTGCATGATTCTTGTGGTGTGCAAGTGAAAGTGCCTAAGGCCTCAGATTTATCTGTGCCTGGTTTCTCAAGAAACATAAGCATAGATTTATCTGTATAAGGAAATTAATTTTGTTCAAGGCAGAATTTGAAGCAGAATGCAGAAATGGTTCTGGAATAAGGCAGGTAAAGTTGTTAGTTAAATCAGCTCCATCCCTTGTGATAAATAGATCAAGAAGCTGGACAATTTATTGAATAAATTGTCCAGAGATGTCTAAATTATTTGCAGTGCCATTTCACCTGAGCCTGAGGAATGTGAGGCCAAATTTCAGCTGGCTATATTGCATTCCTCTCTAGAGCCAGAAATAGGATCTCAGCTGTTATAAATTGATTAATGAAGGTATTGTTATTTAGACCAGACCCTTAGGCTTGTAATGCCTAGTTTTAGCATAAATGACCAAGCTGAGCTATTCTTTAGAAGGCATGGCTTTAAAAGCTATTTGTCTAGTTCAGAAGCAAAAATTATAATGGCTTTCATTGTTTTGGCACGTTTTATTGTCTGTGTTGCCTCCCAAAATGATTTACTTTTTTTTTTTCTCTTGAACCTGTGTGGCATCATATTAGCATGGCACATGAAGATCCCGAGGTGAAAATAAATCCACAAAGATAAATATCAAACTTTGAGATGCTGTTCCATGTAACTGAATGTTTATCTGAACTTCACACAGCATCCAGTTAGATAATTTGCCCACGAGGCAAGTTTGTTTCATTTTTCACAATGTTCTGCTACTTGAGATTATTTATTCACTGCAGCAGAGCTATGGACTAGCCTGATTTGTTAAGCAAGCACTGTGAGGATAGATACTGCAGTACTATCTTTCATGGAAAACTTTGGAGTGAGAAGCAAAGAACTGTCTCCCAGTGCATCCAGGATGGGCTAGAAAAACTGGTGATGGTGCAACTGCAGAGGTAAGAGGAGAATCCTCCTTTTAAAAAATGTTTTTTCCCTCTTATCCCTTCTACTTGCCCTACAATAACCTTACACCAATATTTCAAAACTCCTGATATTTTTTTAATAAAGAAAAAAGGTCAAGAACCTGAATGTTTCTATAGTTACCTCCCTGGATGTATGTTTAGTTAGCAAAAGAATAGAGAGATGAGGTGTTTATTCCACCAATAAATACAAGAAGTTTATATCAGGCTGCTTAGCTGAAATTTGATAATCAGTGTGCTATTAGACAATTCTTTACACTTAACAATCATTTTCTTGCATGAATGTGTTTGACAAGGGAAGCAGAGCTCATGTGCTGCATTAATTGTAACACATCTTCAGAGGTGTTGTCATGGGAGTTCTGTTCCTTTCCACCTTTGTGCAGATGAACTTGAACTGCCCACTAAAAATGCAGCAAACCTAAACTCCAGCCAAAGAAAACATCTGCTTTGGACATGACTTACTTTATTTTCTAGCAGGAGGGCTTCATATATCAATGCCTCGCCTTGTCTAATTTCATTAATGTGATCTTGTGTCCATCCTGTGGCACTTTAATAGCCATTATTTGTGGCCTCCATCAAATAAAGCATTGACCATAAATCCAGCCTCACGTAAATGAAGATATAAATGTCAATCTGCATTACTGTACAATATTTATTATTTTAATTAAATGAAACTGATTGTGACATTTATTGGATCACAGGTTCCTTGTTAATGGCAATGAAAAGCGAAAAAATTTGCTTATTTTAGAAAGGTAAAAAGCTGCTTATTTTATGTCATTTTTAGAAATAGTCTTAATATTATTGTCTTAGATTATCTGAGCTAGGAATCTGTGTGTGGAACATGATGTTTGTGCATCTTCTTGGGACATAAACAAGTTTGTGAAGCCAAACATGACATGTACAACAGAAATACAGAGGAACAAATGTATTGGGAAGGTGAACACCCTGCTTCTGTTACTCATTAAGTAGTACACATATTTGCATTTAACTGAACCATTTTGTATCATTTTCTCTAAAAAGCAGGCGTTATCCCAGGTCAGATATTCGAGGTTTTTGCTGGTAGTAATTAAACTTTGTTCAAGGTGAATATACTTATTTTCCAAACTATTGTGAAAAATTCAGAAAGCCTGTAGCTTTAAAATACAGAAGGCAAATCCTTTGCAATCCAGTCCCAAAGACAGAAATCCAGTACAAATCAGAGACTGTTCTTATTTATTTTCCTTTGGTTGTTCTGTTCACTGTGCTTTTAATGTACAAAAGGAATGCTCAGTGTTGTTTGCATTGGTCATAGGAAGGGATAAGGGATAAAATTCCCTGGTCTTGATGCTGAAAAAATTTTTTAATCTAGCAAATCTCATATGTCAATAAAAAGGATAAGACTGAAGATTTGATATTTGGTACATTTCTTCACTTGCAGGCAGCTGGGTTTTATCAAAACCTACTTTAGAGCAGCCTATTTAGAGTCTGAAAAGTTTTTGTACCTCGAAGAGGTCACAGCCCTCACCAATAAACTGTGTTCAGAAAAACCTCTGAATGATGGAGATGTTAAATATTCATTAGGAAAAAAACCAAAAACTTGAGTTATACTTTCATTTTATATTGAAAAATATTGATCCTGTTGCTAATGAAGTCAGTGGCAAAAGCTTAATTAACTCAGTTGGAAGTGTGGAAACTTGGGAAATCAGGATTAAAAGGAGATTTAATCTTTTTGTATATAAGCTTCATTTCTATCTGTGTTTTTCACAATGATTCCTTGAAAATAAACAAAAACACACTGACCTAAAGGGAAATTGATTCAGCTCTTCAAACATCTTGAGACTGTTTTTAGAGCAGTTTCAAATGTTTGCTACAGATCTCTAGGATCTTTCCCAATAACCCTGTAAGGTTTTTAAACTAAATTGTCTTTGTTTCAGATCACTTTTAACCAAAAATATTTATAGTGTATTTGTAACAAAGCTGGTCATGAGGTTCATCTGTATCAAATCCTATTGCTCAGATCTATGTTAATTCCATTAAAGAAGTGAAAATACTTCTCTGAAGTTCATCCTTTTGGTCAGTATGAAGCACGCACATTCACAGCACACTTTAAGTAATTATTAGGTGTCTTTTCAAGCTAAGTGCCCAGCGTTGCGTGGCATTGCACAGAAAAAATTGATTTAGCAAAAGCAAAGCTGAGAAGCTGGTACAGAAGAGAGACTGGATTTAAAGACAATGCTTTATGTTTTACCTGTGCTGGTCTCCTGTATTTATTTCAAGGCTTCTTTCCTGCAATGAAATAACAAAGGAAATGCCTTTTTCTTTTACCAAAATCTAGAACCAAATAAAGCGATGCCAAGAATACTTCTGGAGTCCCATTTTTATGTTTGGCAATATTAGTTCAGTATTGCTTTTTCAGCAAGTATTTAAAACCTTTTTTTCTGTTATTTTGTAGGCCACTGTGTAGACACAGAGCCGTGTAACACTTCTGTTCTCCCCCCGAGTTTACTGTCATGTATTTTTCTTAATTTTCTTTTTGTTTATATACACAATCTGTGCTTGTATAGATTTGTGGTATTTCCTTTCAACCTTTCTAGTAGCTAAAGCAGAGAGATCTTGGACTTGTGTTCATTCCCAGTGTGCAAAACGATTTTTCTGTGTTGCGCCAAGGCAGTGAAAACATCCTTTTCACTGTTGCAATGAAATGAGAATTAATATTGTTGAAGCAACCACTGACAGTGGGCTCCGCTTACTGCTCCCTCCAAAACTGGTCCAATGTTCCCTCTTGTTCAGAAGCCCTTGAGAAATTTGTACAAACACACGTTTTGAGGGAGATTATTTCATCTCCAAATGCTGATCCTGACAACCAAATTTCACTTTGAGCATCTGCTGCAATGCCTCATCTGAATATTCCAGCACTATCCCAGAGCCTTTAGCTCCAAATTCTTGCTGGCTGGCAGCTGAAGGTCACTTTTAATGTCCTGGAATATCAGTGCTTTTTAAGGTGCTTGGTTGGCCCTGTTTAAACCCAGTAACACAGTCCAAGTAAATTCACTTCCAGAGTTGTATTTTTTTTAATATTCAGTCATGTTTGCCAGACAAGATCTTTCTTTTGCCATCATGTACAAAACTGAGTTCTTGAATGTTCTCAGAGGTGTCTTTGTTTACATTTATGTTTGTTTTTATCTGCCAAGGCTGCTGTGATTTCCTCTAGCTCTGCTTGCCACCCTGAGTTTCAAGTCCATTTCAGTGTCAGATGAGGCTGTGTAATTCTCTGATAACAAAATTATTTTGAAGGATTTTGTCAATACTTTGCCTTTTGTTCTAGAACTTCAGAGGAGTATGTTCCATTCATCCAACCAGTCTTCAGTCATTCTGATGTCTTGATTTCTTGTTCTAACATGATTTCAGTTTCCTTCTGTATTTGTTCTTCCCCTGGGAAATTAATCTGAGTTCTGACATGTGTTCTCTGTCATCTTTGTTAAATCTGTAAGCCAAAGAATTGATGTTCTTAGCAGTGGCTGTACCTCCTGCCAATAAACTCCACTTTTTGCTGCTTTATTGTCTTCTATTGGTTCTTGCTCCTGTACCTAAAAACAAACCAACCTTGTTTGTTTTTCTCGTGCTCTCCTCAGTCTTCTCTGAGTGTTCCACATCTCTGCGATCTTCTGATCCATCCAACTCCTTCCAAAAGCTGATTGACCCTCTCATCCCATGTGCATCTTCTCTGTGCAAAGTGTGAAGGAGTTTGGCCTTCTAGGCTCGTTTTCTGAAGTGTCACTGATTTGTTCTGTTACTTTGGGCAAGTCACTTAATCTCACTGTGGTGTAGTTTATCCACTATAAAATAAGTCTAATAATCCTTGCCCGCTTTGCTGAGCCCTGAATCTTGTTTGCCTTCTTTACATGTGCAGTCCTAAGGGTATTATAAAGCTTCAATTATTAATGTTTGGAAAGTGCTTTGAGATCTTTGGATGGAAATCCCTGTATAATCATATTTAGCACTTAGCATTTCACAGCACAGTGCAGACGCTACGTAATCCTCAGAATACTCCTGTGAGACAGAATTACCTGTCAATACAATTATTATCCTCACTTTACTGGATAGTGAGGCAGAAGGATTAGGACCTAATCCTGCTTCTCTTCAAATAAATGGGAGTTCTTCTCTTGACTTCAGCAGGAGCTGCAAGAAGCTTCTGTGACACATCAAGTTTTGAGTTCAGTCTAGGATGTCAATCCATGAACCTCATGGAGACTCCTTCTCTCTGCTACAGAGTTTGGTGTTTCCTGATCATGTTATCTAGACTTTCTTGCATGATTCATTTTTAGGCTTCTTCCTTACCATTCTGTTTTGGTTACCTTCTATATTATTTTATCCTTTTGTTTTTTAGTATATTTTCAGGCCCCAGCAAATTCTTGACGCTGCACGTAGCCCTGGGAGATGTATCATCCATGAGTCCTTCTGTGTCACCTTTGCAGCCTTCCTTCATGGATTTATCCAGTACAGTTCTTCTGCCTATTTTAATAACTTTATTTTTCTGCTGGTCATGTTATTCTAAACTCAGCTGCTCTCTACCGCAATGCTGCTTCTACATAGTTGACCATATCAAACTCCTTTATTTTAGACCAGTTTTGTTGTTGTGAATGCAGTCCACAGTACTCCATCACGTTTATAATAATTTCATGGCTATGATTATGCTAGCCTGCCCTTTATTCTTCCCAGTTATTTTAGTCTCTTCCAATATTAGACAAAGCAGTCCTGTCTCACACTGTAGGTGCTCAGGACTCATATTGTTACCCTTGAAATGATAAGCAAAGCAGTGCTATAAAAAGACTGTAAGAGAAAGTATTTAAAATCTGAACTAAAATTTTTTTCAGAAATTGCTTATGTGAAGGAGAGATAGGTAAGTTCATTCTCCCCAGAAACAAGTTGAATTATATAAGTTCTTTTTCAGAGAAGAATCAGTCTGTCTGACATGTAAGAGAAGCGATTCCTCATTAATATCAGTTACTAACCACATATTTCAGCATCACCAAAAATGAGCTGAATCTGTCTCAAAATAATGAGGAAAAGTAATTTCTATTATGTCAGATGCATGGTTCCTCTCTACTTCTTAGCCTGCTTTGTTCAAGGGACCATTTTGGAGTTCCCTGGCTGGCAATGTAAATAAAGATCCATCCACACAGGTTCATTTCTGAAGTTTGTCACAATTTTAGGTAAAGAGACTCTCCATGAGCATGACACTGGTGCCTGTGGAAGAAGGTTCAGGGCTGGGGCTTTGCCACAGGTGCTGCTGGTCACTCCCCTCTCTGAGGAGCTTTTGGACCTTCCACTCCACCTCTGTTCAGAGCTGGAAAAGGCCCTTGGACAGAAGCCAGGTTCTGCACATTGCCGTGGGCTCTCAGGGCCACTAATACCTCTGGCAGAAGCACTATAAACCTAATTAAAAGCCAGTAGCAGTGGCACCTTACTTCTAGCAATTTCTTTGCTTGAAACAGCTATTACTGAGCATTAAAGGTAAAAATCAATTTTATAAAGGTAAACAGTTTTGTAGTAATGTGACCATGACCTATAAAATGACAATCTGACATTAATTTTTAAGGATCATATATTCACATATGCTGTCATTGTAGAGCAAGTAACATGACTGGAAGTGGGCCTATGCATTTTGAGAATGCATTTACAGTTTAACATGCTGTTACAAATGTAAGGAGGCTCCTTCTCTCTCCTCTAATTTTTTTTCACCAGCTTGACAGTTTTTCAAACATATTCACTGTCAGCCCTAACAACCTGTCAACAACTGCCATTATGTGAAAATTGCAAAGACTTGCTTGAGCACTGTGAAAACTGACAGACATGCCACAAGGATAAGTTCCTCAGAAACAGAGGGCTAAAACTTTTGAAAGGTGCTCCAGCCCTTCCAAGGCAAAATGAACAGTCAGATATCAGGGGAAAAAAACATACACTTGTCACATCTGATATCTATTTCTTTTCCCCTCAAATTGAGGTGTATGTGAAGGAATAAAACATAGATTAGGACAAACTGTGCAACTTACTAGAGTTGGTGCAATTTTCCTCACTGTCAAGTAAGAGAGGCCAAATTTATCCACTGTGTAGATCTGCTGTGTGCCTGGTAAAAATCCTGGGAACCAGGGATAAAATTCACCCTCTTAGGGTATCTATAAATGAAATATGATTTTCTCTGTTTGGCTTACTGTAAAAAAATCTCAGTTAATGTTCACTATAATATAATATATGATAATATTTGTGGGGAAGTGACACTGCAAGGCACTGTGCACTTTTTAGGGCTCACTGTATTATTCTGTACCCGAGTGTTAAACAGCTGAAATTGTGATGACACCCATGAATTTGCCACCTTCTGAAACTGGTGTAATGGAGAGCATCTATGTTTACCATTGAACCAAAATGATTTGATCAGGTTTGTGGGGGGGAGAATAAATATGGATGATCCACAGTGCCAGACTGTGTCCGTGTTGTGCACTTGTGCACTGTGTGGGAGTAGCAGCACAGCCAGAGAAATCTTTGGCCTCTCTGCCCTCTGAACATCCTAGGGAAAGGTATTTTAAATCTTCAGTAAAGGCACTGGGAGATGGTCAGGATAGCCACACAGCCAGGATGGTTCTCAAACCGTGCATTTCCTGGCTCTTGGTTTTTGTTTCGTTCTAGGTGTTGTTCCAAAGTCAGGAGCAGGGAGCAGCCATCGGGGATGTGATCCAGTCTGAGCACCCCTCCTCAGATGGGTGGGACTGGGGGGCTCCCAAGGCACATCCCTCTCACATCTTCCCCTTGTTTGAAGCCTCAACTGACTTTAGTAGGAGGGCTTTGAACTGAACTTAACTGGAAAATTCATGTACAGTTAGCTTTGAAATGTGCCCCGTGGTGCTGAGCTGTTGGAAGAGTTTTAAATCCTGACGAGTCTTCATTTTTGTCTTTTACCATCAATCCCATGGAAACATAACTGTACCTTGATTTATGTATTTCTTCTAATGGGATTTCTGAACATAAACCTGTGTGCACTAAGAAGAAATTTGCATATGCCATGTCTATTGTTTTAATTTAAAGAAAAAAAAGCAACCCAGTGACACTGAAGTTTCTTTCACTGAATGTGTATAACTGGAGGAAATCATAGGCATGAGCCTTCCATGTTACATACAAAATTGTAGCTAATTATAGTCTTGTGGAAAAGAAAGTGGAAATATCTTTTTGCTTTACCATCTAAAAAGGAGCTAAAGAAATGTTTACTCTCTGGGTTTCATGCATTTGGAGTCTATCTGGAGGGCCATCACTCTCTCTGAGTCCCAGAAGATGCTCAGCACCTTTCTGACTTGCCCAGCAGAAACTATTAATGATAGTGAAGCATGTCCCTGTGGTCCAGTGTTGAGTTATCAGCTCTTTCACAGCCGTGATCTTTGACCACTGGCAAATAATTCCACTCTTTAGTCTGCATTTCCCAGCTGTGGGATAGCAGCATGATATTCCTTTGCAATTTGGGAACTGTGAGGATGAAGTTGGAGTTGAAGGTGCTGAGATCATGTGGTGATGAAGCAATAGAAATGCCTGGGTGATTAGAGGAGGTGCTTGCTTTGTTTATCAGAAAGGACCGAGCTATGATAAAGAAATAACTTCAAGTCCAACTCCAACCACACAGGCAACAGCAAGAACCTCTGGCAGGAATTGCTTTGTTGTAATTCCGTGGTAGGATCTGGCTGAGGGGTGTTTTGAGCTTGGGCACGGTGTCTGTCTGTCTGTGCTCGTCTCTCAGCCCACAGTGGGGCATTTGCAGGGCCCCTTTCTCTGGTGGAGATTTCTAACTCAGGAGCTTGTGCCCAGGGCAGGGCAGAGTTGAGTATGAGCTCATTTTGGTGTGGGCTTTGTTCTGCACAGGCACAAGAGCATTTTCTTGGAAATACCTTATTCTCTTTAAATATTCCGGGACACAAACTTAGAAAAACGCTTCTAAAATATGCTTAATAATAATCTAATGGCAACTCATTTTACCTATTAGCAAAATGAATAAGTAGAGAAGTCTCTCTTTATTGTCTTTAAGGATCTTTTTGCTAGAAGATAATTCCCTGTTAACCTTAAGTTCAGAGTTGTGCCATGTAGTGTATTGTGGTCCTCTAAAACAATGTTCCCTGTCAGGGAAGACACTGTAAGTAATCTGAAATAACACAATCCTGAAAGAGAAAGAGGCCTTACACTTCTTTTTTAATGACTTCTCTTATTTTTTTTTGTTCCTCCTGTTCTTTTTTATTTGCAATTTTAAAAATAAGAGTAATATTCAAAGCATGCCCTTTTTCGGGTAGATTTTTCTTTTTGTTAAAAAAGTATTATGAGCCTTTAAAAACCCTTAGAGTAAATAGAAATTAAGGTATTATTATTTTGCTTTTGTAACTCATCGTGTTAATTTTTTATATCAACACTCTCCCACTAGTTCTTGCTATTATTTTTTTTGTTGTTGTTGGTTGTTATTTGGTTTTATACTTGTGAGCTACACAAGGAAAGGCTACCCATTGGTTTAATGTTTATCTGGTGGTCTAATCTTGGGTGGCAGATGAACTTAAATCAAAGTTTCAGAGATACTTATCTAACTGAGTCTAAGCAGTGGCAGCCTGTTGCAAGGTTGTGGTGAGCTCTGAAAAGACTCGTGAGATGGTCAGCTAATGCTCAGGTTACAAGGATTTATCTTTTGTCTCTTCCCTTGATTTTGCTGTTTTTAAGATGGAGATTGCTCAGGTAATAGAGTTGGCTGAAATGGGATCTGGTTTTTATTAACCAGGAGACTGCTTGTGTGTTTTGAGTGTCTTTCAGTGCATGTGGGAATATGTAAGGTTATAAATCACAGAAAGAAAACACCGTAGCATTTCAATAAAACATCCTGAACTGGAGTGTCTGGGACAGAGAACATGAGTCTTTCACTACTTTCATGGAGAATAATAAGTCACTCAGAAGACAAAGTGCTTGTAATTTCTTGTTCTAATGTCTAACATGGGCAGGATTCCCATCCAGGGCTACTGCCTAAAGGCACTGGACTTGGCACTTCAGAGTAACCTCATCTCTCTGGGAAGTATGCACATGGAATTTCAAATTTTGCCCCTATATCAGGAAATTCTTGGCCTTGCTGTTCAGTGTCATGGAAAGTGATTGCAGATATGTAAGAAAGCTTCCTTGACCATTGGCTAACCAATTCCTCCCAATTTCCTCCCAAACTTTCCTCCCAAACTGCACTTCTCTCTTGGATCAATTTCTGTGGTCTGGTATTCATGTTGACTTGCTCAATCCACAAAAATATCCTGTAGAGCTCTTGGAATTCCTGTAAATTAACTGCAGGGTACCAAGACCTGGCTAGACCCAAAAAGGACAGAATACACCTTTCCTACAAGGACTTTCACTTGCTGAGGATGGGTTTCACCTGTCCATCTACACATCTATGAAGAAATATTGATCCCAAGGATTCCAGAGACATTTGATGACTTCAGGAAGGAAAGCTCATGTTTTTTTCATCCACCACCATTCCAGTTCATCTTTTTTAAACCCTGCTGTGACTCTGGAGTTCAGGCACCAAGCGTTACCTGTCTGCCTCAGCCAGTCACTTTTGACATCCAGTGTACTTGATCTGGGGCTGGTAGTTTACTTCAAACATTGTTCATATGAATGGGTCTGGCAGCTGGGAGACTGCAAAAAAAGTGCATGAACAGTGATTCTTGTTTTCTCTCTTCAAAACAGATCTATTGTACTGTTTCTGCTGGCTGTTTTGAAGGGTCTTGACTTTGAAGCTGGAAAGAAATCATTATCTAAGTCACATTCATTTAAACTTAAGGCTAGTGGTCTCATAAGTGATCACTCACATTAGCCTTATGAACCTTCTCCATGGATGGGTGAGAAGAATATTGCTTTATTGTAAGATGATTTAAATAAGAAAAAAAAAGTCTATGGGATCTCAATGTGCACAGTACATTACATATATTTATACATTATGCATCCCAGCTCCTGTAATTTGATTATAGATCACAGCTGTTTCTTTTCTCTCTTGACCTCCTTTAGCCTGTGACATGCTCTGCTATCATTCTCTCATTCTCCTAATACTTTTGCTATTGAAAATACTATAATTTTCTTTTTGTTGCTGTCAGGTATTCAGTCAAGTCTTTGTCCTGTCTTAGAGCTTAGACTCGGAAATTGAACTGTCTTGATTTTTTTTTTCTTTTGTTAAGAGATGACAACTCATGTTTATTTGATTTTAAAATTTATGCGGCAGGTCTTTCTCTAACACTCAGATCACACCTAAAGCTTTTTCCTAAGGGTCTAAAAGTGCCTTTCAAATAAGGAAAATCCACTTGTCTCTAGTTAACCCAGGGAAAATTGTGATACTGAGGTGAATGCTCTGCTTAGAGAGAGGAAGGATATCAGAGAGAGCACAAAAGCAGAAGGGAAAAGTGTGATATTATTCAGGCACTTATGAGGACCATTGCAGGGGGAGGTTTCTATGCTGAAATCACATTGGGACTTGGACTGTAAACTGGTCATTACAGCTTGAAAAATCTTCCTTTCTGGGATTTAAATGGAGCAGTTCCATCCCAGAGGTCAGGTTTGGGTTGATGGTCAGGACAGAGACCAGAGCAGGGTGGAAAGGGTTGAGGTGAAAAGGATGTGGTCATATTAATTCAGTGCAGCTTCAGACAAGCAGCACAAGGAGATTTATAGGACTGTTTTTGAAGGGGAAAAGTGGGTATGATAAATGGGGTAAGTCAATGTCAATTTGTGAAATTACACCTTTGTGTCACAGTCTATCAGTAACTTCCTCTGGCTATATTTGGATGATTTTCCGGCAGCAGCGAGAGGGATCGAATGGTGACCAGCCCACCTTTCCAAATGGCTAATTTAGGAAAGTAACAAAAGAACTGGGCTGCAGTGTGTGAATCATCCCAGATAAAGGTCAGAAATTACTGTCCTGTTTTAGCTAAGGATACTCGAGCTTTTAGAAACAATTACCTAATAACTTCCTTAGTGCACGAGAAGCCCTGATAAAATTGTGAAAAGGCAAGGAAGCAAAGAAGCAGTGAGGACAATCCAAGGAGGGATGGGAGGCTGTTGTAATTCTGGTGACACCGATGTCCCAGCAGGGCCTGGAGCCCTGTCATTTTGGGTGCCACCTCTAGAGAGGTGCAGGGAGGAACACAAGAGGAATTTGAGAGTTTGGTAGGGTCACACTGCAGGGCAGAACACGTGAGGATGCTGATCCCAGCAGCTCTTCCCAGGGTGCCTTCCCTCCCTGGTGGGGGCTCCCAGCCTGCCCCGTGAGCCAAGGCAAAGCCTCTGACACTGTGCAGATCTGAGGGATATGGTTCAGCTTTCCCCACTAAGGAATGGTCTGAGTGTTTCTGTCTTAGTGCAGTCCTGCTCTGTCAGTCTGTTAAATGTCATCGGTTTAGGGGTAAAGTCAACAGAGATACTGATTCTGGTTAAATAATAAATGCTATCCCTGCTCAGGTTTGTTGATTGCCTATCATGCCTCTCATGGGGAGGAAAATTCTGCATGGGATTCTGTTCTCGATGTGTTTATTTTTGTAGGGTATGATAGTGTGTGGGAGTTTAGGTTTTTTTTTTTTTAAATAAATAAGCAAAAAATGCATCGTAAAGCAAAAGACTCTTTCCTGAAGAATTTTATATTCTGTATTGAGCAGACACAAACCATTGGGATCCAAAGAAAAAAGTTCTGGAGAAACTTGGATAATGAGGACTTTGCAAAGGAAAAGTGGGAGATTTTGATGAGAGAGGAGGGTGGCTTTTTGGTTCAGAAACAGGGTATTGGTTGAACATCTTCCAATGCACTTGGTGCTGCTGTGTGCAGAGACAAACGTTAATCTGCTGGAGCAATTGCCCTGCTTGTGGAATCTCACAGTGATGAATCTCTGAAGAAATAGTCTGAGTTTTTTTGCTGTTGTACTAACAATTTTTGACTCGCTATGTGAAGTCCATTAAATTATGCATGAGATGTGCATTTTGCCCAGTTTGAACTGTCCACACTAATGGAAGCACTAACGTTAGATGAATGGTATCCTCAAACTAATGTGGTTCTTAACTGGTGAGCAATAGGCTGTCAGGGTGGAAATGCAGGAAGCCTCAATACATGGCCGTGTGATGAAAAAGGGGGGTGCTGTGAACATGTATGTGCTGCAAAACAAATAACTACAGGGCACTCCCAGGCAAGTAAACAAACAGTCTGAATAGCCACATCCTGCTTTGATTAATGGATGCAGAACTGTCAGAATGTCATGGAGGTGGGGGAAGCTTTTTCTGCCTCAAACTGTGCTGGGGTGTCAAGAAATGAAATCTCAGCACCTCCTACCCTGAGATCCAGCAGGAGACAGGGTCTGACTGGGCCCAGGAGACCTCAGCTCTCAAAGCCACTTATTTCCATGCCACATAAACCAGGACTTTTTCCAGGCTTTGAGGGACTCTGCTGGCTCAGCCCATATGGCGAATGGCAACCTCTCGTTTGAGAACAACAACACAAAAGTGTTCTAGTGCTCAGGAGCATCCTGGGCAGCCAGGCCATAGGAGGAAGCCCAGGATGCTGTTGAGCAGCTGTCTGCATGCCTGTTTACAGGGGAGTGAGGAGATTGAGTGGTTTTGTGTTTTTCCCTGGACGTGTGCTGTTGCAGGATTCCTCAGACAGCTCGAGATCTGCTGAGTGGTTGGACAGGCTCCCCTGCTTTGCCCTCTGCACTTGTGAACATTTGGGGGCTCTGTTTATTTTTTTCCTTGCATACATGACTTGTGAGGACCCTGCACGAGGCCAGTTGTGTTTCTTGTGCAAGGCTGTTCAGCAAACTGAAATAGCACATCCAGGAACTCTTTAATACTTACAAAAGCTTGTGTGCCCTCCTTCCTTTCTGTTACTGCAAGGATTTCACGTGGAGGGAAGAATACCAGGAGAACAAGTTATGGCTTAAACTGCAAAAGCTTTAATTTATTCACCAATAACAATATAAACTTGGGTTAAAAACAGTATTTTTGTTGTTTGGAGAATTTTACTGTACTTCAGTATTTATGAGATTTCATCTTGAACCACTCAAGTTAGGAGCATATTTCACTGGTAGAGAAAAGCTGAAATTCTCAATTGCAGCAGGACCCCAGGAGCTAAAGCTTTAAGAATCATCCTGGGTGGCAAAATTCCCCCAGCAGTTATGGGAATCATTGGGGAAGTCCTTTGTGAATGTGTTTGCTTTATTCCATCTCACTTCCTGGGTTTTTTAGTAACATCAGTATTGACTTTCTGTGGTTTGTTGTTAGAAAAGTCTTAATTTGATGGAGTATTTTAATAAATAGAATGTCTAAAAGGAACAACTTCATGAACAATGAATAGTTCCCAGGTCCTGACAATAAGAGAAGCCTGTGCCTTTATCAGCCAGTGTTATAAGCCCTCTCCCTATGGGGTACTTCCCCATTAGACCAGTTTTTCCAAATGGATTCTTCTTTTGTTTGTTTTTGTATTGGCTTTGTGTTCATGAGCTACTACTTGAGGGTTTGCAGGGGTTTTTTCCTCTTTTTTCTTGTTTTTTCCCCTGTATCTCTGCTTCAAACACATGATAAGATATTTTCAAAAATGTGGTAACTTTGATTACTTGATTTTTCAGAGATTTCTGGATCCCAATATTCCTCAAATTTCTTATAGAGAAGACTCTGCTACTCTGTATTTTAGTGGGTTTCAGTCTTACCTTCGTGTCTGGGGAAGGCTGAGAGGGGGCAGGTCAGACATGCAAGAAAGTTTTAGAGGAACATCTACCAAGATGATCGGGTGATTTGTAGTTGGATTCCTGAAAGCTCTCCTGCATGGTTCAAGAGGAGCAGATTCTAGTTCTAATTCATTGCTTTTCAGAAGCTCTGAGGGAACACTTCAAATGTGTGAATTCATGACTGTAGCCCTTGCTGTCCTTCAGTGGAAGTTTGTATCCTGAATGCCTCACATGGATTAAAAAAAAAAAAAAGTGTATAAAATAAATGTATAAATATAAATATTAATTTGGACCAGTCTTTATAAATGCATAAAGGAATATGTATCAGCTTTCACTGCCATTGTGTAGCTAATCAAGACCTCTGAAAACAATTTCTAAAATAATCTTCTCATTTTAGGGGTAAAAGTGGCAGAGCAAAATAAAATAGTTTCTGTTTTCCCAGTGACTTTGACATGTAAAAAGCAGGAGATTGCATAGGTCATGCAAACAGTTAAACCACAGTTTAAAGCAGTGGTTTTGCTCTCCTTGTTCTGTTTTTCTAACCTTGTATTTGTAGTTATTTTTTCAGCTGCTTTGCTTTAGAATCCCTGAGATAAATAATAAGAGGTGTGGTAATATCCCTGCTGTTAAAAGAGTATCAGCAAATAACCTGTGTGAGCCCAAGCCTTTCCTTGTTGAAAATCCAAATTTCACAGGGGATGGGAGGTTTCTACAGCTCTGTTGCTCACAGCAGCAGTGTGTGCATCTAGAAAGATCCTGTCTGTGCCTGAAAACAAGAATTTCTTCCCCCTTCCTTTGGGAATCTCTTCAGTTTAAGAAAGCAAAGTTCTCTGGTGAACAGCAGCTGAATAAGTAAAAAAGTAATAAATTAAATACCAGGATGCTGTGCTTCTCCCAGCAATGATAGGAGTCAGTTTTGGAGGTAGCCCTGGGGTTTATAAATATCAGCAGACAGACCTGGGTTTACACAGACTTTTTGATTTTTTGCTTTATTTACAGGCTGTCAAAGTGTAAAAGGGGAAAATAGAGAGTGGTCATTAACAGCAACAAACCTAAATAAATTGCTGCCATGCAGTGGGTCAATACCACCTATTTGGTAGATTCCTGAAAAGGTGGAGAAGGGAAGTAAAATCCTGTGGGATTTGGCTAAACTTTGCGTCCAGGTAGATCATGGACTTTAGACTTCACTGCAGACATTTATAGGGTAAAGATTGTTTTACAGCCCTAGAAGGGTGCAGGGGATGCTTTATCAACACCTGGGAGAACAAGGTTATTGCTTCAAGGAATTAAAATTCTATTCCAAACCTTGTATGACAAAACAGGATGTGCAGATGAACTTAACCACGTATGAAGTGCATCTGGGATGAGAATGGTGGAAGTAATGGATAGAGAAGGGGCAAGCATGGAAGGTATTGAGTTTATTCAGGAAAAACATTAAGTGATCATGAAGAAATAAGTTCTGGTTTTGTTGGCTTCCTGCACCTCTCACAGGAGAGCAGAGCATTCAGAAGGAATTTGAGTAAAACTGAGAGTCTCAAGGCAAATTCAGGAATGGCTTTCCCTGCAGAGTAGCACCTGCCCAGTGCAGGGAATGTGGGAACATTGAGGTGGCAATATTTGGCACACAAAATTCTGGAGCCAAACAAGAAGTAGGAGTCGATGAAATTTTGCAAGTATTGCAATGAACACCTGTGTGTCCTAAGCAGCATTGCTCATATGCCTGGAGAACAAAAGCAACAATTCTGCAGTCAGTGTTCTGTGGCTCTAGTAATCAAGGAATGCCAAAAATTAGAAATTAAAAGTGCTATTAGTTCATCTCCCCCTATAAAGGGATGTTTCCTTTGTTATGTATGATGGTAATTAGCTGGCCTGCAAGGGGAGGAGGTGTGGAACAGCAGAGATTTAAAAGAGTGGTGGAGAGTCCAGAGCTGGGAGGATGAAACTGCAACAGAGGATTATCAGGACTGAGAGCTGTGGTTTAGTACTTTCCACCTCCAAAACATTGCACAGATATTAACCAATTAATCTGCACAAATGAGCCATGAAAATGATCAGTGGCTTTGTTGAGGTCCAAACAGTGAAATCACTTTTCAGATTTAGCACTTAATGTTGCCAACAATAGAGCTTAGACAGGAGAGGGAGAGTCTGAGGTTTCCAGGAGCTGCTGGCTCCAGGTGAGTATCCAGGACCCCCGTTTGCTGCCCAGGGGGGTCTGGCTGGAAGATCCATTCAGAAATTTAAAGCAAGCAAGGACTGCCCAGTCTGAAGCATAACATAAGCTGTACAATTTCGCTAGTGATATTCCTTTTAAAGTTCTTTTGCTTGCGGTTGAACTAAAGCACATCTTTTCAAAAGAAGGTTTTGGGTTTAGTGTTCTAAAACTTAAGTGATTTGCCACATTTCTTTAAAAAGTTGTTGAAACAACTAGCTAGCTTTCCTCCCACTCTCTCCTTTGAAGTAAAGTGACAGTAAAGGAAGGAGCTTTAAAGATTGAAATAATTGTTCCTTTCTATGTGGATACTGAGTTGGCTTTTGTTACATCTCTACTGCTTCTTTTATAAGGCCAGAAATATAAATACTACACTCTTGAATGGTTTCCAAATCTATTTGATACAATCCCAGAAACATTCTGGGTTTTCTCAGCATTTTAAAATTATTTTTCAGTTGCTGTGCTGTGGCTTATGGAGCAAATAACAGGTGTGTGTGTTTTCAATTCTGGGATTTGCTCTCAAAGAAAAATAATTAACACTGGCAGGAGTTTGATTGCATTAATTCACAAAAAGAAACACCCAAACGATAAATCCATAGTGGGAGAACTGCCCATATGTTACAGATTGGCTTAACATGGATGAGGCATTAAATAAACTAAGTCTGAAAAATAAAAACCTTATCAGCTTTATTAGCGTTGAACTCTGTGGCTTCCACTGGGGCTGACACACTTAATTAAAGATGCTCTGGTCTAATTAGGTTGCACATCAAAAATACAAATACAAGTTGGATTTTTTTAAAGACCTGTCTGAGCTCCAATTCCCAATGTTGTGAATATTTATTTTATTCAGTTAGTCTCCACCTAGACCAAATGCTGTTAGGTTAGCTAACACAAAAAATACAGGGATTGGAGTATTTAGATTTCTTGCACTGAATGAGGCTGGCTCAGATCCTAAATGTCTATATATCTGAGGAAGACAAGTACAGGCTAGGGAGAAAGATGACTTTATTTTGAATTTTAAATCATTATCTGATTCTATTTGACTGGCTTAATTCTATTGGTGACTAGCTCATGAAGAAATCCATGGCCTTCATTTGTTTTACTACCTGTGGGATTGATTCCCCTGTGGGTCCAGTCCAACCTCTGTGGAGGTCAGTGGGAAGAGTGCCACTGATTTAATAGAAGATGGTTCAGAATCAATGGGAATACTGCATGTCACAATGGGGAGTGTTCCTTCTTTCTACCATCTCCTGTGCTTAAAAATGGAATTCTCCTTCTGTCAAACAGGGCAGACCTGTCCTACCCTGTTCTGTGTTCCCGTGATTTTCTCTGTGGGCAAGGTTGAGATAGAAGTCTTTGATTCAGCCCTTCCTTTTCCTGTATATAATTCTTTTTTCAGATTGATACTGAAACTCTGTAACCTTGTCAGCCTTTTACTGCCATTTTTGGTCTAGATTTTGAAGGTTTTTTCCTTTAATTTTTAAATTTGTAATTTTCATTTATGCAAGTTGCAGTTTCTTCTGACATCAGGGTATTTGTGTGATCTTGTGTCAGGACAGCAGGTCTGAACTTCACCTCCCATCTACCAGCAATAATTTTCATTCCTGGTGATGGCATTTGTCAATCCTAAATCACTGTGTCCAAAATGCTTCTATTTCTAATGCCTAACCAGATAATTATTGCTCAGCCAAACACATATTGGCTGGCAACAGGTATGACACGAGAGCATTTCTAAACATTTTGTTAATAGAAAATGGAAGCCCATACACAGCTTTTCAGAATCCATCATTGATTTCTGGTCCTGTTTTGGTAGTTCTAAATCTTAAGTGACACTTGGACCTCCCTCAGTGACAGAAGTGGGAGAGATCAGCAGCAGGAGGCCTGTGGCTCTCGTTGATTTTACTCTATTTGTGAAACTTGGATCAATGTGTTGGCAAATGGACACCTAAAAAGAACTGGTTGGCCACAGTTCTAAGTCTGGCCTCATTTACAACTGTGAACACAACAATATTTCCCAAATATTATCCCTGTCACATCCTGTTGTGGAGGTGTTTTGCTTTTGCACATTCAGTGTTAATGTTAATTTTTCTTAGCCTGGGCTCTTTCTGGTCACTATCTGCCTTTTGTACTTTGCTGCAGCAGGGTTACTTGCTGGAATTGGATTTTGGAATAATTTAAAACTGTTTTTTGAGAAAGGAGACAGACAATTCTGATTTACTGAGAGTGACTTAGTGTTAAATGGAGTGCAACTCCAGGCTGCCTTGAGCTATTTTGGCTTTGTCTCCTGCTTTGCTCATTGTATGTGCGTGTCTGTGTGTGTACATCCCTACAAATCCAAATCTCACCCTGGAGCTGAACAAAGCAACACAGTTGAGACACAGTAGAGACAGCTGAGTGCCCAAAGTAGATGTGATGTCTCAGTGGCTGAGTTACTCTTTTTAATAATTTCTGCTGAACAAAGCTGCAGTAATGACACGAGTCGTCCTCACGTTCCGTGCCCTGGAACTGAGAGCAATTTCAGGATCCGTGTTCCCCATGATCTGCCTGACTCAGGACATAAATGCAGCTGCAGTAGGTGCTCCAAGGCAGCGTGAGCAGAGGAGAAGTGCATTCCTGCCAGGAATGATCCTGTGGGAAAACTGGAGAGCATCCTCAGCCTACCAAGGGCTGGGGGTGGGACCTGCCAGTGTGGTCACCACTGCTGCTTTCAAGACCCTCTTTTGCTTGGAGACCACGCTCGTGATTTTATTTTTCTCCTGCTGGATAGCATTGACTGCCAAGCAGCTGTAATCAGTGGTGTGATTTGCTGCTTTTCTCGGTGTACTGCTGTCTTCAGGCTCTTGAGAGAGGAAAGGTTTGGTGCATAAATTGTGAGCCATGACAGGGAGTGTGGCTTTGTATGTTTTACTATTGGTATCAGCCATCTCGGAATGGAGTGGCAGCTTTATCAGGGAATATCCAGCATTTTTTTTTCAGATGAAGTTAGACATTTAGGAATAGATGCACCTCTTTCTACTTTCTGAACATACATTTTGTTATGGCACCTTACGGAGCTCATTTTAAACCCTGCTTCAGGGCAAAAATATTTATGGCATACTTTAAATAAAACATATTATGTGTTTTGTACAAACATATGTATCATTGTCCCCCTCGCTGGAGCTGATATAATTTCTGACACCAAGTACTGTGCCTCATGCAAAATTCATGGCATGTCATTGAATAAGAATGAATGTTCCTTTAAAATACAAGCTTTCCAGCCATGATAACCACTTAGTTTTCAGTTTCAGGAACCAAAATCCTTCCTTGCTGTGACTGTTTGAGTGAAACACGGTGTCAGTGACTGGCAGCTTCAGAGTCTGGTGGCAGGTTGAGCGTGGTTTTCTCCTGCAGATGGTTTTTTACTTCTAAGTCAGTCGTATTTGTGGATCTATATTCAACATAAATTGTCCCTTAGAGTAGCAACAGGGCTGGTCAGTGAATGTTTGTTTCACTCATGGATATATAAGCATCCCTTGTTAAAAGCTTTCAATACTGAAACTCTTCATTTTTAATTCCTATTTATAAAGAGAGAGGAAAAAATCATTCTGCCAACAACATACATGTGGTGGGAAATTACCATGAAGTCAGAATGTGCTGCTGCAGGGTGTTACAGGCATAAGTTAAAGACCAAGTTAAGACTGAGGGGAGACTCATTGCAGTTACACCTTCCTTGTGAGGAGAAGAGGAGAGGCAGGCTCTGATCTCTGCTCTGTAGGACCAGGGACAGGACTGAGGGAATGGTCTGAGCTTGTGGAAGGGGAGGTTTAGGTTGGATGTTAGAAAAGGTTCTTCCCCCAGAGGGTGCTGGCACTGCCCAGGCTCCCCAGGGAATGGGCACGGCCCCGAGGCTGCCAGAGCTCCAGGAGCGTTTGGACAACACTCCCAGGGGCAGGGTGGGCTTCTTGGGCATCCTGTGCAGGACCAGGAGCTGGACTCAGTGACCTTCTGGGTTCCTTCCAACTCAGCCTATTCTGTGATTGTGTGATTCTGACAATCTGCTTTGTGCTTAGCGCTCTGTAAGCAGTGGAGGCGGTTCCCAACCTCATGGATGAACAAAATGAACAAATAAAAGAGCACAGAGATAGTGGAGAAATAAATGCTGCCTTGAGAGGGAAAAAAAAAAACCCAAAAGCAAAACCAAGAACAAACCCCAGCATTTCAGAGGGTGGGGGGAGAAGAGCTGAGCAGTGCCAGGCATTGCCTTCTGGAAAGCACCTGTGCTGATCTGGGCTCCTCTGCTCCCTTCCCAAAGGCAGCAGCCTCTGCTCTGGGAGGTGATGCTGGTCACTCCTGTCTCACATCTATGGAGCCAAGAAGCAGGGTTTAGGAAGTTCATTCCTGGTCTCCATCAGTTCCTTAGCAGCTTCATCTCTGCTGAGGAGGTGGTGGAAAGTTGCCTTTAGAGGTGACTTCAAGGCCAGAGAACAACATGATTACATTTTGAACAGCTTAGGGGGTGATTAAAGCTTAACTTTAAAAGGAAATATGAGTTAAAAATTAAAGATTAGAAAATCAAGACTAAGAGAGTCTGAAATAAAAGCAGTGTTCTCACGCCTTGCTGGCCTGGCTGAGCCATTCCCAGGGTGAGGGGCAGTTGCTGGTGCTGGAACAGAGCTGGGACGTGGCTTTCTCTCCGGGGCTGAGGGGAGGGCTGGCACCGTGCACACGGGGTGATTTCTCAGGCCATGTTTTGTGGCGCTTTGGAGTCCCAGTACTGTGACAGCTCAAACCACTCTGGGGTGTTGGTGAAACTCAGCAAAGCCCATTGAGTGCTGTTAGCTGCAGAGGCTGGAGAGGGTTGTCTCCTGTATGAGCAGTAACAGCATCTCCTGGTGCAGAAAGTCACTGCTCTGACACACCTGGCTCCATCTCCCTGCCATTAAACCGATTAATGCAACAAACGGCGTTTTATAATAAATACGTGTCACTTTCAGGATTTTAACCGGTCTTTTGATTTGTTTCCCATTTTATGTTGTTTAGACAGACTGATTTAGACAGTTAAAAATCCACTTATCCACGATACATTGTGGCTGCTTGACAGACAATAACATTGATATATATGACTAGATGAGTCTCTAATTAGATTTTGGCAGCACTGTCACAGTCAGGGAAAGTTTCCACAACTACTCCATTGAAATGTTATTTTATGCAACCTCATGGAACAAAGACCATTTTTAATTAAGCAGGTCCCCTCAAGAAGATGTTATAACTTAGTGTCATTTTTTTCTACTGGCCTCTGCCCTTGCAATATCTGCCTTCTCAAATATACTCTTTGGTAGCATGACTTAAAATGCATATTAAAAAAAGTACATAAAGCAGATAAAAATAGGTTAAAAAATGATAAGTGAAGTTTGCCCTGGATGTTATATTTAAAATTAGTTGTAAACATGGAAGAAACAGTCATTTGATAAATTATTATTGTTCTTTCTATAGGAAAGGAAAAATGTAGAACCAGGGACTGATTATGTGATTATATAATAATATCAATATTCTGTAAATCTTAGTTTTTATGAACACTTCAAAGTAACTATGAAACAGAAGAGAGACTATTAAGCAAATGGGAAACCTATTTCCAATAATGTCTCTCTAAAATACTTCAGGTTAGTTTCAGAGCTGGAGAGAGGCCTCTCAGAGGTCTCTGGATGCCAATGCAATATAAATGTGAGATAAGTACATGGAGCTGTGCTGCAGCTGATGGAGATGCACATCATCCCATGTCCTCCAAACCTGCCCTGGGCCAGGGGTTGGAATCTGCATCACTTGGCTTCACACTGGCCATGGCTGCTGCACATGGGAGATGTAAAAGGGGTGATCAGACCTCCCCTTCTGGAGCTGGGCTGTGGGTGAGGTCTCACCATGACTGGAGAGAGCAGAGCACAAGATGTGGAGTGTAACCTGGGAGTATCCAACTCTCCCACTGGCATACAAGTTAAATAAAAGCTTTCCCTGTGGATGTTTACAGTTCAGGTAAAAACAAACAATAAATGTACCATTCCTGTATCCTGGCATTTAATGAACAGAGATCCCTTTGTTCCTAAGTAGATGTTGAGACATCTCTAATGATACTGTTGGAGTTGTGTGTGTGGATTGCTCTGTGTCAAGAAAAAGAATGAGTGGAGAAGAGTGGTACTGTGGGAAGGGCCAGGATGTCTGGAGTGTATTGAATGTTTTCAAATTGCATCAATTTCAATGGCAGCAGGACTTTTTTTGATCCTATAGAGATGAATTCTCTAATAAGCAAAACAAGGGCTGTTGGACAGTCATTGATGTCTGCAGCGATTTTGTCATTAATTGCAAGCAATACAGAATTCGACCTGGTTTTCTCTATAATATCACTGAGGAGGTCAGCCTGTGCATTTGCCTGTGCAAAAAGGTTACTGTGATAATTTCAAGTGTGAGGGCAGAATGTGTCACACCAATGTCCTGTGTGGGTGTGTGGTGCCCTTTAAAGCAGAGTCAGGCTGTGGCTTATTTTCATACAAAAATAATACATGTGAAGATACAAGTGGCAATTTACTGTTCTCACTCCATCTGTATTAATTTCAAAAGTGAATGGCAACTGCAGTATTTGAGAAGACTTGCTTCTCTCCCATGCCAGTGAACAATTCTTTACAAAACTATCTTTCCCAAGTATTTTTGAGGAACTGGAGTGTAGTAAACTGAAAAAACAGATTAATTTCTTTGCAGAAAGTTCTGTGGACCTTGTAACATGGTGTGATCAACTGAACTAAAATACTAAATATCCTAGAACTGCAAGAAAAAGGTAATTACTTACCTCTGCTCTACCCTTTGATTTGTGAGGAAGGCTTGGTTCAGGTCAGCTTGTAACACCGAAGGAAATAGAAGCTTTCCATGCATGATTTTTAAGGGAGAACACTTGGCACCTACTAACTTGGTGCTGTCATGGTAAGCCTTGCCAGAAAAAAATACACCCTGCAGTGTCGTTTCAGGTGACCATTTCTGGGATGTTTAGCTCATGTTCTAGTCACCCCTCTCTGTCTCCTCCTTGAGCTCTAAATTTATTTCCTTTGGTATTTAAGTCCTGTTTCAGGGCAGGAGCTTAATTTTCCTCAATAACCCCAATTTGCCTTTAACAGTAGATCTGATATCTTCTCTACTGATGGAAAAGATAGGAGGCTGTTAGCACTGGTATATTTATATTGTGCTAATGGGTTTTAACCCTCTTACTGAGCAGTGCTGATGGTTTAAAATAATGACTAGGCAATAAATTTTTACTGGGACAGGTGTACAAATAGTACCCAAAAGAGAGTGCTGCTCAGGGTCAGTCTATGAAAAGAATGGTGTCCCAGATTATAGTGCAAGATGAAACTGTTTCATATGCTGGTAAATCCTGACGACACATGGTTTTAGCTTGAGCCACCAAGACTTATTTGCTATCATTAACAAGATCCACATGTATCCAATACTCAGATCCATCTGAGTCAGAGTCATCTCGGCTTCTGTTTCAAAACTACTCATCTGAAGGGAGCAGGAGCGTCCCTTCCACCCATTGACTCCAGTGGGAACCAAAGCTGCACCCACAAAAATCCTGGTCTTGTACTGTTTGTTACAACCCTCTGCCCTTTCCAAAACTTCCATGTGACTCCTGGAATTCCCATTGTGACTGTACCACATGTGGATAGTGGGAAAACAATTAATGAATCCTGACTTAAGTACAGGACAGCATAACTAACTTGTGCTAATGTCTTACTGTTGTTTAATAGCAATGTTTTTTCCATCAGTGAGGACATTTTTCATAAATACTTTCTTGCTAGAAAATTATAAAAAAACCCTAAAAGTTTTATTTTACATTGTTTCTATTTTCAGCTCCACACTTGAGTTTTTTTTCTAGAAAAAGTCAGGTTTTGTTTTCACATTTTAAAAAATGTCTGCACTTAACCAGCTCTGATATTCACACTTCAGCATCTGCTTTCCGACAAATCACACTATTTGTTTTTGAATAAATGAATAAAGAATGTGGAGCAGAAAGTGGAAAGTGAGTAAGTTTAAACCAGATATTAAAAAAATCATGATTTAAAGTATGAGTAAATGGGTAGATCCTTTTGACCTAAGTGGTTCATCACCTGTTTAAATCACCAGCCAAGCTCCAGTGACATTTCTGTACCTGGATAATACTCTGCTGGCATTTACCAGGTTCATGCTACATGAAATTTGAAGAATCCAGGAACATTTGTTTGTTCAACAGATACAGGTTTTGAGTTCTGTAGTTAAATGGGAGCTATTGCTAACGGTAGCTTTCAGTGTGATACAGTCAAAATGTTGTGTGCCCCTGCTGAAGAGAGCAGCATCACTGCAAAGGCTGTGTGCTTGAGTGGTTGTCTTAAATACCTGTATACCTCACACTTTTCCCCCTCAGGACACCAGGCTTGTGAGATAATAAATACAGCACTTCAGAATGCAATAAAACACTCATCAACTGTCAAAGGTAGGATTCACCTGCCCCGTGTTCTATTGTGGATTTATGCCATTTGATTTGGAGGAGCAATTAAAAAATCTCAAGCCAGCAGTCAAATAGTTTTATTCTGCACTTAGTTATCATAGTGTCAGAGATAGGCCACCTATGGAGAAGGTGTCAGTCTGGCAAAATATGTAGTTTACCTCTTGGTAGTGCTTGTATGTCCTTCCAGATATCTTTTTTTGTTTGCTCTGTTATCTCTGTGCCATTGTGAACATCACATGACTGGTGTTTGAGTTGGTTATGTTTTCTTTCTTCTGGTTAAACTGTAGAGAGAAGTGGCTGTTCAGTCCAAGGTCTTGGATTTTAAATGAACAGGCAGCTGTTTCTTCATTCATCACTTCACACCTAAATGACAAACCACGAGCACGGAAAAGGAAGGTAGCACAAGGGCCTTTGCCAGCAAAGAGGGACATCCTTCAAATTGTAGCTTTGCTAAGGCTACTTGGCTGTTATAGAATATTATCTACTCAGTAATTCAAAACACTTTACAAACACTTCTCTTTTGAGCTTCTTGTTGTTCTTGTGCGTGGAGGAAATGTCACTTTCTGATTTTTGCAAATGGATCTACAGCAGAACAGGACTTGGAAAAGGCTGTGAGTGTCTTTATCACTTCCAGAGGGTATCCTTGGAGCAGGCAGTGGTTTCATAGGACAGGTGCCATGATGTGAAGACCCTGACTCCTCAGCCTCCTTTTGCTGTTTACCTTTAAGAAAGGTGTGTCTGGAGTAAGTGATGATGAGCAGAACAGTTCTGTTCTAAGCAACTTCAGGTGGAAAGACACAGCCAACAAAACTAGAGATGCTTGAAATGAGCTTAATGTCCTTAATGCTTCTTTCTCACCCCAGATCAACTTTCTTTGTTTTTTTCATTTCAGTACAAAATTATCTTTCGGGGAGATCAGAAGGAAGAGGAAAGAACAGAAAGTGTAGAGCTGTATTTCTCCATAGAGAACTGTTTAGAGATGGGCATAGAGGTGAAAAGAAGAAGGAAAAAACCCTGTTTTTAGAGTTGGCAAGTGTTGCCACCGTGGTGGTCGGTGGATGTTTTCCACATGTGTACGTGAGGGCAGCAAGGATCCTGGGGCTTGTTTTTCTTCTGAGTGCAGCACAGCACGTTGGCCTAGATTTTATTGCTGTGACCTGAACTCATCTTTGTACCATGGGGGAAATACTTGCAGTGCTTTACAGATCTCGGGGACAGTCTCATTTTCTCAGCACAGAGCTAATATATCAAGCTAATTTACTGCCGTGGTGTGTTGCAAAGCCTATATAATATTGAGTAAACATTGTTGGCTTATACATTAACTGTAACTAAAACCCAGTGCAAACTTTATTCTGGCTTCGGGATTTTCCTTGAAGGAGTGACTAAGAAAAGAAGCACAGACTTTTTCCTCCTTTTTTTTTTTTTTCCCTTTTCTTTTTTTGCAGACAGGGAACTTTACTCTTAAACTTGGCAGTTCTCTTAATTCTAGGTCAAGTGGCAAGCATGGTTAGGAGCTTTCTGTGTGGCTCACTCGACTCCTTTTCTTTGTCAGGATCCCTTAGCAGTGTTTAATGTGGTTTCTTTTTCCTGTGTGGTGTGCAAATATAACTGAATAAATAAGAATCTAGATGTCTGTCTGCTTTGGAAACTTAGTAGAGCTGCGATGCCTTTGTATGGCTAAGGATTATAATGTTTTGGGTGAGCTGAAAAAAAGGAAACCAAATACTTAGTTCATTGAATTTATGTGGGAATCCTTGTCTGAGGATTGTAATGTGCTTTACCATTGGGATTTAATTAGAAAATAAAGCACTTGTGTAATGAACATCCTTTAAGAAAAAGTCAGGATACCACCAAGATATTATTTTATTTGGCAAAAATCAATATTTGTCTTTTTACAGGTTAAAACCATAAAAATTTGATGAAAGAAATGGTGATAATTTCCTATGGTTCTCAGTGATTCTGATGACTGAAGTTGTAGATCTTAACTGATTGCCCAGTATCAGATGTTTTTCCCCAAGTATGTGCATTTCTAAAGTTTACGGTAACCATATGTTCTATTTTGACTGGGACTTTCCCAGTTTCATATGTGATACTGTCCCAGTGTCCTGGGAGTATGAAATATCATTAATCAAGAAGTGTAAGGGCTTTATTTGTATTCAGGGCATATTGCTCTGCTGAGTAAAATTCGTTCTGGCTTAACTGTGAACGAACTTTTCAGTGGATGAGTGTTAATCTTATTGAACAGTGGTAGGAATAAAAAGAAAAACATCATCAGAGCTGGTGTTTTGCTCAAAGTGAATATTAATGTCACCTCTTCTGTGTTTCATGAGAAACTCAGTGCATTACTGGAAAAAATTCTCTCCCATAAAAAAGAACCAAATGTTACTCCCGAGATAGATTCTGACAGTAGGGACATCAGCATTTATTCCTGAAAAACACTCCCGTGTGTCTTCTGCAGGAGCCAGGGAACCCCAAGATGAGTCACTGAAAATCATCCCACTCCTTTGTTTCTAACACTGACTCACTTTTAATCACACCGGGTTTCTGATACATGGGGGCAAATTTCAGTGGAAGGAGTAGTTGGAGTTTCCCTCTCAGCTCACATCCTCCACAGCAGGAGTTCACTGCAGCTGGGGTCTGATGTGGAAGTGTCACAATATGGGCTGAGATCCTTTTAGAGTTTGCTACGAGACAAAAGATCATTTCTGACTGTTTTTCTTGCACTGTGGGGAGGGAAGGAAGCAGCCTCTGGGTTGTTTTCTGCTCGTTCTTCAAAGGAAGCCAATTGAATTGTGGTTTTGGTTTATAACAAGTGCAGTCAATAGAAGATTCTTGTATTGAAGATGGGTAAATGGATTACATGGAATCCCATTTTTGCTTCTTTTTGAGATATGAATTAGACTTGGACATGAATTGTGGTGTGGGCTGCTGTATATTTGATCTAAATCCCAGTGAGGGCAAGGGAAAGGCTGCCACTGACTTTGGGATTTGGATCAGGTGCCTGTTACAGTCTGTGTTTTTATACATATAAGCAAAATTCTGGAGGAAAACTAATTTTTTCAGACTTCATTGCAAGCTCCAAATTTGTACTGTTCTTTTTAGATCTTGCTTGTGAAAACTGTTATTACAGTGTAAGAAGTGTAGAGATAATGTTTGATTCATTCAGACAACAAGAAGAACACCACTTACCACCAAGGAAAGAAAGACAAGGCAGCCTGGTACATGCTGCATTTTCTTCACCAGGATTGCTGAATTTCAGAGATCTGCTTTACCAGTGCTTGGGAATCTAAAATTTCCTATGGTTTTCTAACATTTTTTAAGTTTCAAAATACTTAACGAGTGGAAAAGAGCTTTTGAGAAGCTAAGTCATCATATATGATAGAATTGGAGCATTACTTATATGTTCTGTTTCCCTGTCCATGACTTTATTCATTCAGTTACCATTCTTCTCATCATTTTATGATCATCTAGCAACCTTTTTCAATGCCAATTGGATTTTTCAGGTAAAGCCACTAATTTCGATTGTACAATAGAAATCAGCTTTCAATGGTATTTCAATTAACCTTGCTATTAAAGAAATTGCTTTTTGCCAATACTCAATGGTTGGTTGACATTCAGAGAACACACAAGTCCTTTAATACAATCTATATTGAAAGAAAAACCTGCATTTGTTGTCTTTGAACAAGCTTCTTGTAGTTTGGGGAGATTTCAATATAGCTGACACACAGCAGACTGAAAACAAATGCAAAAGTATTTTGAATTAAAAGCTTTCAAGCATTCTATGCTATATTATATATTCTATTTTGTTTGGGCATGTATCCTGTATTGGATCTCTTTTTTTGTAGATGATGTCAGTTATTTACTGATCCTACTGCTGTAAATAATACACGTTTTTGAGGTGCAGACAAGCTGCCACCAGTGCAAATCCAGGAAAAACACTACATGGGGAACAAATGAACCAAACATTTTAGGACAGATTCTGAGACTTTTTTCCGAGAATGATGAAGACTTTGAAGGACTCTGGAGCTGGAATTCCCACTGGAGAGATGGCATTTGTAAGCAGGCTGTAAATTGTAATTGGGCCTTACGGGGAGAGACATTTGGAAGATGCTGAACGCAGGGTTGCAGACTTGATTGCTTCACCCTGCCATCCTTGCATTTAGCATAGCATGAATCAGTGGGGATTTTTAAAGTCGTGTTTTCTGTAGCAAAATAGGGAATAATTAGGGCTAAACTGCCCAACATGCCCATATTCTGATGTTTCAATGGCTTTTCCTGTGGCTGTATTTGCTTTTGAAGGGAAGTGCAGAGGGTCTGATGTTGGACCTTCACACACGGGGCTGTGTTTGCAAACAACTTGCAAGGAGGTTCAGGCTGTGAATGACCCAACAAAGACTGCGTGTGTGGGAAGGGAAAAATGCATATGGAAGCCCTGCACGTTTTACCTCTGATCTGGTTCACGCAGGAATCTGATAATCTGGCTCCAGACATTGTTCAAGGGATTTCTAGTTGGCATCTGGCTGAGTGGAGTTTATCAGTTGTGCTCAAAGCAGTCCAGCTTGCTTTTAAAATGTCATTGTTTGTTTTCAAAGAGTCAAACCCTTGGCCTCCAATTTGTTTTTTCGTTCCTGAAGACTCAAGATGTTAAAAATATCACAGTTTAAAAAGCGCCCTTTTCTACTTTTTACACCTTTATTTGAAATCTGAGCCAGTCGACCCTGCCAGGGCTGGAGAACTTGAGTTAACTGAGAAGTAAAGAGCAATCTGAAATTGCAGCAGATGATAGAATAGAGCTCTAAATAAGAATACAATAAAATAATAAAAAAGAGACAGCCAAGTTGTCAGCAGTGTAACAGTATTTTAGATAATCCCCTCTGGGCCATTTTCTTAACAGCAACCATTTGTGTTTATCCGAAGATTAGTGCAGAGACTTTTGATTTTACAGTGCATGTTCCCCATTTACTTTTAAAGAAATATTTATATGCTTTTATATGTATTGCTTAGTATTCCATGTGAGGCAAATAATACTACATTGCTTTAGGTTTTATTGGCAAGGCATTTAATGTTTGGGATGGGGTCTGAAGTAAAAAGAAAGCGGAATTATTTGGTCCTGTAGGCTGTTTAAATGAGGATTAGAGCCAAATGTTTGGGTCCCAGGAAATTGGCCAAGCCTGGATACTCACAATGTCAACTTGCACGTACAGCACATAGTTTAATATTTTTATCATGAGATTTTTTTTTCTTAAAAAAAAAATAAATAAAGTAGCTGTTTGCCATTTCAGCTCTGTTCACAAGACAAGCAAACAGCTGAATCAGTTAAAAATAAAAATATTCCTTTGGCTTAATGTGGCAGCAGAGTTTTGCCCAAATAGGAGTACAGTTCTACTGTGCTAGAAAGAGGGAGATGTGGAATTATGAGAATATGGCTTTCACAGCGCTGCCCAGCCCTGTTCCAGAAAGGAGGGAAGGATTTGCCAGCACTGGCAAACAGGGGCTTGGGTTTCTGCTGGCTTTTAAGACAGTTCTCTCATTTTCACAAATGTGTGAATAATAATGTTAGTAGTGAGCTGTCAAAAAAGATTGTTATTTTTGCATCTGATTTAACCTCATTCAAACAGGAGAGGTACATTAAAATAGTGGAAATCCTGGAATAAGAGTGGTTTTATCCAAACTTCTCTACTGGATCAGATCCTTGATCAATTGGAAACAGGTGTAAGTTAAAATGAAGCAGGAGTGTTCACACTGAGATTGGCCCTGGTTTAATTAAATTGATTTTCAGATCAATTTAAATTGAGCTGATGCAATTTGCCCTGTTATTTAAATTAGGCCTGCAGGAGTAGTCTTGGAATGAGGGACTGTACACAGTATGTGTAAGAGTATCTGAATCAGGACCGTTATTATTATTTACGGGAATCTACTTTTCAATGAATTATTTTTTTCAAATTAGGGGGTAGCAGCCATAATAGTCCACTGGTGTTGGCTCCATTGATAATTATACCATTTTTCTCCTTTTCATAATTGTCCTAGTCTGAACTGTGCTATTTTAGCAGAAAGTGTTAATTATTTTATCAACAATTGGCAGACCCTGCTTCAATTTGCTGTTTTCCCTTTAACCAAAACAAAGATTACAGGCCCTGTTCCACAGCTCAGCTGCTGAATCTTTGCTAAGAAACTTGGGAACCCCTTTCTCATGAAACACTGTGTAAAGCTTTAAGCACTCTTTGAAGCTGAGTTGTATTAAATGATAGACAAAAAAAGCTCTCTGAAGAATTGGTGCTTAATTACAACTTAATTAGCATAATTATGCATGCTAATAGCATCTCAAATGAATAGCAGTTGTCAGGAGGTTGGGACCATCTGTAAGAGTGTCGGATTAATACATCATTTTTTATTTCTAACAACGCTGTAACTCTTTCCCTGAAAGTGATTTTCATTAATCAAGTTCATTTTTATTATATAGAAAATTTGGCATTTTTCATTATGGGCCATTATCCGTTTCCCCATGCAGTCCTAATACAATACTAATGAGACCCCATGTGGCTACTCCACACTGACAATGGTAGTACAGGTGTATTATTATAATTGTTACAAACAGCACATTGTACCTCAGGACTAGTAGAGTTCTAATCTCAAGATATCAGGGTTTCCACTTGGTACCTTCCCCTGGGCCCAGTACAATTTCCAGAGCTTTATGAAAAACATACATGTTTGTGGTTATGAGGAAGCAGATTTAAAGAGATAGAAGCGTGTTTGTTTTAGAGCTGGAAAACGTGGAAGTTCAGTAAGCTGCTTTGGAGATTTTTTCTTCTACTGAGCCTGCTGAGCTTTGAGCTTCAAAGAAATTGCTTCCTCCAAAGAGCTGCTGAGGGGCACGGGGGTGATGCAGTGGGTGCTCTGAAAGCATCAGCATTTCATTGAGAATTTGTCTGAGTGTGATCAAATTCCAGAAGTATTATTCACTATAAAATTTAGCAAAAAAGGGCAGTGGAATGTCCTGCATATATGAATGTCTGCAGAAGGAATGTATGTAGTAGGCAAGTAGTCAAGTCCTGGTGGTACACCGCATGCACATGTGCACAGAAAGTGGATTTTGAAAGTTTAGGACACCTTTTGTGTTCAGTCAGAGGCCAGGGTCTGCTGTCAGCCATGCTGCTGGAAATCCAAAGCACGATGATTTAAGTCTCTGGACTTAGTTCAGATTTACAGTGCAGCAGCTTAGTGCATAGCTGACCTTAGTGCTTGTGTTTTAGCTTTAACTAATTGGTTAATGTTTGCTTTGTAGAGTCAAAAAGCTCTGTGTAAGCTCTAAGGATTATTTTTATTTAGTGGCATGTTGGTATATTCATGCCTAATGTTTGTATTTGATTTTTTTTCTCTGAATGCACTATGGTGGTTTTTTTCAGATGAGATTTTCCCAAGGGATTTTTCTTTTTCCTCTTACTTTCCCTAAATAGCCTTCAGAAATCTAAAGGCCTTCCAGTAAATTCTGATTTCCTTTGGTGGCCTGACTATAGAATGAATGGAGCAGTTTTGGGAATGCATTTTTAAGGAGAGGGAGTGAAAGGCAATGGAGAGGAGGACAATCAACAAAGCTGCTGTGCCTGTATTTATCAGGCTGCCAGTGGGAGCTGCTCAGCTCAGACTGCACTTCTAATCAACCCTAAACAAAAGAACATTGAAAATAGCTCAACTGACATAGTCCTCATCATAACTCAGGACTCGGTGGCAGGCACCAGTAAATCCTGTTCTCTTGCTGTTGTTTGTGAATATATTTGTGCCTATAAACCCCTCTTCAACATCTACTGGGGTTTAGGCATCTCCATGGAAGTGCCCCATCAACTTTCCCCCCCGTATTCCATCAATCCAGACCGGAGACAAATGCCCTGTGACACGGGAACAGGTGGAGGTTGAGAAAATAGGGCCTGGCCAGGACTGAATGAAGATTGCATGTAAATTAGCAGTATTAATATGTAAAACAAAAGCTCAGCAGAGGCTATTTGTCCTGCTGTGCAGCTACTCAAAGCACGATACAGACCCTGAGTGAAATAACAGCAGCACCCCAAGATTAGTCCAATGTGCTTGAATGTCATTTTATGCTGAAAATTCAAGGTAAACAAGCAAGATGGTGTTTAAGCTGGGACTAGAAATTGCTGGGACAGTACCACAGTTTGTGTCTTCCATTGGTCTGCTCCATAATCTGCATCAGAATCCCAGGGAAAGCAGTCTGTGCTTGGAGCCATCTGATGGTCCCCAATCCTGTTGTTTTGAGGGTACCAGCGCAGCCTCTCTCTGCTAACTCCCATTACCTGAAGCGTCTGGTTATTAAATTAACCTGGAAACTGAGAGTTTGTTACCGTAAAAATCGAGAGAGATTAATCAGTGTGTAAAACGAGCCCCCAGAACTGGGACAGCTGATGGTGTCCACGGTGGGATCAGCTTTAAACAAGTGAAAATCTGAGCCTGCTCAGAGCTGCCCCCCACCAACACGTAGGGGAGCGTGGGGACCTGACAGCTCCCGGTATCCTGGCATGTGTGCTGGTACTGGACAGCTTTTGTTCAGGGATTTTAGAGTAGGCTTAATTGTATTGCCTTGGATAATGTTTTCTGATGTCATTAAACATCTACTGGAAAGCTAAGAATAGAACTTCAAAGTAATGTCACCTGTAACATTTGCATTCGGATTTTTCTAAAGAGAAACACTAAGAGTTGCTGAAGCCCTGGGATTCTGTAAGTTATGTTTAACTCTAAATTCCTCGAGCATGGCAAAAAGTGAAGCTCTTTAAAAATCAAACAAACTTTCCCCAGAATACTGAAATTAAGAAGAGATTAATAAAAATCAATAAACATGTTTCCTTCTTTTGCCTAGATTTTCCTAAGTGTTGGATTTAATAATGGATTTCTGTGTGAGGGGAGGGTGCTTATGAAGTTTTTAGGTGTAATTGTTTGGTTGCTGTGTGCTCAAAGCCTTCAGTGCCAGTTCTGTCCTCTGCAGATTTTAAATCCTGTGCATCTTTGGCTCCTTTAGAAGCTCACTGTAATATGGTCAGCACCTGACCACACAACTGGGCCAGAAAAAGTTATGGCAGCTCCAGCTAAATACCATTAATCAAGCTGAAAAACGCATCCATGGCTTTTTGGGTGCAGTTGTTGTGTTGCTAACAAAAAATTGTGATATATAATATCACATATTTAATATTATTATCACATAATATTAAATTAATATTATATTAATATTATTTTATTAATATTATTTAATATTATTATCACAAGGGGAAACACTGTGTTATAGATACTTTATCCTAGAGACTGCAGGAGTGCTGCAGAGGTGGTGGAGCCTGTCTGTGGAGCCACGTGAGCAAAAAGTGCTCTTGAGCACCTTGCAGAGTGTCTGTGTGATCTGAGGGTGGTCTCGGGGCAGCCGTGGCACCTCAAGCTGTTTGGTTCACTGCAGGGCAGGGAGAGATGTTGCCTGTTCTGGCTGGAGGGATCTCAGTGAGGGAAAGGAGAGTGCCAAGGAATTTGGCTGTATTTTAGGGACATATGACTTGTCTTACTTATCAGTTGGAGTGCATCTTTTTTCTTTTTTTTTTTAAATGTCTCAATCCTCCAAAAGATCCTGACCCCTGGCTCTCAAAGATAATCCTGAACAGTTTGTCTCTTCCCTTTTCCTGTGGGTCCTCCTAACCTCTTGCTTTGCCACAAAATGCAGAGGTATTAATTTTCACTGATAGCACAGAATTTCATGATGGGGGAGAAGCAAACCAAAGAGTGAGAAGCCCAGCGCTGCTGAAATCTTAGATGCTCAACCCAGGCAAGGGAGCAGCTTTCTCAGTTGTCATCTGGACATTTGGTTTGAATTGCCTTCTCTGTGTGAGACCCAGGGTGTGCAGTGACCACAGCAGGAATGGGTGCAGGGATCCAAGTCCTGGCACGTGGGAGCTGGTTATTAGTTTGCATGAGGAGAATCACAGGGTGGAGGTTAGAAGTGGAAGCAAAATATGTGCTGCAGATGGCTGTCTGTTGACATTGCTGTGGACAGATTATGCTTTCCAGAGATAAAAGAGTAATCATAAACTGGATGTCCAGCCAGGAGAGTATATAGACTTGAGTAATAGACTTGGACTATGGGGTTAGACTCCAAGTTCATGTTAAGTACATATTTTCAAGAAATTTGTGGATTCTCGGATTCAGGATTTAGTTCATCATAAAAAGAGCTCCAGGCCACAAAGCTTGGGCCTGAATCCAAACTTTTGCCAGATTTAGCTGATTTGTAAACTAGTGTTTGCCTTTTGAGCGGGAGTTTTGTTGATGATGATTCGTAAACAAAGCCCCACAGACTCCTCTGTTGTGCAGGCTCTGAGGGCACTTCTGTACCACCTAGCAGTGAATTGCTGATACATAAAATCTGTCTGAGCACCAGGGCCTGAAGATGAAACTGGGCAGTGCATGTGTCAGCGTGCCCTTCCCTGCTGCAAACATGCTTTGGTAGCCTGGGCCCAAGAAGAAAACTTCCCAGACAAAGGGATTGGTAACACCCTTCCTCTGGTTTGCTCTGTTCTTTTTCATCGTCTGTGCTGAGCTTTATTCATGCTGTAGTTTTGACCAAAAGAGGACCTAAATTGTGGCTGTTTGGTTAAAATCTCCTGTGCAGTTCCTATGGAATATTTGTCTGGCAACGCTGGGATTTTGCCAGCAGATCCCTGTCTCCTTGGAGGTTGGTAAAGTATTGGGGTATGGCTGAAAGGGTTCTCCACAGCTGAGGAAAAACACACTTGTTGGGCTTTGATAAAGGACCTGCTGGTTTTGTGCTTAACAGCATTCTTATTAATGCATGAAACTTCCATTGTTTCTTAATTTACTTGGAAGTGTTGTTTAGACCCTTAATTGCCCTATAACGATATAGTGATAGTAAGTTGGATTTCAATCAACATACTCAGGAATTGCCAGTATTTTAGCAATAAATTGCTAGCTAATAAACTTGTAGCTTCCTTTGTAAATGCCAGTTAAAGGCCTAAACATTCCTCGCAGAGTTAATTGCACATTTAGTGCTCATGTAATTTTGAATTAATTACATGCCAAATGGATTTATGTTGTATGTACTTAATAAACCTTGGTAAGTGGCCTTCTAACAATCAGTTGGTATTTAGGATTCTATTTGTGTAAAAAGAATGACTTATGACAGCGGGTCATGACGTTTTCACCAGACACTGACGAGCTGATGGTGGTGCCTGGTGGATTCACCACCAGAAGCTGCAGAATTAAATGAGCACGGGTGTGAATCCAGTGCCTGCCTGTGAAGACTTCTTGTGTCCCAGCTTGATCCCACAGTCAGGAGATGGAGTCTGCTTAGGCCTCCAAGGTCCAGAGCCCGCTGGAGTGAGCAGGAGGGTTGGTGCTGCTTTTGCCTTAGGTTTGGGCTGTGCTGCAAATGTAGAACAGCTCTGGAAGCAATTGTGGCACTGCAGCAACAGTAAGAACCAGAGGCAAAAAAGCACAGCAAACAACACCCTGCTGAAGTGGAAGAGAAAATCAGTGCCTGACTGTTTATTCCACATCCTTTTGTAAAGCCTTATTTAAATTAGGTTTCCTTTCCGGATGAGTATTTAATATGTGAAATTTTAAAAAGCTTTTAATCTGTCGACACTGGTAGTGTAGACCCACGTTCCAAACAGCAGAAACATGGATGTATAGGTAAATAAACAGGTAAACTAAATTTCCATACAGAAATTGCAGCCAGGGTGGATCTTTTTTAGGTCCTTTTGCTTTTAAAATGTTAGGCATGAAGAGTTTCACCCAAATCCTTGTGTACATCTTGTCCTTAAATTCTAGGGACTTTTTTTTGGTTTTGACACACCAGGAGCAGTGTGTAATGTGTTTGACCTTGTGGCTTTACATACATGTATTCAGGTTTTTTATCTCAGTAACAGCAACTGACTCCTAAAAGATTTTGCAACCTCTAACACACAAATGATAACCTGCAGGCTCTCAAAAATTTAATTATTGAGCTTAATTCCTTTGTTCTCTCTTCTGCTGCTAACACATCACTTAGTGCATTTAAATATGGAGTGAGTGCTCAGAAATAGCTTTTCAGGGAGATCTCGTTGTCAGGTCGTAGCGGTGTTCGAGTGTTCCTGTGACAGGAATTCCCTGTCAGAATAGCACATGGAATAGCAGGCTTTTGCCCTCTTTACGTAGAGATAAAGGCTGAGCAACTTGGGAATACAGAGGCAGGTCAGGGCGAAGAGAAAAGGCCAGCAATAAAATGAAAAAGCAGGTCCTTAGGGCCTGAAGTGGAGTTCTGCATAAAACAGAATTGTAGAAGTTCTTACACTGCTGTGAAAATGTCTGATTTCCCTTGTTGTCAAGAGGTCGGGAAGGCAGGTTTACAAGCACCAGATAACTGATGCAGCAGTATTACTAAAGATGTTCTTTCCTTTTTTTGTCCCGGTGAATGCCATTCAGTTAAATGGTTACACCAGCAGACCTGAGGTGTCTGAACAGCCAAGGCATCTGCAAAAGTGTCCCCTCATACATTGCTGGATCCTGGAATAACTGAAGTATAAATTTACTGGCATAGTGGAAAAATAGCTGCTGTGTTTTGAAGCGTTTGCCTTGTGAGCTGTTGGTGGCTGTGTGACCCAGCAGCAGCACTCCACGGAGCAGGTGTCAGTGCAGCGTGACAGACCACAAAGTCCCAAGAAAAGAGAAAAATGGCTTTCAAGTTCAGCCTCCTGAGTGAAGCAAAGGTACCTGCAGACTGCTAAGATCAATGATAATTTGTTAGTGCCAGTTGCAGAGCAAAGCCAGGGTATCAGGTGTTGAATTTGGAGTTGAAGAACTCCGTTTCCACGTGAAACTTCAGCAGATAGGAATGAAAGAGGGGACCACATCTTAATCATCTCACAGCATATGTTTTTAATGAAATGGGGAAATTGGGCTCTCTCTATGGTCAGATACAGTCTCTATTACACTCCAAGCTCAAACTCACAATCAGGATTGATTTTGCTTGCTCTGTACAGCATGGAGAAGCAGATGTATCACATATATTAATGAGCAGTTCTGCCCATCAGGGAAGCAATATTGCCAATCCCAAATGCTCAAAGAACAGAAGATTGAATGATCATGGTAAATAATAAGTGTAGAGTTCTCTTTCATTCCCACATTTCCAAGCATCTTCCTTCATTTTTTTTCCAACCTCTGAGTCCCTTTACCCAAGTGAGCCAGAAGTTAAGATTTTTAGGTGTTTTCCAAGAGGTTTGTTTTATAGTCCACCAAAGCAAAGCTTATTAGTTAAAAAACACTGTGCCCTTATCTCCAGGACCTTTTCCTGCCTGCTTACAGGGAAGGGCAGGAAGACTTATCTCTCTGCTAATCTCTGTAAAGTACCCTGTGGAAGGACACCCATCAGACTCTCCTTAGAATTGTTATTTTCCTCTGGATGTGTGCTCAGATGAGATCATTAACCAGAGTCTTCCTCATCAGAACCCATTTTCTTGCTGCAGCTCCCAGGGCAGCAGGGTTGGTGTCTGTACCTCGTACAATGTGGGTTTTAAGCCCAGTGCTGTCCAAAGATGTTTCTCCAGCACTCACTCCTGCTCTTGCCAGTCTTGTTTTCACTTGGTGGTTTACTCTGGTTTATGATAAGTGTCTTAGAACACTTGAGTCATTTGGGTTAGGGGCACAGTGAAGACCTTTCTCAAATTTTGTTCCAAAATTCTGTTTTCCAAAGAGAAAAAATTATGACATGCTTTCATATGGGGGGTGGAGGGGTAGTGTGTTGAAAAACCTTGCCTAGAGATTTTTTTTTTTAAATGAAATAGTTCTTGTGTAGATACATAGGTTTTATTTTGAGATATTCAAGGTAAAAATTACTTCCTGAAGTAGCTTTGGTTAGTATAAAAACCAAACTGAACAAAAGCCTCACCCCCAAACTCCTACACTACAAAAGAAAGTTTCATAAAAGGACTACCTATTTTCTCTTGTCCCCAAGTAAATTATTTTCTCTTTGTTTGTTGCATTCTGAATAGTGAATCTGCCAAGAAGTAATGCAGTGTCAAAGGTTAAAGCATAAACTAGTGCAGAGGGAAATTTAGGGAGAGAATAAAAAATGTGGGACAATCACTGAGGTGGGGAGATAAACAAAACTGTTCCCTGTTGGCAAAGGTTCTACAAAGGGCCTTGCATCCGTTGTGCTGGGGTTATACACAGAGACTTAAAGAAAACCCTGCTGCACAGACAAGAACACAAGTTGTATTAATTATGCTGATTGATGTAAGGATGAGAATTTGGGCCAGGTCCTAAAATATAGAAATTTTTTATTCACCACGTAAATACTTGAATACATTGTCACCTGGAAGAAAGTGTAAGTGCTCAGCTGCTCACAGAACTGCAGGTTTTGAAGGGCAGTAAACTCAAGAAGCACTGGCTTACTGTCCTCCTTTATCCCAACCCCAAAGAAAATAAAAATGGAGGTTTAAGAATCACTGGCTTAACTCTATTACTGCTGTTTTCCTCTGTGGTTCTGCTTGTAAATAAGCTCGGTGTTTTTGTTTTGGTACCTGGTCAGTGTCTAAAGGCCTTGCTCTTTGACAGGGCACATCTGTCATGAGTATTTTCAGAAAGTCAGACTGCAGCACCCTCCTATTGCTGGAGCTGTGCACAGTGTCTCTTTGGTAATTAATACAGATTAATTTGCTGTGAGAAGAGGAGGGAGACAAATCCCTTTCCAGCAGCACTGCTCTGGGCCGGATCGTGTGTTACAGGAGCACATACGTGACTGTTCAATGCCCTGTCCTGTCTGTCCTGTCTGTCCCCAGACACAGCAGGTCTCAGATGTCTCTTACCTTCCCCATCAACCCCCAAGCAGCCTGGGGGATGTAGGTTCTCCCTCAGCCCCCTGACAAGCAGACAGAGGCAATTCCAGGTGTTGCACTGGAACTCTGGGACCTTGGCTGGCTTTGCCATTTCAAGGCCTAATCATTGCACCCCGTGTATGCTCTCTTCTCTCCTTGAAATCCGTGAGAAACCCCTCGGAGCAGGAGTCCCACATAGCTCGGATTTACCGTGCAATTTTGGCTTGCTAAATGGCCTAGAACAGCAATACGTATCACTTTGCAAAAGTATAGTTAAAATTAACAACGCAAGGTGCTGCCCAAGAATTGCAAAAGCCAGACAGGGACTCAACTGCAGCTTCTTATGCTACACAGAGGATTTCCATGTGTAAGTGAGGTTACTCACATCATTAAGCAGTTGCAGGAATGTTCTCTGCACTTTTACATTATCAGCCTTTATAATCTTAGTCCTGACCCCTGGAGCTCTGCTTTGAGTTCAGGTGGAAGCTCATGCAGGCGCTTCGTGACCCAATTGTGTGAAGTTCCAACTTTTCTGTGCTTAGTACAAGCAGTTGCATGCAGCAAAATGGCCAAAAGGTGAAAACAAGTGAACTCATCATATGTTGGATGATTTCTGTGTCTTGTAGCCAGAGCCAGACTGAGAGGAGCCAAGGGCTCCAGGTGACCCGAGATCTCCAGGTGGTTTTAGAGTCAGGCTTTTCATATTAATGTGGGAGCTCACTGGTAGGTCAGAAAGGATCAAAGTGTTCTTTTCTGTATAATTTTAGAGGCTTTTAGAAGAGCTGGTCCAGTTACTATCTCTAACATACTACATGCCTGTAGTCCTTTTGAGAGTATGTCAGCCCAAGCAGAATTGCTATGTGTCTTAATTAGAAAATGGAAATAACCAGCAGCTCCATCTTCTGTGGAAATTTCTCATGCAGAACAAAGGGAAATTATAACCTCATGTGCTTATTTTCTTGTCATTGCAAACTGCATAGCTTTTTTTTTTTGACACAAAAATCACCAACTGGAGAGGGTCTGAGAAAAACTGGGATTTCATAATTTTCCTTTATTCACTCTTAGAAAGCCTGGTGCTACAAAATAAGACTGGAATTTTTCAGCCTAATAATTCTAGGCACTGGTGGGAAACTTTGAATCTTCACAATGCAGAGTTCTTCTTTTGCTTGTTTTATCCGCTATCCACTTCTATAATTTTTCTGTTTTCCTTTTTATCATGTTTTCCTAAAGGATTGTTTATCACTCCTTTTAGTCTGTGTATGTCTGCTGTATCCCTTCCCTAGTGACTTCTGTGTTGGGGCCTATTTCACAAAATGTGACAGATAACATGGGTTTCAAGGTTCAGTGCTTTCAGCTTTTGTGGAAAATGATGTGTGGGTGCACTCAGCTCTCACCAGACACAGGAGAATCCCGTCAGGAGCTCACATTTGAGACCCAGGGGAGGGTAGAAGGTAATCACTGTAAATTCCAGCGCTCACAGGATGACTTGACTAGAAATGTTCCTTTTGTTCCTGTAATTTTCGAAAGCTCATTTTGTGAGAAGATTCTTTTTGGCCTAGAAAAAGAAATCAAATGGAAAACCAGGCAGGTAAATTTTGAATCTTTTCTGTCCAATACCCTCCCTCACTGTCGTCACCCAAAGCACAGTTTGGTCTTGTAATTGCAGATCTTCCTGTGAGTCCCCTTTTATTCTTGTAAAACAGAAGGCAAGAGTGAGCTGTGGAATCAAGTCTGAGCTCCATCTTCAGCATCTGGAAGAATTCAGCAGCAGATATTGTCATGGGGCCTCCTCCAACGCCCACAGAGAGGGAGTGTTTTCCCTGAGGTCCTCCTGGCCTTTCATAATGGGCACCTCTCAGGGTTTCAGGTCTGACAAAACTCCCAGAGATAAATACCCTTGCTCCTGGATCCAGAAAGTCAGGGATAAATAAACTTGGCACTGTGAGTTCTTGTCTTGAGGATGTGTCAATAAATGCCCACTTTTTCTTGAGCCTGTCAAATCCACTGACAAATTAGGGTAAAGACATCTTTCCTTCTTTTTTAAAAGTCATCAAAATCCCCTCTTTTACTGTTCCCTCAGCTCCATCGTCATCATAATGTAACACAGCCTTGTTGGAGTCAAGCCTAGTCAGGGTATGTTTGCTCTTAGAAAAAGCTTTTTGGATAAGAATTTGTCCTATTCCTAGAACGGAAAGATTTGTTTTTATTCCCAGCCCTCGTGTCAGCATGTTTCTATCAGGTAACGTACCTTGCCTCAGTTTCCCACCCTGGACAGTGACATCTGCCCCTTTGAGCACTGTATCACACTAACAGAGGGACCTTTCTCATGCCTGAGCATTGCACTTCCATCCCTGAAAACAGCTGGGTCCTCTTCCAGTGGGACCTTGAGCTCACCAGATAAAGATGCTCCCTCTGTAAGGAGGGGGAAGTATCATTATTGACTAATACTGTTATTGGCTCTAAACTGCCAGCTTGACTTGCTAACATACATTCGTGGTTATGTGAGATTCCACTGTAATGAATGGGATTGAATATAAGAGCAGGACACATCGTTATTGATTAACGTAATTAATAATGTTTTATTTATGTTGTACGTGGCAAGGCCAGAATGGGAGGGGGATAAATGATGGACTCTTAGGAAGGCAAGATGAGATTTAGAGTGAATACCTTGAACCAAAGGCAGCCCCCGTGGTACCAGGGGGTTTCCCTCACAGGTAGTGCAGCAGTTCAGCAGTGATGACTGTCCCTATGATGTCTTGAAGTAGACATTAGGTATTACAATGCAGTGCTACAGAAGTTTCTGCGCTTTTTTTGGTGGCAATTTCTTTTCCTGGTTTGCTGAGAAAGGGAAAACTTAATTCACATTCACTGCAGACAGCTTCTTCCTCTGCTTTTGACATTTAACCCTATGCTAAGGGGCCCAGAGCCTGCTAAATCTACAGCCGCCACTGTTAGCACTAACATATCGTATCAAAATTCTTGACTTCTAGCAACCAGGGATTAAAGTGAAACAAAAGTTGGAGAGAATGAGTTTCTCACCATCTCTCTCTTTCCATTTTATTCAAGCCACACTTCCTGCATCTGCTATAAATATTTAAAGCAGCAGTAGCCAACGTTTAAAGATTGGGACGGAAGCAGAAATCCAGCCGTGTCTGCGCCTTCCTTTGCAGCCTGTGGCAGCTCCAGCACATCAGCCAGAGGTCATGTGCATTCTTAATGAGGTCGTCTACCCTCTGCTTTACATGGGAGGCAATATGAAACTTCAGTGAGAGTTTTATTTGCTAACTGTGGTTTATAGCCTGGGATGAGTCGGGGAAAGCTTTATAATAACATACGTCCAGGTCTACCAGGCAATCGTGGTTGTAAAAGAGGTTGTAATTAGTGAAAAGCCTGGAAAATATGTCTCTGTTTCTCCAGCTTCCATACAGTAAGTACTAATACAGTTCCTCAATCTGCAATGTACTTTTATCTCTCTTTTGGATGCCTATTACTTATGAAGGGATAGCTTTCAAAAATAAAAGAGAGAGAGATAGTACTAGGGAGACACAGAATTGAAGTCTAAGGCCAAGTTCTTACCAAACCCAGTTTTTTTGATTGGAGTTTCCAACTAATGTTCCTGAACTGATGTACTTTCCCTCCATTTTGGAACCAAATGCCTCTCCTTCTTCTTCTATATCACATAAGCTGTTTTCTGAAAAGTTATTTTGGGCACAAGGATTTTGCTCAGGAATTGAAGTCCACGACCTCTCCTTTAGTTTCTCAACAGCCACTTTAGAGGCAATGGGACTTTTAATTATGTGTACACCACAGCACTGGTTTAAAGTAGTCTAAGAACCTGTCTTCCATGCACACTGAAGAAGTACCACAGACAAACATGATAGCCCTGTTCGTGTTATCTTTCTTTGTCTCTATGTGATGTTTTGGGATTCGTTCATTTGAATTTCTTTCTCTGAAAAGCAGAAAAATCTGTTTATTACTTCGCTTACAGCATTTAGTTTGAGCTCTGTCTCCATGGTATGTGAAGCATGAAATGGGACTGACTACTCATGCCAAGAGAACGATAACAGCCCGGACTAACTTTCAGGTCTGTGGATTTGTAATCCAGATCCTTGTATGAAAGACATTTGGCATCACACTTTTCATGCACACCACATGCTTAAGGGGTGTGTTTTTTCCTTATGAGTGGGTCTAGGGTTTCCCACTGGGCCTTGGAAGGGCTCACTTTTGGACAGTGCATGATGTTAAGGTCTTAAAGACTGATCAACATGAAGTCTTGCTCTTGGAAGGCTGTATTGACTTTTATGGTGAACAAGCTTGTTACTGTGATTTTATTCTGGATAAAGAGTCATCTGTAGTAACTCAATCCAGCCTGAGAGAGGCTCTTTAGGACTTTTGAAGATGACATTTGATTTTCAGCCAGAATAACAGAGTTCCACCTAGACGACACATAAGCTTTTCTTTTCTGCTAAAGCTCTCTTTTGGAAGAGATTATATCATAAATGAATTGAAGCATTTCCTGGGGCATTGAGTAACGTCTTTAAGAACCTGATTTTAACCCCCTGAGAGGTCAATGGGAATTTTTCATCTGACTTCAGAATGCTTAAACAAGGCATTTCTTTTCTGTTCTTTGAAAACAAAATCTTCCTGACTATTGTTTGTATTATTATTCCTGCTCTCATTTCTACCGCTGAACTCCTCTCTGGCATTAGTCCTTTAATCTCCGAGGTAAAAAAGAAAGGGAAAAGAAAATGTGCTGATAAGTGGAGACTGGACAGCGGATACATCAGCTCTGTGATTACCCTACTATATTTGGACATTGAAACTGAGAAGTTGCTGCCAATTGCAGCCAGTCCGTGGGGACTGGTGAGTTCTGTCAATGGATGTTGTTTGATTGCTTTTTTTACCGGCGGCTGTCGCTATCTTTTTGGCCCTACTAACACCCAGGTCGATAACTGAAAGGCTGCGTGGATACAGAGATTTCCTCAGCTTCCCAAGCTGGTAGCAGAGGTTATGTGCTATAAACCACGTGCCCTTAGGTGGTGAATCCGGATCATAATATAAAGGAGACAAATACCTGGATTAATTTTGGTGTATTTATAGATGTTCTTCAAAAAGAAAGGCTGTGAAATAATTCCTTGTAGGAAATCATTTGACCCTTAGTCCTCAGTTGTCTTCTTACACGTGAATGTGAAGCAGTGTCACAGCTGGTCTGCAGGGAAACCCACAAATCAGCCAGAGCTGGAGAATCTCTCTGATTTTGGAGAATTCATCTGAAGGGTTTCATGCCATCTAGATCTGAGGGGTTGCTTAGGCCACCTATAAATCCAGATACATTTAATTCAGGTCAGGATTGGGACCTTTCTTGAAGTTCAGGAATATTTCTGCACACACACACACACACACAATCCCCCCAACACGCTGTGTGTGCAGTTCTCTGGACAAAGCTGATTGAGTTAAACCCAAGTCCTTTCATGCTGTCTGGTACCAGGAGTTAATGAAGTGTTGCCTGCAATGTTTAGTGCTGTGTGTAATCAGTCACTAATTGTAGAAACAACTGATTTCAGGGAGTTCGTGGCACTTATGAAACGCTTGTAATGGCAGCAGTGTATTAAAACAAAATAAAAGGCACCTCTTTTCTCAAGCAAAACCCAACAGCCCAGCAGTAAAGTGGATGGGGTTTCAGGGAGAAAATGATAGCCTCTGCTCTGACATTCAGTAGAATCAGAAAGTATTAAATATCTCAAAAAAATTTTACCTCAAAAAAAAAAAAAAAAAAAGAGTAGTGGTTCTTTTGCAAGTAATGTTAATCTAAAAAGTTTGGAGGCAATCTTGGTTTTAGTTTTGAAAGAATTTATGCTTTGAGCTCACCTGAAGGCATGTGAAAATGTTACCCTAGCACTGGGCATGTGTGTGAGGGAAGCAATGTGTTCATTTCCGTTTCGTTGTGAATCAATCGATAAACAAACTGGAATGTCACTATAAATCTTAGAAAAATTGCCTGCTAAGAAAACGTGAACATTTTTATACAGTTCCTGCTTTCAGAAGCTTGAGTAAAGGATAGCCCCGAAATACGTTAAGTCTGAATGCTAAGTTTAAATCAGCAACATAATCAGTCAGACTGGCTGGGCCTTCACCATGCAAAATTAATGTCACCACTGGAGATCTCTGTCTTAGTGCTCTGCCACAGTGACAGCACCTCAGAAAAGGTGGTGAGGCAGCACACACCACCTGAGCTCTGCTGGTGCCCTCTCTGCTCCTGCTTGGTGCAGATTTATCACACTAACAGGCTAAATCTCACTAAGCTACAGAGAGCTTTTAAGACAATTACGCTGCAGTGTCGCCTTTCTGCAAGAGCCGCATCTCGCTGAGCAGCGGTGGAGCGAGGGGGATAATTAATCTGCAGTCTTTGCCTTTCATTCATAATGAATAACTTGCTTAAAAATGTAATGCTTCTCCTAGGTGGCTTGTCTTCTTAGTGTAAGTCCTTGATATGTGTGGTTTTGATCTGTGTAGGTTTTCCTGTGGTTACAGGTAACTGCACCTGTGCCCATGGGCCTGGGGGAAGGCGAATGCAGGGCAGGGTGTGCACAGTGTTTCCAGAGCTGGGAGCAGAGGTGATTTATGGGTGAGGTGCTCAGCAGCCTCCTGACGTGCTGAAGTTTGCACAGCCCAGAGACCAGGGATATTTGGGAAGTTGTAGCTCAAAGGGAAAAGCTTTGGCAAAACCCTTTTGTTTCCCTACTCCCCACCAAACTGGGCAAATCAGTGTGTGTTCAGCCCCAGCCTGGAGGAGATGTTGTCATCTACAGTTCTAACACAGTTTTCTCTCAGTGGAGATGTGGAAAAAAGGTATATTGTGGTGTTAGATCATCATGGTTAACCCAGCACTGCTTTTTTTGCAGTTGGTTGACACACTCAAAGCTTTTTTCCTGACTACCTGGGCTGTAAAACGGTCCTGCCAGGTAACAGGACTTAATTTTTTAGGGAATGCTCACCAAAAGAGGAAATATTGCATTAAATAAAAAGGTATAAAGAGCCCCACACAAGACAACGTGTTTCTGTTTCAATCAGCTATATCAGAATTAATCTGTGAGTTAAGTAATGCAGGATTAACAGGAGATAAGCCAAAACCACTTATCTGTGGGTGGATCTCTGTCAACCTGCTGATCCAGGGACTTGTAGCCTCTCTGTTGTTATAAAAATCAGTAAGAAAAAGGAAAGGTCTCATGGGAACTGAGAGGTGCCAGTGCTGTTTGTACAGACAAGCTCTCCACATGACAACAGACCTTCTGCTAGCAGGTCTGGTTTTGTTGTATTTTTCAGAGGTTTTTGGGGAAGAGCTCAGCTGCAGTAAGTGCTAGTGGAACTCTGGCAGTTTCTAGTAGCTGATGGTCTGGTGTTCTCAGATTTTAGTGTGGGCTGTTTCATATTAATTTTAACAATAGGCTGTATTGGAGAGCTTTTCCTTTGGTAGCACTTACAGAAAGGAAGAGAGAAAAGGGAGAAAAGCATTTATATCCTTCAATTAAGCTTTTTTGGCATCGTTACAGACAACATCAGAAGTTGAAACTGGGGCAAGAAATATATTAGGTATATTCTAATGTCATTTTTAAAAGAAAAAAAAGTTATTGAAATTCCCCATTTTATTCCTTTTCTTTTTTTCCTTGAAGTTACAGCAGCTCCTGATAATTTACAGCGTTGGCAGCTTCGAGTGTCAATTAATGTTTTCAAGGCTGCATTTGCCCAAACCACCACTAACAATTTTTAGTGAACTTCCTGTGAAATGTAATCACCAAAGAAATGCAAAAAAAATTATGTCTTCTTGGATCTATAGCGTATAAAACACTGTTTTTAACACACTCAAACTGCTGTGTCAGCTGGTGGCTGCTGGAAGCCCGGCCAGGCTGGGTGAGGCACCCAGAGCTGGGTGAGGTTCCTGGGGGATGCTGTGCCTGCACTGGGGTGGAGAGGCACACGGCCTCATGGATTACACACCAGCAGGTGTGGAAATGCACTTGAAAGCCATTTTTCTCTTTTCTTGGGACTTTGTCTTGCTTCCCAGAGCCGTGGAGCGGGGATGAAGGGACCGGGGCCATGCCTTTGACGTGTGCGTGCATTTGCAGCTCGGCTGAGGTCAGAGCAGAAGAATGCTGCTGTAATTATGGCTGCAGGCAAGGGCTGAGCATAATGGGAATCAGGGTCTGGCTCAGCCAAAGATTTCCTGTATGATCCTGGTCAAGTCACTTAATTACTTTTGCCTCATTTCTCAGTTGTACAGTGTATATCCTAAGGCTTCAGTTACCTGCCTTGTCTATTTAAATCAAACTCCCTTTGAAGCCGGGACTGTACAATGAGACCATACTGTTAATTGGAGTCTCTGGGTGATAGTGTAATTGTGTGTAGTGTAATAACAACATTTCCCTGCAGTTTGCATCAGTTTTGCCATGGAATTGGCCCTCTGCAAAGCTCAAGGTTTTACACTGCTCCCGTTGAACACCAGTGCATGAAACTTAACGCTGGCCCATTAAATGTGGGCTAATCTCACTCAGGAGACTTAGCACTGAGTACACTGAAGTCAAAGGCAGACCTCTCCTTTATTATTTTCTGGGGCTGGGATTTCCCCCTAAATCCCTTCTTTTGTTGGAGAAGTGGAGCGGAAGGCCTGCCCCCATGTCCGTGTGGGGTGTCCCTGGATGAAGATGCTGGTGTGGTCTAGTGTGGGAGCAGGTTGTCAGCTGTTCCACACCATTTTTCGGGGGTAGGGTTTGTGGAATTGGGCTCACGCGGTGGGATCCATTTCCACGATCTAAAGCTATGAGGTAAGAAGTTAATAAAAAGTTAAACCAACCCTCATTTCTTCCCCGTAAAAGCAGTGTTGTTTTGAAAGGCTTCTAGCAAAATAAATAAATAAGCAAGTCAAGTTTCATTTGATTTTAAGAGAAACAAGCAGAACACGGAATTAACAAACTAACCATGGCCATACAATTTCAGTGACATTTTGAGCAGCAGTTTATGATTTGGGATGAACTGTCCTGACAGAAATTGCTGTTTTGTAACTGTAAATACTGCTGAAATCCAAGCTTACGTAAATATTTTTAAATGGGAGGAACACAGACAACATGTAATGCAGAGTTTGGGTTGATTCTGATGGAGATTGGATCTGCTAGAGTAGCTCAGCTGGCTGTGATGGGGTCTATGGTAATTGGGGCTGAAGTGAATGGTTAGGAACGGATTGTTTTCATAAATTTGCGTGGTAGTGTGTGGTAAGGGAGAAATCCAACTCTGTGTAAAGGGCCTGCAGGAATGCCATGGATCTCATATATCCCCCTTAAACCCCTCAGAATGGGGCTTAAATGGGAAATTCATCAGAGAAATCAATACTAGGTCAAATGGTGTTTGTTTACCCCTGGAATAGGCAGGAGGGAAAAATTAATTTGCAGTGTAAGAATATGAAGTTGAGTGGGTTTTGCTGACTTTCAGGATGAATTTGGCTGGGAACCCAAGGGAATAGTAAGTGGACATAGGTTAGGAAAGCTTACAATTTTTTTTATGGTTTTTGAGCAAAAGCTTCCATTTTTTCCAACATTAGAAATGCGTAAAGTATTCAGAAGTATTGAGATTCAAAATTTCCTATTTGTTTTTCTAAATGGGAATATGTAACCCAGCAGAAGAGCCACAGAATTCCTCATTTTTAAGTATATTTAAAGTGTGTATTTTTCCTCACCTCAAAGGCAGGAGAATATTTTATTATGGAGGAGAACCTGAAGAATGAGGCAAGTTTTTGCCTGTTGTGAAGTGTCCCATCTCAATCTGGCTGCACACTGGGTCGACTCTTACCTGTCCTCCAACATTTTGTTTCTGCACCTTCTTAAACCAGCAGAGAAAACTCTTAAAATTCTTGATGGTGGGTGAGCAGTTTAACTCTGTAAATAGTGTATGTACAACAGCTAAATGTGGAAAAGGTGGGATCTGAAGCTGCAGATGGTCTGCAGTTGCCATTCACCTATGAATTAGTCTATTTACATCCTTGACACTTCACAAGCACATTTATAGTAAATGTTCTTCCATTCGTTGTGTGCACACATGCAATATATGTGTAGAAGCAGCTAAGAATTAGCCAGGTGCACCTTCTATTAATAGCAGGGGAGAATTTCCTCCTCCAGCACAGCCTCTGCTCTCTTTGGATAACAGAGGTGTGAGACACTCCCTATAAAAGAGACCAGATCATACCGAGGTGTGTGTTAATAAAAGTGGAAATGTAGGTGACTGTGGATGAACAGTTCAGTAAAAGAGCTGTGTAGTCCTGTCTTACCTGTTCATATGTGCATGTGAGCAGAAAGGCATCTCCACAGTCTCATGGATTTATTTGCAGTGGTGACTTCCTAAGACGAACCCACATGCAGAGGGAGAGGAGCAGGTTTTTGTTACTCACTCTGAACTTTGGTTTATGAGGTTCCTGTCTCAAGCAATGATGGGAGGTCAGTGCCACCAGACAATAAAGAAAAGTGCCTGCACAAGTCAGCCCATTAACTCTTTTTTCCAGCAGTTATATTAAGTGGTGAAAATATTCTCTGAATTTCAGACATGCCAGTGTTGGTCCTATTTATATCTGCATCATCTGAAAGGTGGGGCCTGCCTGCTGTGGGATGGTACAGACACATGGCAGTACTAAGTTCATAAAACCCTGGCTTGACTGAACAAAGAGCTTTAATAAATGTGATGGGTTTTGGAGTCTCTAGCTTGGAATTTTTCCTTCCCTTCAGTTACACTAATGCATCTAATAAATTAATGAATAGAGGGATACCTTAATGCCAAACAAGGAATTGCTGGTTCTTGCAGTCCTCTGACATCTGTAGCTTTTGGTGTTTTGGGGAGTTTTTCTCTTGACTTTACCAGGGCCAGGATTTCTCTTGAGGAAAGCATTCCCACAAAGGTATGGGTGAAGAGCATCTGAACTGGTTTGTGTGTGCCTTGGATTTCTTCTCAGCACTATTTGTGTGTCCCAAGAAGTAAAATAAGTGCCACTGATGCATTCATATCCTTTCAATTTGTCTAACACAAAACAATAGTTTCCACTTCTTTTGTATGATTTATGTTTCCTTAATGCACAACTGGTGCTTTGACATGCTGCAGAAGAGAATTTGTTGGACACGGTAATGCTGATAGAAAAATGTTCTCTCTGTTTAGATGTCATGACTATTTCCTTTTTCAAGTGAAAATTCTAGTGTCACATACAAATGTTACCTTTTCCCCTGATTATCTTGTAGAAAGCTAATAGTTTTGGAATAGATACAGATTTTTAATGCAATGCTATGGTTCTGGTTTATAGAAAAATGGATCAATTACCAAGGCAGGCTTCAAAGAGGGAGACTGCCCTAAGTTATAAATGGCTCAGTCCCTTAATTCTGTCATAATCCTATTTGATATATAGTTCTCAGTGCTGCTGAATCCTTTTAGGGCTCTTTGATCAAGTGAGTACTTTCAAATGTGATGCCTCCTGTCATCTAACTCCCTAAAAATAACACAACTTGCCATTTAATTTCTGGACACATTCGTTTTTTATGCCTTTTTTTTTTTTCTTTTTTANGATTTTTTTTTTTTTTTTTAATTTATCAAAGGTCCACTCCAGTATTCCTTCTTGGGCTGACGGCCTGAGCTGTAGCAGAGAGAGGACCTGGTACTTGGATGCTGATGTTCTGGGTTTCACTGAGGACTTAATTAATTGAGGCTATCAAATGTATGAGACGCCAGAATGTCATGGACAGCTTCTGTTTTTCAAAAGTAACAAATGGTTTGGTAATTATTTTGGGGTACCTTACTGTATGCCTTGAAATTCAACAATAAGGAGCAGATCTCTGTGTAGTGCCTCATGTCTGGCTTTTTTCAGTATCCTGATGAGTCTTTTCCAGATTAGGTCATGGGACTCATTAGATGTGCATGTTTGACACAGATCCTTTTCTTCCTCCCAGTTTTTAAAAGAACACCAGGAAATTGTACAGTTACTAAGCCTGAGTTAATATTTTTTATATTAGGGTGATGTGGTGCCAGAACTCCTGCTTTTCTGTTGGGCACTATAACTGCTGTCACTGCTAGTCAAAATCCAGCTCTGTAAGGAAGAAAAGCATGCAAATGGAAGGTTTAATATTTGGCATATGAGAAGTTCTTTGTTTTCCTTCCCCTTTGCAACCGCTGCCACTAAGTTACATTCAGCATTGGTGTTCTTTCTTCCTGTAACTGATATGCAGCCAGGTAAGCAGATCCATCGACTTAACAAAGACAACTCAAGAGAGTGAGGGATTTTAGGATCAAATTGTCCAGACCTGTGCAAGGTTTTCAGCTCTTCTGGTTGGAAATTGGCAGCTGCTGGAGCTACACTTGGCAGTTTCCTGCAGGAGAAGCTTGGTCTGGGGCACCAGAATCCCAGGAGGGGAATTTGGCTCTCACACAGGCATGGCTAGCTCAGCACCTCCAGTTTTGCCCAGCCAGTCGTGTTTTCCAAGAGATCATTTCTATCCTGGAAAAGGAAAACACTGGAGGAGTGTGGCTGAGGTGAATCTTGCAGACCTCTCCCCAACGTGAAATGCATTTCAGCTTTGTCCTGGTGGCAGCTTTGGGTCTGTGGGCTCCACGGGGAGCTGTGGCTCACACTGTGCACACTCAGCAGTGGCAGCCTGCAGAATTTGGCTTCTTTTCTATCTTTGCATCTCAGCTCAAAAGCCAGTCAGCTCTTGGCTTTCTTACACATGGCTGTGACCTGTCTTCCTGCAGACATCTCCTTTTGAAAGGTAACGAGGAGAGGTTAAATCTTCAGTGTAGTTGTAAATACTCTTAAAAGGTAGATTAAATGTCCATGTCTGTCCCTTGGAGCAATTAGATTCAGCTACAGCCCTCCAAATGAAGTGATGGGGGCATGACAGCCAAATGCTGTCATGATGGAACCAGGCTGGCTTGTAAAAAGGGCTGTGCAATGATGCAGCTGCTCTGTGACTGTGGAGGACTGGATGCTTTCTCCCATAGAAATGGGTTATCCCAACCAATCCCATATTCCTGTATCAGACCAGCTCTCCCTCAGCATTTAACAAGTAGAACAGACTATCTCAGACAGAGTTCCAACCTGTTCAGATGTTATTCTGCTTCTGCCTACAGGTTATTTTATGTTCAGTTGGAAACTTGAGCATTTTGAACTCCTGAACCACCATCTGCTCAATCTATAGAGTCTGTTTATCAAAGGGTTTAAGTGCACTGTAAGGTCCAAACCATTTTATGGAGCCTTGCCAGCTGAGATGAAATATTAGTTGCTGTATATTTTGAAAAACTGTCGCTTTGTAGGCCAAAAGAGCTTGGAGATCCCAGCTGGTAATCAAAGAGCAGTGTCACATTTTTTATGGTTAGGGGCTCCACTGGTCCCAGATTCTTTAGAAACTGAACTGATAAATTAGCCAATCAAATTGAGATCTGACTTAAATCCAAAATGCCGTTACTGAAGACCTGTATCACCAACAATAACCACTGCAAAAAGTCAGACCTTGTGAAAGTAAACATGTAAAGCATCTCTGCAAGATGTTTAGCTTCACATTCAATAAATCCCTCCTTAGAAAACAAAAGCTAAACACAGGCGTGATCCTGCAAGCACTTCTGCCTGGGTAGAGATGTCCTAACCTGTCACCATGAGAGTCTAAAAGGGTTTGCTATTGATTCCTGTGGGTTAGAGGGGAGGGCTCTTTATTCCTCTCAGTCCACAGGGCAGACCACTGTGGATAAGCAAGGTTTAGGAGGTTTCACTCTGTTGCCCTGACTTTTGCAGTCTTTTGATGTTTTCACTTTGCGGTAGAGTTTCTCACGCATTTTCTGTAAACAGAGTCATGCTTTGTTAACTGTTTCTATTGTTGTCATTCTTTCTCCTGAGGCGGAGAAAGTTTGATGGACTGTTCTGTTAACCAATGGGGATGGAAGAGGGGGTACCCTCATGCTCCAATCCATGGTCATTCCTAGAAACAGATATATATGAGAGAAATAAAGGGGCGCGTCTCTTTTCCTGGCTTGGCTTGGACCTGGCAGAACTTGAGTCTGGTGTGCTTCTTTTCGTGTCCAAGTGTGACATCACTCCTTGGTCCTGTAACACAATTAGTGACAATTAAGTCTGATTCTGCACCTCACTACTCAGTGCTTGGGCCAATCCAGTGCAGGCCATGCCCTGAGATGTCGTGTGCCAGGGGAATGGGTTGCTGAGCCTTTAGCCTGACCTCGTGTCAAGGGAGAAACTCCCTCTTTTAGAGCTGGTTTTGCTGGCAGTGTGGCAGCAGTGCCCCAGCAGCTCTGGGCTGATGGGAGCTGTGTGCAGCTGTCCGAGGGTGGGTCAGGTGTGGACATTTCTAGGCTGGGAGCAAGGCAGAGGTGAACATGGGAGCTGAGGCAGTGCCTTTGGAAGCTGCTCTCTCCAGCATCTTCCCAGTTTGACAGGCCACACAGCCTGCAGGAGGCATCTCTTGGGGGTCTGGGGAGGTGAGGACTGGAGTAAATGAGGAAATTGTAGCCCTCTCTCCTTGGCCTGGATGCTGCTTCTCGCAGGGGACTTGTGAGCAAACCCAAAAGCTGTGACATCTCCTGCTGTGCTTAGCCCTGCTGGCCAATGTGAGCTGGCACTTGGCAGGACCTCTGTGAGATCAAGCCCTGGGGTTTGGCAAGAGGGGGAAGGGGAAAGTGGGATTACTCCTGAGATGAGCTCCGAGCACACAGCTGTCCTAGCTGAGACACTTGCCAGCCTTCTAAAATAAACCCACGCAAGCCACTCTTTTCTGATCAAAGAATGAAGTGGCTTAAGCTGGATAAAGCCTGTGTTGGTGACAGACTTCACTGCTAGGGCCAGCTCGTGTGTCTCCTTCATTTAGTGATGGCTTTCAAGGATTTTGATTTAATTCTTTGGGTCTTAAACATAAGCAGAAAATTCTTATAGCTAATCGTACATTTTTGTTTTAATTATGGAATTTGGCAGCTTCAAAATAGAATACCCTCTCTGTAGTGTTTCCTGTAATGTGTTCTATTAAAATGTATTGTTCTATCCTTTTCCTCTGGCTGAGTTTAGCACAGGGTAGCTAAAGAGACCACAACAGAGCAGTTTGCTCATGACTTTTCAAGGAGAAATTGTTTCGAGTGACTGTATAACCTCCAGAGCCCCAGAACACATCTGATTTCCCCTCACCTCTGCTGTGACTTGTCCCATGACATGGGACTATCGATAATATATGTATCTTCTTACTGTACTGCTCAGTGCATTCTCCTGGAGGTAGATCTGGTTAGAAAGCACTTGAAGTTTCCTTACACATCTCCACTTCCCCAAGGGATCAATGTCTTGATGGATCACATTCAAACACATTCAACATCTCACGGAGGGTGTGTGAAAGGACAACAGAATCACTTTCACTCTATCCATATCCATTTCCTACTGCACTCCCTGTTTTACAACTATTGGCATGCCTGGAGGGAACAGCGTTTCTCAAGGTCACAGGAGGTGGAAAATAGCCAGTGTCGAGGTACAGAAGCTTTGAATCAGGGTAGCAAAGGCACGACCTTTATCTAACTCCAAGGAGAAGTTGGGATTTGCAGACATGTACAGCATGTCTGTCTGTACAGTGGGGTTGGGGTGGGTTGGGGATTTTTTTTTAGCCTTTACAAACAAGGTTGAGTGCTTATTTTTTGAAAGGGTGATAGTAATCTTTGCATTTTTAGGGTAAGAATAATTTCCTAAGCTTCTCGACTTTACAGGAGTGAAGGACAATGAGGTTTCAGCATTATCGTGTTTCACCCTCACTTCCCAGTGAGATCTGTACATGTGCCTTACAAAGTGCAGTGCAGTTCTAGGCACTGCACACTTGCTCTTTCTACTATGTAAAGTTGTTTTATCAGTATTAAAAAGGAGATTCTGACAGACCATAGCCTGGGAATGTCCATCAGTGAGCAGTCACTTGTAAGAGATTTTACTGACACTCGTGTGGGGGTGGGAATTAAACCTCAGTTTTCCACATCCAAGATAAGAGCCCCAGCCATTTGTTTCAGAGGAAGAAAGGAAGAAGCACATTGCTTCCTTGTAGCCTTGAGATGAAATGTCAAATGCCTCTGATCCTATCCTAGCAGAGCCTCTCCCAAGTCAAAATGATGTATTTTGGATCTGCCAAAAGGAATATTTGTCAGTGTCAGTGCAACTCAAACCAGCTACATGTGATTGAGAGTGAATACAGACCAAGCAAGTGCATGGAGCATCCTGCAAGGGATCCAATTCCTGTTGGAATGTTTTATCACAGATTTTTCAATTTTTTTTTTTTTTATAAAGAACATGATTTATGGAATTTTCTGAGAGGAAATTTCATTATTATCACAAAAATATTCATCCTCCATTGGGGAAAGCAAATGAAGTATCTGGTTTCTACTTGGACTTCTTGAGTTTGTGGTTTTTAGAACCAAATTAAGTTTTGGGTCCCTTTGACATGTAATCTGCTTCTACCCTGACTGCCAGGATGTCTTATAGGAGTTGTAGTTTTCTAAGTACCAGAGCTCCAAACTTCATCATCACCAAGCCAACCTTAATCTTCCCCAATCTTTAGCTGAACTAGTGCTGGTACCCCAGGAACCTGCTGGCTGTCAGCTGAGTGAGGGGATCTTTGACTCAGATCTAGAATCCGTATGCCAGAAGGGCTCTTTTAAACAGGGAACAGCTGATTTTGGTCTGCAAAGACCTGCAGATTTCATAGCCTTGTAAAAGCAGGAACCAGATGTATACTTTAATGAAATTTAATGAATTCAGTATTGGGCTGCCAGGAAGAGAGGGAAGCTGAGATGATAGGAACTGAAGTGAGGTATTTACTCATTTCTTTGCAGAATTTATTGGGTCGAAACCAAGAAATATTGAAGCTGAGTTTTTGAAAGGGCTGTAGATTCTCAGTGCCCGCTGGCTGTCAGGAGCTACAGGGCATACACCCTTTTGATTTTTCTGGAAAATCTAAATGGGCTCAGTGGATTTTTTTTTTCCTTCTGCTCTTTTTTCTGTCCTTGACGTGCTGTGAAATGTATGTGGTGCTTGTATGTGGTGGGTAAATCCTTCTTCCCTGCAAAACGTGGTTTAGATATTGTATAGCATCGTGCATAGCACTCCTAAAGTGCCAGTCCTAGAGCATCTCAGTTGATTCCCTAACTTAAAAAACTTGCCAGAGGGGGATGCTTATTTCCTCATTTTACAAACTGGAAAACCAAGAGACAGAAGAAATTCTATGTAATCACACAACTGGATCAGAAGGATATTCTGGATTTCTCCGTACGTTTATTTTTCCTGTGTTCTGTTAGCATTGGCTCAAGTGCACCTTGCAGCAGTGATGGCATTCCCATTAGCACATGGCTTGGATGGTGGGAGCTTCCACACAGATTAATAAAGAAGCAGAGTTTCTGTGCAGGCTTTATACCCTGAAAAGATCACAGCATTCCCTGTGTGAGGAGAGCTGCCTAAAATCTTCCTGCCTCTTCTTGTGTGGAAAAGACATTTCAGCACATTTGACTTTGCCCAACTTAGATGTTTGTTTCACTTTGCAAGTGATATTTTGTAAATATTTGTCAATTTGCCAATGTTTGTGGCTCTTGCAGCCTTAAACAAAGCTTGTTACAGTTAGTGAACATATCTGCCTTTTGGCATCTTTTCATTTCATTCTTAGGATTCCATATGTTTTTAACACACTAAAAATAAATTCTTATTGCTGTTAATTCTGCTGCCCTTACAACCTTTTACCTCTCTTATCACTTTTCTACAGTTCTTAGTTTCTCATTTTTATCTGTGGCTTTCAATTCTCTTCCTCTTTCCACCCCTATTTGTTATCTATTTATACATACTTAGGATTCATAAATAGCTGCATTTCCTTCTCCCTCCATTTTACCCTCTGGTTCCTTCTTTACTAATTGTGTCCTTCTGAGCTAATTAGCAATGCTCTCAGTATCAATCACAACTTTCTGTTTACATTCTTTGTACTACTGTAAGTGGCAAGGTTGGTTTAGCCAATAACTTCACAAAAGCAGCCAGATCCAGGGCAAGTGAAGGTCCAGGGCAGAAAGAAATCTAAAAATGTCCTTTACATTTGACTCGACTCTTACTCTGTCCAAATGCCCTGACAAATTTCCACTTGTCCTTAGGATGACTGAGGTAGATATAAATAAACCACGACATGTGACCTAGCAAGGAGTGTGAGGGGTTGAAATCCCATCCCAAATAATCAATCCCACTGCAATTTCCTAAGTAAGATTGGAGAAGGGATAAGAGTCAGCTGTACTGAGCAGCAGTGATTAGCCTCATTTACCCTGAATTGCCTAGCAATGGCGAGGTTGTGTGATTGTGTAAGTCACCAGCTGAGCAAAAGTGTTGAGGGAGAGGATGGAACGAGGGTCTGGGTTTGTTTCTAGGTGATAGAAAGCAGTTGGCCATGAACTGTGCAGTTTTGGAGTTTCTGTGCAAATTGCTATTGCTTCATGGCCAGTTCAGTGCAGAGATTTTGTGAATTGCTTGGGACTTTAGTATTTTTGTTCAATTTCTGCCATATTCTTGCAGTAACCATTGGGGGGTTTTTTTGTTCTCAAGTGGAGACCTGCGTGTTTCTACCTTGAGTTTTGCAAGCTGCATTAAAAGCACTCTTAGGATAGACTGAGGCTGAGAGAAACAGGGTAACGTGTGCCTGGTCTCTAGGATGCTGCTGGCTCACCTTGTGGAAAACGAAGGTCTGCTTTGGCTCGGGAAGCAGGCTCACATGGAGGGGCCCTGGCAGTGCAGGAGCAGGTGTGTGCTCGCTGCAAATGAGTTCCCCTGGCAGCAGTGCAGGGATGTGTGCCTACTGCTGATCAGTGCCGTGCCTGGCTCCAGCTCATTCCATCAGGATTTGCTTTTCTGAGCACTTAAAATCAATATAAATTAATAAAAAGAAACCCAACAGCCCATAAACAACATTAGCTATGGAGCTGTTAAAATGCAAGCAGTCAGACTATATTTAATCCACTCTCTCACATTAATGCTGGGCAAGGGTGCGTTTTTAAAATGCTGCTGTTGGATTAATAGCAGATATTGCTCAAAGGAAATAATCAATGATTCTTGTGGAAAGTTGTTCTGGAGGAGGCTTCTTGGGGCCATCTGAAGTGGTCACTGGTGTGTGCCCCAGCTGCCCAGTGCAGTGACTCTGGCTGTGTCAGGGCCAGCCTGGCTCCTGGGACCAAGAGCCCTCCTTTGCTGAGACCCAGCCAGGCCCCCTTGCAAGCTGTCAAAAAATGGACTGAATTTCATTATTGCTCCAAGATCCATTTCTTCCCAGCTCAGCCCTTGCCTGGCTCCAAGATAGCATCTTTGTAGTTCTCTGAAGCTCACCAGGGACTTCCATGCTTTTGATAAGATATCAGTGTTTAATATTGAATTATATATCCACGATCTTTGGGAAGTGTATCCTCTTGTAGGGTTCATTTCAGCAGAGTCCTGCATCCAGTGTTACAACTTCTTCCCTGCTTTGTGTGTGTCAGACTTCTCTGGTCTGACATAATTATCCAGTTTTAATTATTTTATGAGTTCTGGCATAATCTAGCACAGTGCTGAAGTATCTCCATCCTATTTCATTTCTGTGGAGACGTTAAATTGTTCCCTCTGCAGTAACAGGGCTCAGCCTGGTCACGCAAGTTCCAGAGAGCTGCTGAGAGCACAAATGTTTCTGTACCCCTGTTGCAGCATCCAAAAAGTGAGTAAAAACATGTTCTTCCTGTGTGACACACAAAAGAAATGCCACATTTTGGTGCAGACACAGAGTGGAACATTTGCCCTGCAGCCTCAGTGTCACAGGGCTGGAGAGGGTAAGGGACAGGGGGAGGAGGAAGGATGTGGCTGTCCTCCCTACACTTCTGTGGAGAGCTTCCCTCAGCTGAAAACTTTGGTGCAGGATACTGACAGCTTTACTACCGTGTCCTACTTCAACCCCAGTGTCTCAAATGTACCTGAAACCAGCAGCTCCTTGGCTGGTTGGGACCTTCCTGCACAGGAGAGCTCTTCAGAGCAGTGGAATAAGCTGAGAACACCTATTAGTACAGCAGGTTTGAGGCTTTCTTCTGGTGGAAGCAGAAACCAGGCTTTGTCTTCAAGATGTCTCGAGAAAACATCTTCCCTTCTGCCTGAAGTGGATTCCTATTTAGACCTCTCTTCTTTCTCTAATACCCATGTGTGGGTGGTTTTTATACACACTACTATATACCATAACCTCCCACCCTCTTCTATTGTAAGGATTTTTTAAAAAACATTTGTGATTATACAGCATCTTGTAAGGAATTAAGAAGTTCATAATTATTTATAAAGCTAATACTTATAATGAAATGGTTGCACTTTGATGTCTGTATATGTTTTCTAAGCTAGGATGACCTATATTGTAGAGGTATTATGTGTACTAGGTGATGCAGGGATTGGCTTGGGAATTACCCATGTTTAATGAACACTAAAATTAGAATTTGACTGAAATCCACATAAATGGCTCGACAGCAAGTTCGACTGCCCCTGGGGAGCTGTGGGCAGCTCAAATTTACCCACAGGCATTTTTGAAAATGTTTTTTTTGAATCAGCATAGTGTGCTTTTTGGAGCAGAGAGTGCAGCTTGCACTTTAAACTCCCTTCTCTTCACCTTGTCCCCCATTTTGGTGTTGAAAAGCCCTCCATGGAGAATAGAGCATGAAGTATGCTGCAGGTATAATATATGCTACACTGGTGAATTTTTTTTCAGCACTTGCCATGGGAAGTCTTCTGCTTTCCCTACACGGTGGCCTTGTTGCTTTTACTCTCTCTATTTTGAATTTCCAAATATTTGGCCTCTTCTGTGGGTATGTGTACTTTGGATAGTGCAACACCTGGTCTAGCTGTTCTCTGTCTTGCTGCCCACCCCACTGCAGCACTAAAAGCCTGCAGCCATAGAGAATCCCAGCTTTCAGAGATGAAGGCTTTTTTTGTTTTCATGTTGTTCTCTCACTCTGAGGAAAGATGAAGCCGTGCCTTTCTTTTACCATAAAAAGGAGTTTAATTATCCTTCAGGAGACCAGCTTTTATAAAGACTATTAATTCCTGGTCACCGAAGGAACAAACATTCCTGAAAGAACAATATACAGTGCTTCCCACTTTGCACAGGCCTGGGGAAAAAGACCAGTCTTAATTTCCTTGCATCGCCCCAAAAGTGGAATCAAGAAACACTGTTATTTCTGTTCAGGATGCAGAAGCAGGCAGTCCTTTGCTCCTTTTGCTTTGTCCAGCAGCTGGCTGGTGACACTGAGCTGTGCCATGGCCATGATTTTGGGGTGTCTGGGCTGTCTGTATGTGACAGGACAAGCTTTTGGCTGCAGAGCCAGGCAGGGATGGTTTGAGCTCGTGGCCTGTTTAATTCACAGCCCAGTTGTGCAAGTGGAAAAATATTGCAATTATAACTGTCGCCCACAGTCAGTGTGAGAATTCTTCGTAAGATTCAAGGAGAAATTTGCTAATTTAAGAAGCCAGCATTTTTCCAGAAAATCTTCCAGCAAATGAATATCCCAGGTGTCAAGGGGGAGTGCATCATGTTATTGGTGGGTTCACCTGTAGGACTTTGGTTTAGGAAGTAAATGTCTCCTTTTAGGATGTACCTGTAAGGAAGCTCTAGGTAAAATGGAAAAGTGCAACACTGGTTTTAAACTGTTTAATTGGAGCTTGTGAGATGACATGACTGTAAAGAATTAAGTCCCCCCGTGCCTTCTTAGTTGTTGTACTCTGGATTCATTTTTCTGCAGTTTTATGTTCCTAAGCCTGAACTGTAGCCCAGCTTTTTAAAACTTAAGTCTACATTGCTGCTTTTCTCCTTCCTCTCCTTTTCCCCCTAATTTTGTCTTGCCTGATAGCAGTAGGATGTTGGCTGGAACAGACAAGCCTTTTTATTTCTTTTGACTGTTCCTGCAAAGCTTGATGGGGAATTTGCATAATCAATGAGGTAACCCTGTCACCCCAAACATGGAGTCTTTAAAGAGAATAGTTTTATGCAAATTAGATATTGATGGTGTAATGATTAATTGGCCCCAAGCCTTTGTTAATATGCAATTGTTGTAGTGTAACATGCATTTGTAATTATTTTGGTTTGGTTGTTCAAACAAGTGGTGGGCACTTAATTGCTTGCAGCAATTGAAGAGACAGGATATCAGAGAGAAAAACAAAGAGCTGGTTAACGGGTTGCCTGGTATAATGTTAGATTTCCTTGGTGTATATGGGGTTACACGGTCAGATTCTCAGGTGATAAAAATCAACAGAACTCTCTTGCACTAAATAGAACTATTCTGACTTGTGGCAGCTGAGGATGAGATTTGAAATGTTCCCAAAATCCAATTTCATTGTTGTATTTGGATCATACCGGACTTGGGATGGTGAGCTGTGTTGTTGATTGCTGTTGGTTATTATTACTAAAAATAAACAACTTTGGTTCCAAGGGTTGCAGTGAGCTAAAAGAATTCATTAATGAGAAGCTGCTTGGACTGTTTAAAGCAAATAAATAAGTATCTGAGCTACTTTACAGTCTCCAAGGTGCTTATCTGCTGTATGTGACTTTCCAGCTAGTTTGGGATCTATTTTCCATGCCCTTTGCCTTTAGATCTGCATTTAGCAGACAGTGAAAAAAGTCTTCATTTGGAAGTGAAAAATCCTACATCTCCAGAACTGGACCTAAGCTCTTGACTGCCAGGTGTTTGTAGGGTATGAATTTACTGGTTTGTTGCTCAGAGAATATGTTAAAGTTGTGAAGTTTCCCTCTTGGGACATCTGGAGGAGATAGCAGAGGGATCCACTTAGAAACAGTGGACAAAAAGGTATGAGCATTAAGATCTTCTAAAAGTGAACTCAGCTAATAATTATAGATACATAAATATTAACTTGGTAAATAATTATAATTTGATAATTATTATACCTATGTAGCGATGAGCACATTCAATGAGGACAGAATCTACAAACAGAAGAGAGAAATGGGAGTGAGTAAAGTGTAACAGATCCTTCTTGGCAGACAGACAGGAAGATGTCATTTGTGCCATCAGCAGAAAACAGAATTACTTAGAAAAGATACAATTTTTGTCCTTTATTCCATCAAATGAGACGCTGGAAGTGGGAGGACTGTGTATGGGCCATGGGTAGGACTTGCCTTAGCAATGATACATTTTTGGGACTTAGAGAGAAATTTTTGGGTTCCTCAGTCTTGCTCTGGTCTATTGTTTCCCTGAAGCTCTGTCCCAAATTTCTATGATATATAGCTTATTCTTGGTTCCTCAAGAGGTACAAAGCCCAAGGAGAACCCACACCTCATTTACATCCCATTTAACAGGACAAATTACAGTATGTGTGCATTGTCCTGAAGCCAGTGCTGATGTGTAAAATAATATCTGTTTTTAAAATAAGTTTTTTGCCTGGTCAAAATGAAGATAGAATTTTCCCCAAATCGTTACAGAGTTCTGATGAGATCTAGGTTTTTTCAAATTAATGGTGTTATCACTAAGAAAAGGAAATGTAGAGCTTTGCTTTCAATCGTTTATGAAATCTCTTACTTTTGTTTAAACCTACTTATGATAGTGGGGATTAATTATACAGATCCACTTTATTTTGGTTGGTGTCCTTTGACATAAGGGTCAAACATAGAATGTGTCCTGTCTTCTTTTCTGTAATATATGCTCTGCTTCCCAAGTAGGAAAATACCATTTAATCTCATTATGGATTCATAGTCTTTTTTTTTTTAATGTAGAGCTAATAGACAAGACAACAAATTAATGCTTATATCATCTATATAAAGAGTTCAAGCAGATGTCTTTGATCTTTTCAATCACTGAGAGACATTGGTGGCAAATGGTTTTAATTTGAAATTGAATGTGCTAAAAAGCTGCTCAGGATAAAGTTCAATCATTAACCTGTGCAGCAACATCTATTTTACCACTCATTTGAAACCCAGGGAAACTCAGCAATGCATACCCATGAGTTTCGTCCTAGAAAGGATATATTGAATGTGTCTATCAAGGCCATAATCTGTAAAAAATCCATAGACCTATTTTACAGATGCTACCGTACATCTGAACAAAAGTTACAGGAGTGAATGAAGTTTCTCACTTTACACTGGCCCAGAAAATCTAATCCACAGTCTTGATTCTCTCGAGCACTGCACATATATTTAAAGTATAATATATAATTTTAAACTGTGTATTATTTATCCATAAGAATTTTTGTAGGATAAATAAAACATTTGCATGACAAAGCAGATGAACAATTCGAAAACGTTCTGGTCTCCTGGGTAAATTTGAATTTAAGCAGGTATTGTTATGCATTTTACAGAAGTGTACAGTGAGAGAAGAACTTTCTTGAAGTATTATACCAATACCCCAAAACATTTAAGCTTCATAAACTGCTTAACTTGTGTTTTTTAAATACTCTTGTAGTTTAAAAGAGCTGAAATGTTTTATTATTATTATTCTTTAAAATCATGTTCTCTTCAACTTCCCCACCAAACTTCAAGCAGATGCTTATGAACAATTTACTGAATAAACCGCAAAAGAAATGTGTGTCAGTGGAAACACGGACACATTATTTACTATGGCAGTGAGGTACACACCACTCCAATGCCACATTTAGAATCAAAATTACAACACCTCACCTACCTGGAAGATAAGACATGAGGATACCAACTCTGTCATCAATCTTTGGTTATATTTCATCAGAGTAGGGCTATTGTCTGTGCTTGAGGTAGTCTAGGGGACTACAATAATTATTAAACCAAGCCATTGTATTGCTTACTCCTAAAAGGGTAGTGACAGGTTTTCATGTAAAATCAATCTCAAGATTAAAAAAAAAAAAATCATTATGATAAAAGAAGAAAGATAATTTAAATAACTGATTATGTGAAGGTGGTACAGAAAATTATCCTTTCTGCTCACACTCTTCAGTAGCTCTGTAGGAAACATGTGCAGCTTGTGGTCAGATTGTTTAAAATGCCAGAGCGGCCTCTCCCCGAGGCACACTGGTGGTGCCTTTGTTTGTGGCACTGTAGCCATTAAAAAGCTTGGCCTGGAGAGCTGATGAAGATGAGGGTGTTGTGAAGTTCATTGTGGGAACGACCCACAATGGTAATGAAAGCAACAAATCCGGGAGTGGGAAGTAAATGCCAACTGCAATTTGTTTTTTATCTTTATTTTCAAAATCACAAAACTCAAGTTGCGGAGGTGCTTTCCCTGCATCCCACGGACCAGCAAATGCAGCAGCCCGGAGTCAGGAATGCTGTGGTTGCTGAGCACTTTGTGGCTGCCCTAAAGAGCAGGGTTCTGCTGGGTTGTGTAGAATATTGGAAGCACTGGCATCAGGCACATCCTCTGGAGCACTGGAAGCCATGGGTGCTGCTTGGGGCAGCAGCCAACCATCAGAGCAGTTTTAGAAGTTCATTATCGTTTTCCTGGCAGGTAGAGATCCAAAATTACTGACTTCATCCGTGTTCCAAGGAGAAGTGGGAGGAACAGCAGCTCAGAAAGTGGATATAGCAGTATCAGTGTTTGTAGAGTGGATTATTTTAGGTTTTTCCGTCAGAGACTTTCTCCTCAGAGCTGCCTCTCAGAAACATAACAGAGTGAAAATTGTGTGTTCTGCACCAGGGTTTGCTGTATCCCTGTTCTCAGAAAACAGGGAAACCATGACCCTGTTAGAAAGCTGCCTCCTGGGCAAAACCCAAAGCTGGCATCTGTGCTATTGCAAATTACAGGTTGGTAGTTGTGATTAATGGACTCTAAATCGATGGAAGTTGAACAGAGACCTTTTTTGACAAAGTTCTACCCTGTTATTAGCAGCTTTTTGCACTTCCTTCCTGCCAGGTTCCCACCTCGTAGCAGAGGGGTGGCGAGTCCTTCTGGCTTAAGCTGTCCCTGGAGCTGATGATTTACCCAGCCATGCACCTCACCTTTGGTGGCATCCCCAGGAACTGGGGTCAGTCCCAGTCCTTCACCACTCCCTAGGGGCTCGAGGGATGTTTGTTTTGGCAGGAAGCTCTCAGGGCAGGAGCACCCACTTGTTAAACCGCAGTGCTGTTAGCACTGGGGGTGGGCACAGTGCTGTAGAGTCTGTTTGTAATAATTTGCTCTTTCTGAGGAAAAAAAGATACAACTAGATCTGTTATGGTGAACACAGAGTAGGAGACTTAAGCATTTAGTTTCTGATGGATGACTGTGTGGATGTGATAAATGTTAGAATGGTTGCAGCAATAATGATTCCATGTTGTCCGACAGGTTGCATTAATTTAGTTGGATTGGGAGTCTGAGGTGACCTGCCTCTACACAGTCTTAAGCAGCCAATGTGCACTGGAGGTGTACAAGAGAGAGGGGGGTGTCTGTCTCTTTTTTTTTTACTTCATAGACAATAAATTCTAGATCAAAGCAAAAATGAGCAATGATATGTGTAATTTTTTAACAGGAACTCTATAAATATTCAGTGCTGCTGTTTGGCAACATTAAGAAATCACTGAAAAATGCAGTCATTGCTAAATGTGTTCATTTGAGAGGTTTGCTGCTACAAATGTGAATCTTCAAAGGCCGTGAAACTTAACAATAGCTTTTTGGTATTAGACAGAGAGTCAATTATAACATCTATCACACAAGCAAAGCAACTAAAACAAATCCGTATCCCTCCTTAGTTTTCAGCTTGTTGAGTGAATGCTGTCAGAAGGAATTTGCCTCAATGTATGTGCTTGGTGATGTTATCAAAGTGTCTGTCAGGGAGAGCATTTAATACTGCTCAGAGGCCTGAGCGAGCACGTTGGGATTGGCAGAGACAGTGACAGAGGTGACCACAGTAGGTCCTGACAGTTTGAATACAGAATTATATAGTGCAGTGACAAAGTGTTCCGTTTATTTAAACTGGGGGACAGGATGTGCAGGAGACAAGGGGAGAAGCAAAGAAAAGGTTAAGTTACCGAAATTTTAATTGAGCTCTGAGTGACTGTTTTTGAATAATTGGTTGTGTCAAAACGTAATGATCACGGGCCTGGGAAGCTGCAGCCTTTCACCCTCAGGTCACTGGCTCAAATCTGGGCTGTGCTGGCTGTAATGACTGATGTTCAATACCAGCTAATGTGAAATGAATTGCTGATCTCTGCCCAGCTTCTCCTGGATAAGGATCTGCATCACCAACAGTGAGTGCTGGGAGCCCCGGCAAAGGCAACATCCAGAGCTACTCTCTCCTCCTTTTTGTGTGAGCTCCCTGCTGGGAATTGGTTCTTTGCTTTGTGAGACCTTTCCCTATTGCAACTGTGATTTTATTAATGCAGTGAAAAGTTGAGAACTTTGCTGTTCAATGTTTCCTGCCTGTGACTTTTGTGTGTGTTTGGTGAAACCTTAGCAATCCTTCACGAACTCTAAGGAGCCCTTCACGGCACTCCAGGACTGCTGGCAACCAGGGCAGCAGGATTAATCACCAAGGATTGTTCTCTGGGCTCTGGGCACAATCATTTCAACCCATATTTAAGAATGTTTTTGAGTTTTTATCTTCCAGGGGCAGGGAAATAAAAATAATAGCCATTGCACAGACAGCATTAACCCACGCTATCGCTCCCCAGCTGTGTCATGAGCCATTTTTTCTGCTGCTGGGGTGTGAGATCCATAGCTGGAAGTTTCCTGGAACACACTGAATGTTTTTGAGTACACGTGTCTCTGTACAGGTCTGTTCCAGAGCAGCTCTTCCCAAACACATGCCATACAGCAGGCACTGGGATCTTGGAACAGGGATTTGCTATGAGGCTCAGTAGATCAAAGCAATCCAGCAGTTGCTGTTTTACCTTCTGAAGTGCAGGATCCTTGGAACAGCTGCCAGATGAAAAGTTTATTTGTGTGTCCCAGAATAAGTTGTAGAAAGTTCCTTTAGGCTGCATGGTGTTTTCTATGAATACAAAAAAACCTTTTAATAGTCCTAAAATAACTTGATTTTTTTGGCACCTTTGAAAATTCCAAATCTTCTGGACAAGCAACGCAGATGAGGAAAAAGTCATAGAGTTTAGAGTTGATGTTGATTGTTTCCAAAGAAACCAGCACAGCTTTAGCAGCATAAAGCTATTCCAGGTTTGTACAACCAGGCAGAAAGAAATACCCTTCCTGGTACAGTTTTGCCACTGATTTTAAAAGTGGAAGAGGTTTCTCCACTGACTCAGCAGGCCTGGAGAGGAATCGGTATCAGTTTCATGAGTTCATGAAATCTTTTTCCTGACTACCTGGGTTATTTGGTGGTGAGTCACTTTATACTCTTCAGCAGAGCTGAGGAGGCTGTAGGAACGCATGCTCTCCAATTTCCTATTCCACTGTGCTACCCAAACAGCTGGATCTTCCCTCAGGCTCCCGTGGGAAGGGCGAAGGTTGTGAACCAAGCTGTTGGACTGGGTTGTGGGCCCTCTCCAGACACATTCCAGCTGAGAGTGCTGGCATTTGAATGAGGGAAGGTCTTGACATCTTAATTCTGGACTAGCAGGTATCACTCCCCATGCAAATATAATTTCTTAGAGTGTGAGCAAGTAACATATGTCCAGCCCCCGCACTGCAGAAGCCCCAGGGAATGGACAACTGAAGTCCAAAAGCCAAACATATTTCCTGATTAATTGGGCCCTTGAGGCTTTTGGGTGACATTAAAGAATCTGCCAGTCATTTTTTCCCCTCTCACCTCTTCTTTTAGATAGTAAGTAATAAAATAACATAAAATCTGCTTTCAAGACCTCATTGCAATGAGTCATTTCATTCCAGATGCTTTGTACCTTCTGTGAGACCTCTTCCTGTAAGGGGCAGGGTGCATATCTTGGATGCCTACTTCAACTACAGAAAGAAAGAATTCAAGCTCAGCTGCACCTCTTCCAGCCAGGGGTACTGGCTTGGACAGCACCCACCATGCTGTGAAATTGATGGAATGAGAAGCTGCTTTTGGGATAAAAGTTTGGAATTAGTAAGGCAGACATTTTCTAAAGTCAGGAAATATCTGTAGATTTAAGAGTTTAGTGGAGTATTAAAAGCATCTGATTCTAACTCTGTGGCTCATTTTGGGGAGAACAGCCTTGAGACACTCAGGGGCCATGGAGATCACTAGAGGAGACATTTTATCTCCTCCACACAGCAGGAAGGTGTCTTCTGCTCTAGGTTGGTCTGGCTGCATTGGTGAGAAAGAAATGGTCCCATCTCCAAGAATACAAGCAACACTGTTTTATCTTTTTCTCACCTAATTGATCATTTTCCCTGTGTAGCCTGGTCTAGGTGTGGTGACTGTCTAAGCAGCAATTCAAAATTTTAAAGAGTTCTATATTTTTATTTATTTAACTAGTAAGGGTGGCATGATTGATTATGAGCATTGTGTGTGAAGAATCTTGTCATGTCCAGCATGCTCCAACAAAGAAATTGGCTGTGTGGGTTCAGCTGACCATTAGGATCCAGCTCTTGACTGCTTGGCCTTTCCCCAGCCAGGATGAGAAAGAAAATCCTAGCAAGGTATCAGCAAGAACCATGATTTTTTTCCATTGCCTTTGCTGTGGGATGCAGCATGTTTTTTATGGTGTGTGTAAGGGGGAGCTCCCTGATGAGGGATAACACCAGCATGCACAGACAAAGTGACAACCTCTTGGTACCCTTGTAAAATTCCACCCCGTTAAAGGCAACTGGAGAGGAGATATATGGCTATTAAAGTAAAACATAACTGCCTGTCAGGGGAAAGTAGTGACAACATGCACCGAAAGCTCCACCATCTAATGCCTGCCAGCAGGAGTGGGTAGTTTTTAACATTGTTCATATTCCTCAACAAATGTGCTGGAATTGGCAGAGACAAGGATGGAGTTGACACGGGCAGGTTCTGTCAGCCCCAATGCGGAGGTGAACTGTGTGCATCCCAAAGCCCGTCCTGACAGCTGCATCCTCACAGGCACGTTTGGGAATCGGGAACCGCAGGAGGGCAGGGGAGGGACCAGTCAGAGCTGCACCTTCTCCCAAAGAGGCAAGGTCCGTGAGTAGGAAAGGGAAGGGGGCAGGGAGAGAGAAGGAACAACAAAAAAACAATGCCTATTATGTTTCATGTCAATGTTGCTGTCATTAGGTAGTCGGAAAGATTTCAAACAGATAAACTCCCCTTTGGTATGGCAGACTGCCTTGGCAGCCAATTTTAGGCCTTGATTTGATTGATAAACTCTTTGTGACAAGGAAGGATAAAAGAGGCCCCTAGTTTGGTACATATAAATAGGAAATTAGCTGGCAAAGTTGTCAAAGATAATTAACTCTCTGATTCTGTGTGTCTATTCAGGTTGACATACTGAAATTATTTAGAAATGCACATGTCAACGCTCTGACAGAATTTGGTGCTGATCAGATAAACAGTTTTTGAGATGCCTGATTGTAAAATGATGTAAGAGCTTAGCTGGTGGTTTTATCATTATGCATTCTCTTAGCAGCAGCAGGTATCAAACGGCAACACCATCCTTTAATGTGCGAGATTCAGAGATCCAGAGACAAAGTTAAGCGCTACTTCACAGCACTCAGCTCACTTGTTTTGTTCCTTGCCCCTAGGTTAAACAAAATACTAATAATGTGCTAAATTCCTGGGTGTTCATCTGCTCCTCATCCTTTCCCCAGGCACAATTGGAAGTAACAAAGATAAGGGTCTATGAGATAAGAGGTCTGAAAGCCTCGGCATTTTGTTACTCCTTCAGAGGAGATAAACTACTCACTGCTCTAATCCCAAACTCAAAGATTGACAAGGTTAGGAAAGTGCAAGAGGAAGAAGTCAGTGACTGAACGTCTTTATAGTGGCTCCTATTAAAGCAATGACAGAGAACAACAAATATATTTAGCATTGCAAACTCAGCGTCTCAGCCACTGTCCCTCGTTTGCAGATGTCTGCAGTGGCTGGTGTAGCACTGTGTGTGGAGTGTACCTTCTGAATGGGATTTGATTTCCGAGTCCCATCAATGTCCTTGGAAAAGTTCAGCTCGATGTGTGTGTGTATTGCGCAGCAGATGTGAGGGCACCACAGTCCTCCAGAGCAACTTGACTTTGATACCTTCTTGGAGATATTCTCCCTCTGAAAGTGTTTTTCAGCCTCCAAAACCAGCTGCTCCTTGGCAGTGGGAAGGTATAGGCACCAACATTTGGCTTGATCATGGTATCAGTGAAACACAACTGGCCTTAGCTTTCCTTAAATCACCTGAGCTTTGTGTGGCTTTGCAGACTGGTACAGAAAGCACGACAGCCCCAGTTCTGAGTGAATGCTGTGGCAGCATCGAGTCAACTCATCCTTCTACTCCCATCTGGTTGGGATTTTTAAGCCTCTGGTGTCTAAACTCACACTAGACACTGTATATCAAGCCTTGCAGCTGTCACGTCTTGAAAGTCCAGCTTTTCACCCTGGGATCCAACCCCTAGACAGGCAGCTTTGCTTGAATGCTCACCTTTCCAGAGTCCCCTCTTCTCTGGGGGTTAACTACAGAAGGAAATGGAAGGAAAATGAATATAGGGTTGGTAGGACACCCCCTTGCATTTACTTCGGGCGAGAAAGGGGACAGTGCTACAAACCACAAGAACAGGCGTGTCACCTGCAGAGTCTCTGCCCGGTTTGTCAGCAGTGCAAATCGCTGCCTGTAAATCGCTTGAGCTGCTGCTCTCTGGAGTGCTGACTGCTGTCTGTCTCCTGCCCTTTTTGTGCCTTTTCTACCCTGGCTTTCAAGGCAATGTGAGCATGTGAAATGTCTCTGGCACACAGAGACTGAGATCTGGCACATTGAAATCACGACTCTTGTGCCTCTCCACAAAATCTGCCTTATTACACTCAAGTCCTGGCTTTGATCATGCTGTTGATGATGAACTCCAGGATCTTGCAAAGACCTACCCCAAAAACATCCCGTGTACTTAACGTCTCACAGGATTCACAAAGTGTAGGAATAGGTTCTCTGCAAGTCAGTACTGATGAATGCGCTACTGTCCTCGGTGTCAAAATGATAATGGCACATGCATTATTCTTTCTGAGAGCCCTACAGTTCCTTTTTATCATATTTTGCACTCATTTGTACAATGAACAATGTCTTGCCTCCCATCACTTACATACCAAGAAGCTTTTTGTCTGTTTATAAATAGGGTCCCACTTGACATAACAAAATTCATGATATTATTTCCTCATCCATAAGCATTTCTGTAGTGCTCGTTTCTGCATTTACATTCTTCAACTAGCTTGTGCAAGTAAGCACCCCAGGGGCCAGAAATTTGGCTTTAGCAGTAAGATCTTATTTTTCTCTTTTTTGCTATTCACCTTAACATGAGATTTTAAGAATGATGGAGGTCTGTGGTGGTTAATAAGGGAATGGATTCAGGAACCTATTCAAAGTGCAGGGACAGGCAAGTGCTTTTTCAAAGATATCCTAAATACAGATGCCTTTGCTTTATTATGTTCATCATGTCTAATTCAGCCCTCCCAGCACATGGCAGTGGGGGGCTGTTCATAAAGAGACCGATATTCTCATGTATAATGCAGCATTATCTAACCTTCCATATAGATCACTGGTTTAGGATGAATTATCTTAGAGCTGTGTGCCCCTGTGTTGTGTGGTATCTATCTTACAATAGGTTTGTAACTTATCACAATTGAAACCAAAGGAATAAACTGGAAGGAAATGCACTTTTCTCTTGAGTGGTTCTTGTTAAAGCTTAGTTGAAATGTAGCATCTTACAGAGACTCCATTTATACACAATTTGATGATGAAGGCTTTGCTGCAGGCAACCTGGAAACATGAAATAGGGCTTTAATCATAACACTTCCACTTTTCTCCATTGGGAGCTGTAGGTGTGCAGTGCCTCGGAATAGAAACCTGCTTTTGTTTTGATGCCCAATATGGATTTATGTGCCTGGGCTTAGATATGCAGATTTGAAAACAATGTCCCTGTAAACCCGAGCTACCCAAAAGACAGAGGTCTCACAGAAGGACACGGGGCTGTGGATGGGTCACAAGCTGACCACGGGTCAGCTCTGTGCCTCTGCAGCAAAGCCAGCAGCATCCTGGGCTGCGTGAGGAGGAGCATGGTCATCAGGCTGAGAAGGGATTGTTACCCTCTGCTCGGCGCTGGAGAGACACATCCAGGATCTGTGTCCAGACACATCCAGGGTCTGTGTCCAGATTTGGGCTCCCAGTACAAGAAGGAGTTGGTGGTACTGCAGCCAGGCCAGTGAAGAACTACAGGCATGATTAGGAGGCAGAAGAATCTGACACATGGGGGGAGGCAAAGAGAGCTGAGGCTGTCCAAGCTGCAGAAAAGAAGGCTGAAGGGGTGTTTTTCCAGCCTGTATCAATATCAGATGGTGGAGAGTGAAGGAAGCAGAGAGTGAAGGAAGCAGAGCCACTCTACTCAGTGCTGCTCAAGTTGAAATACAGGAAATGCAGTTTAAATACAAGGTGTTTTTTTCAAAATGAGGGTGGTCAAACACTATAAAGAGTTACCCATGCTGTGCATGGAGTCTCCATCGCTGGAGGGTCTCACACCACCATTGGACACTCCAGAGCAACCTGCTGTGACTGACCCTGCTTGGACAGAGGGGTTGGACTGGACTATCTCCAAAGGTCCCTTCCATCCCCAGCTCATGGTATGGAATTGTCCTTTCCACAAAACCCAGGCTTTCCTCTGAGGAGAAGAGCATAGGTAGTTGTGTCCTGGAGCTGGAGTAACTTCCTCATAACTTGTTGGCAGATGCTTGACACATCTGTTTGCTCTAGACTTCCACTGAAAAGACATTTCTGTTCCTGCATCACATGTGTCAAATTCAGCTTCTGGGGAAATGTACAGATGTTCACACAGAGAGAAGAAAATAACATGCCACGGGAGTATGTCATGGTCGTTGATATATCTTACACTGTATTAATGAGGAAAATATGTTTCCTTTAATTAAAACATTTCGCCTGGGCTTCAGATATGTTGTGATTTTAACAGGCTTTTACTGGTGTGTGGTTAATAAACACGTTGGGTGTGTGTGTGCACAGTGATGCTCACATGCACATCAAGCTTTAAGAATGAGCCCAGTGCTGATGGCGAGGTTGTTGCAGGGATTTTTTTAGGAAACTGCATGCCAATACTTCTGTTGCCTTTCATCTGCTACTTCTTTGTGTGATTTTGCTCAGGAAAATAGTTACAGTACTTATGGGACAGTCTGAGGCTTCTTAGGAGTTAAAAGTGGCAGATATCTGAGGGACAGGGAAAGGGCTACATGTGCCATGAGGGCTGGGGAGGCATTGGGTATTTGGTGAAATAAATAGGGTGAGAAAGGGGTCTCTCACTCATCTTCAATTCATTGCTCTTGTGGAGTTAAAAACCAGTAGCTATTCTGTTTTATTTCCATATGTTGGCCATATGATTGTGCCGTCTGTGCATATCCTTTTTCCATTTCCCTGCACTTGATTTCTAGACAGAATTATGTGTATTTTGAAGGTGCAGTAAATTTTACTGTTAGTGGGTTCGGGAGCTTGAATCTTCTCTAACAAAATATATAATTTTTTAGTTTTTAGCCTGTTTCCAGACCTGATCTCCTCTCCTGTACTGACGAGTTTTCTTTTCCCGTTAAGTAGGACAAAATGTGTGGCCTTGAGTGCTATGAGCAGGCAGTCTGTGATTGTTCTGCTTCTGCAGTCACATCATCGTTTGGGGATTTTGTAGCCTCCTGATCTGCACATGGGGCCAAAAGAGTTCCAGCTGTAAATAATTCAGTCTCCTGCCAGTATTACTGAGGTGCCTGCTACCTAGAAAACTCAGGGTGCCCTTGTGATATCTGACTTTCATCTGTGCCAGAAGCCTTGCACAAGTCTAGGGAAGCTGGTGTCCTGTTCTGGGCTTGCTGAGGTATTATAGGTAAATCCTGTTCTCCCAAAAAGACAAATATTTAGGCTTTTCAGGTGACACACTTTAGTAACTGTTGGCATATGCATTTCCCGAAAAAATTGGACTTGTGTTACACAGAGGGAACAAAAAATCTCAGAGTTCAGGGCTCACATCTGCTCCACAGCTGTAACAAACATCAACTTTATCACCAGCTTTCGTGATACAGGGTAAACTATGGCAAATATTGTCTTCTTAAGTTTGGGAGTATCTCAGCAGGAATTCAGGAATGGAAAAAGGGAACAACTATGGAAATTTTTTTTTGCAAAAGAAGGAAAAAATGAGCCTTAGTAGCAAAAATAAGAATAAAAAATAGATTTTCCAAAGTTCTTTCAGAAAACAGAATTGCAAAATCAGTGGATAAAAGACAATTTTCTGGATCTACTGATGATTTTAGTAATGCATTTCATGTGGTTTCTCATGACATTCTTGCTTGCAAAACAAGTTTACACATTGGTTTGGGCATAAACATTGTGTTGCAAGGACTGCAAACTGGTTGAAGGATAATTATTAACAGCAATGTGTGGTGCTTTGGGGAGGTGTTCAGCAGAGGTTGGCAGCAAGATGGGATTTGTGTTGATTCTTAGCTACTGGTAATGACCCAAAATCAGGCTGTGCTAACAATATCTTTGGATGGCCATCACCTGGGAGATGGAGAGGGCACTGGAGCTGGCCAGGGATGTCCAAACAGAGCTACAGGAACAGGAAACGGTCCAGTGCTGTGCAATACGGAAAATGAGAAGCCAATACATGAGGAAAACCTCATTGTGAGGGAGAAATCTAGAAGAAAATTTTGCTGACAGAGACCTGAGGTGATAGATGATAGAAAATGAAATAAAAATTTGTGGTGCAAAGACATGGCAGCAAGAAAGTCCCAAACAGGATGGGCAGGAGGCAGGAAGTTTTGATCAGAGCGATAGCCTCTCTCAAGAGTGGGAGCCTCAGATGAGGCTGAGTGAGAATTCAGAGAAAATCACCAAGTTTATGTGTCCATGTGTGGATGTGTTTATGTGCACCCAAGTGACAGTGGCTCAGTTTCTCAGAACTGCTGAAGCTGAGGGCGCGAGGATACGACTGTGAGTAGGAATGTGAGAGGCATAAACACCATGGTGTTAGAAAAAAACAATACAGGGTTTTATTAAGGGATTGCTAAGAATAATACCAATGAAACTATCAACTGGAAAATTGAAGCAGGACATTAATGAAAACATCCTGAGCGAATGAGGTCATTTAGGCTGGAACATTCTCCTCTGGGTCTTTTAAATTCAGTTTGGGGACCACACTCAGCGAGTGCTGTGGGGATGCAGTTCTGCCTTGGTCCTGGAGGGTAGGTGAGTTGAGCTGGTTTCTAGGTCACAGGAGCTTCTCAAATCTGCAAGATACTGTGTTTCCTGGGTTTTATTATTTAAAGGTTTGCATGAGCAAACCCCATGTCAACCGCAAGTGAAAAGTCAAAATTGTCTTCACTGGTTTTGGCCTGAGCAGGTCACCTGGGGCCTCGCTGGGTTCTGTGCTTATGGACATTGGAGCACCTGCACTTGCAGAGGTTTGTGCCCTGGATGAGTGGTACAAAGTGTGCAGGGCAGCATGGCCCTTTGGCACGTGGCTCTGCACACCCAGAGGCCTCCACCACTGCCGTGTGTGGAAGCCTCAGCCTGTGCAGACAAGGCTGAGGGGGTGTGGACAGACAGATTAATGTGAATTTGTGCGGTTCGTTGGTTGTGCCGAGCTCGAACAATCAAATCCCTTCAGTTCACTCCACTAACTGGATTGCTTATGACAAAATCACAGCTTTTTCTCCAACCCTTTTTAATCTCCATTTTGAAAAAAATTGGAAATGACATGGTAAAGTAAGACCAATTAACATTAACAATTGCAGTTTATTTGCTTCCACTGTTTTACAGCATGCAGTCTGGTAGAGCAACATGCATTGCTATTTTGGAGACATCAAAATAAATAAGTAAATAAATACATAACCCTGTGGGCTTACAGATTGAGTCAAAGAGCAGGAGATTATTCCTGGCACTCAGAAAAAAAATTGTTGCCTTTGAAAACACCAGACATTGACAGTTTTGCATCAGGACAAAATTAGGATGAGGTGGAATCTCTCCATTCGCGTTGTGCCAATTCAGCAGATGTTTCAGGCAATTCTGGAAGGTAAAAAGAAATGAATAGAGACTAGAAACCAAAACCAACCCCAGATCCCTTGAGACAAAGGTTACTATTCCTCCCCCGACCAACTCTCCTTCACATGTAGTGAGATGGGGTTATCTAAGCATTTGTATTTGTATTTTAGTGCTGTGTAGCACTTTTGTATAGAAGAGATGCCAAAGCTTATAACAATGAAGGTACGTGTCATTATCTCAATTTTACAGGTAAGGAAACAGAGGCACACAAAGGTGCTGAGACTTGCTGGCAAAGCACTCAGTAAACCACAGCAGAGCCAAGCACCTGACAGATGATCCTGTGTGTTTGCCTTTGGGCCGTGTCATCTGTCATCTTAATGGCACAAACATTTTGGATTTAGTCACACTGGAAAAGCAGAAGACTTAGAAAGAAAAAAAATACCAAAACACCCACTCCAAAAATTTGCCAACCACAATCAAAATATCCAGTTTAAAAACTTCTAAGAAATAAATGTCATGTTATTGTTCTCTGTGAGGGAAATGCTCTCAATTAGAGCTTTATAAATATGAAGCTATGCCCACCCTCGTTCCACAAATTAAAACCAGCTACACTTGAGAGAAGGTCCTAAGAAGAGTTACTCAGTAAAAATACCAGTAATTATTCTAACATCTCATATTCTTTTACCAAAACAAAATAACATAAGCTTGGAGACTGACTGACTTCTATCATAAACATTAACATGCTGTGCTTGGACCTCTGGAGATCTGTCAAAAACCAAAATGTTTTGTCTCCACGTAGGTTTCTGCTAATGGATTTTCCATGCATCCCTTGTTTCAGTTTCTCTTACCATGTGTGGGACTCAGAAACTCATTGCTGCTCTGGGCAGTATCAGTTCCTGCTACTACCTTAAAAACATCAAGGGGCTGATTGCAAGTTACATTTTTTATTATGCTCTGTGTATTTTTAGAGGAGAAAGGAGCAGTGTTTTCAACCAATTTAACTCAGTGTTGTGAGTGAAAAAGATATCAGCCAGGGGAAAGAGCAAGTTTATCTTTCAATCTCTTACAATGTGTTTTAAGTGTGCTCCTAGTAGTGAATTTCATATTCTATTTTAATTGTATTTAACACTTTGATCCCCAAGCCTTGAAGAGTACTCCACTGCACAGGTTTCTGTGCAGTCAATGAGGGGCAGGTAGAAACAAAACAAAAAAGAGAAAAAAAAGGCAATCTCTGCCCAGGGAATTTTGAATCATATTTTAAGCGTTGTCCTTGCAGGAGAGCTCACAGGCAAAGCAACCTGAAGATTGAATGATTCTTAAGATAAGGAAAGATCCTATTGCTCCATCCTTGCCTCCTTTCCAGCCTTGCTAATTGCATTGAAATTGCCTCTGATTTTCACTGAGGCAGTGCTTTGCCAGCTTCAGCACACTGTGTTATGTTAAAGTTTCAGATAGCTTTAGGAACATGTTTTAAAAGATTTCTTTATCATTTGTTCCATTTGAATTTAATGTTTGCTTACCTCTAAAAAATAAAAAAAACATGCACCAGGAATATAATGAATAATGATACTGAGATTTTTTTTAGAATTGTTGGCTCTTTTCACATAAGAGCATTCACCCAACATTTTCCAGTTTTTCTTTACAGCAATATGGGATAGAAATTCAAACTTAAGCAAAAGCCAACACAAAAATCGCCTAAGCTTGGTTTCTTGTGCAGTCTCTTGATTTAAGCAACGCTTTAAAAAACATCAGCTGTTCCAAGGTTCCATGAAAGAGGTTGCAACAGAGTGGGGACAGTGGCTCACCTGGTCTAAATGTTGCTGCTCTCCTGAAGTGGGTAGAGCTAGGACTGTGCACCAGCTGACTTGTCTGTCATGATGTATTTTGACTTGCAATTGGTTGATTTTTAAAGGTTTTTTTTTTTTTTAATTTAAGGGAAATGCTTGGGCTGTGTCTTTCTGTCTCCCACTGAAACTGGACAGGGAGTCTCTTTGGCTCCGTTTCCCTTACGTAGAAGTCAGCCTCAGAATCTCATTAAAAATATTTTAAAAACAGCACACAGATTAATAAAATGAAATAAGAAACAAATGCCGAAGGAGACCCTATAAATGTTGCATGATGAAGTGCTTGTACACAAGATACATTAGAATTGTGTGTTAGAGCAATGTGTCCTCTTTCTAGAAAGGTGAGGGCTGGTGAGAGTCATCCTTGAATCCTTGGTGGGGCTTGAGGGCGATGCAGAAGCTTGGAGAATTGAGCTGGTGGTCTGGGAGCCCTGGTGCAGATAGGAAAATGTCTCAGCTGTAACTAAACCAGATTTTACACTGACCACGTTGTGGAACAGAGTCCCCACATCGAGGAGGGCTTCCACGAGGGATAAAAGCACAATCTCTGTACTCAGTGCCCCCGGCCCACTCTGTATGGCTGGATCAACCTCTCGCTGCCCAAGGCTGCTTTCAAATACAGATAAAAACCCCCAATCTTCCCCTCAGCAGTGAAATGCTCTGGCACAGGAAGGTGTTTGGGTAAGTTTCAGGTGGAAGAGGCGTGAGTTGCCATAGTTACTGTTTGGTAAAGGCATAAACCTTTGCCTTTTTTTTCCATTTGGGTTTTGACTAGTTTAGTTCTTATTACTTGGTGTAGTTTCATGATTACTGTTGTTTCCTCTGAATCTGTTTTTGCCAGCATGCAATTTGCTCTGCTTTAGAATACCCAAAGTATTTGCAGTATGCTGAATGTTGTATATTCTTGAAGAATTACACAGCCTTCTGTTTTCCTGTGAAGTCTTTAGCCTGAGATTTTCACCTGCCACAAGTGGAGGATAATACCAAGATAAGCCCTAGTTAGTTAATGCCACATAATCAAATATCACAGGTATTTTCATAGTATATTAAGGGTAGATTTTGCCAATCATATTTTTGTCTGGATTTTCCTTACCCTGTGAAAAACCTCATTACAAGAATTAAAGCTTCTACTGGCACATGTGCTAATCTGTGTAAACAGGAATGCAAAAATATGACCTTTGCTACTGATACTTTTGCATATTTTTACTGGTGTAGAAAAAGGTCTTATTCCATGAACACAGCACCAGTTCCAAGAGAATTGTAGGTGGTACCAGAGAGGTAATTAGAATCTATTCCTAAATATTATTACTTTGATGAAGTGCAAAATATTTCCAGTGTTTGTCATCATTGTGAGTAGCTGTGCACCTGGCTTCTGGTGCTCCAAGAGGAAAGCTGCTCTATCTCTTTTTCTATTACCTTTTTGTTTGTTTGTTTGTTTGTTTTTGCTATTTTTAATGCCTTTCTTGCAATAAGAAGCAATGAATTTCTCCTCAGCCATCCAAGCACAGGGCTGTGGCACCCCACTCGCTGCTGCCTGGCGATGTGAAAAGAACAAAAGCCAATAAGCAGTGATGACAACCATGTAATCCAGGGTTTCTCAGCTCTCTATCTCAGGGAAAAAGCTGCCTTCCAGTGCCACCCCGGCACAGGTGAATGTCTACTCCTGTCTGAGACTCAGCAGGAGGCAGGGATACTGCCAGGATGACTCTTTCACTCTGCTCTTTACCTGTAGTTGTGCTCAGGCCCTGCAGTGCACTGATACGGTGAGGAGTGTTAGTATCCACATCAGAATAATAGTCCTTTTCCTGGTATTGTTCCTCAGTCAGAGGGGAGAGAGAAGTGCTAAAGGATTGCTTTGTGGAGAGTACATGCAAGGCAGATGTGCTGCTTAGGCTGCTGGGGATGTGGTGTTTCCCAGTTGTCTTGCAGTCATTTACTCTTCAGGGCAGAGCACAAGCCTGCCAAGCACTTGTTCTCAGTCAGGAAAATCTCAGATTCAGGAAGAACAGGTGTAAAAGGGAGTCAAGAGAATGGACCAGGGTTTAATGCAGAGACTTTATTATGTATTTGGAAATTAATAAATAAAATCCTATTTATTTGGAAAGCATTAATTACTTCTTCCTGTATTTCTTCCTAAAATGCTTAGTTCCTCAGGACAGCTGACTGTTTAAGTGTTGAGTTTATCAAGGGATGCTGTGTAGAGACCAAACAGAGATCAGATAAGTTCCTATCCAGCCCATGCAACTCAATGGAATTTCAAATGCCAAATTTCAATGGGATTTCAAATTTTCAAAAAAAAGGATTTTGGCATCCTTTTTGGCCAGCCCAAAAGCACTTTTTCTTTTTAGAAGTGAAGCCACATGACCCGAAACAGCGTGGTTCTGCACCACTGTAGCAGCAAGATGATGTGCAGGTGTATCTGAAGTGTGGTACTAAGAGATCTTTGGTTCTTTGTACAAGCAGCACTGAGGTTGCTGTATTCCCATCAAATCAGAACAAGGTGACTATCCTGAAAATGGTTTTCTTTAGGGCAGAGGTAGCTCATAATCTGCTGTCACAAAGGTACTGTCCATGACTATTCCCAAGAGGGTTTCTTGCTTTCCCGTAGAGCAATAAAATTGATTCAATTGGAGAAAATAAAGGGAAGGTTTCATAACCAGCGTGTCTCCATTGTTTTTGTTTCCCCCCAGAGACTGAAGTTACAGGCTTCTTCCTGCTGTGGAAAACCGGCAGCAGCAGTTCTGATTTTCTTGGGTGATACTTAAAATTTCCACTTATTTCAGTGCTTCTACTACTGGTTGAGTGTTTCATTGTATGTGATTCTCTGCAGCCATTCCAGAGAATGCCTTCCTTTGTATTCGTGTTTCTCATTGTTTCCAAATTTCTTTTGTTTTCATTATCAGCACAGATCTTGAAGTGCAGCCCTCAGCCAACATCTCAAAATGACCTAAATAGAGGTGTAGGCACCTGGTCTTTGAAAGAACCGTGCTGTTTCCTCCTATAGGTCTTATTGGAATTGCTAATGCATTGGTCCATAGGAAAAAGGGTCCCACACAGTAACTGTATGGTCAAAGCTGTTGAGGGGAGTAGTTGAGAGAAAGATGTGCCACCTTAGATTGGGACTTGGAGCACAGAGAGATCTCAGGCTCCTCTCTGTTCTTCGAGCTGCTGAATTGCGCTTAGGTCTAACAGTTCTCCTTTGTATCAGCCTATAAATACAGCTGTGTCTACTGGATTTTGCCCAAGGGCTCCTACATCATAGTTTGCTAAATTTTAATCATGGTTGTGTTTGTGTTTGAGTGGGGTTCACATGTCCCATAGAGCTCTTAATCCTCAGTTTGCCATCCCAGGCAAAATGCCCAGTCCCAGCTGAGGCATTCCTCACAAACTGCTCTGACTCCATTGACTCTTTGCCGTGTCCTCTAATGCATTTATGGATCTGGGGAGAGCTCTGCTACAGATCTGCACTCCTTACACCAGCAATACAAGGAATTGTATATATAGACCAGCAATACAAGCTGCTGTTCAAGCCTTCGTTAAGAAATATCACACAAGCGTTCTGTCAAGCAATTGAAATTCATCCATCACTCCCGATGATGTAAAAAAAAAATAAAGTATCTTCGTATCAGTGTGCAGGCACGTTGACAGCTGGAAAATATTTTAGCACAACTGCATGGAAACACCGGGTTTGCTCTAAGAGCTTTGAAGAGCACGTTGTAATTACTGCTTGACTCCTCAGTATATAGCGTTGCAAGGTTACTCCCTTTTTTAAAAACCAAATTAACTGTGCAGTTTGCATCCAATTTCTGCATGCAATTGCCATGATTATGTGTGCAGTTCACATAACTGCACATAGAAACTGTCAGAGTTGTCCGTTCGGATATGTGAAGTGGAAAGGCTGTTGTCTTTTGCATGCATTGGTTTGGCAGCTGATTTGCAAATCTGTCCCTACTTGTGGTCTGCTTTCCAGAGCAAAGTAGTTGTTTCAATTTAAATAAGTGGCATCTCTCAGTCATTCCTTAAAATTGACAATTATAGACTGGGGTGCGTTCATTGGACAAAGACAGATCTTCTCATAGAACAAATTGTTCAGAAGAATTTCATTTGTTGTTTCTTTTTCCCCCCTCTTTGATGTATGGTAGTACAAAGGAATCGACGACATGGGTGTTCAGGAAAGAAAGACTTCTAAAATATCCTGTGGGCAGCACTTTATTCCTGTGTAGCTCTATCCACAAAACACTTCTTGAAATATTGCAGATAATGCATTTTAGGATTTGCATGTGCTAAGAGCAGTACTTTGAAACTCCCTCCACAATGTGTTTTCAAGTTAAAATAGTGCTCTGATGAAAATACAAAGAATTATGATGTGCACAAGCCCATGATCTGTCTCTGAAAACAGAGCAATTATGAGGACTGTCACTGTTGAACCTGTTGAAGAATCAAATCAAACCAACCAACAATATTTTATAGTTTCCATTCGGTTTTGCCTTTATAACTTAAGAGCTTCAGGCCACAGCAGAAATTGAAACCCCTCAAAATATGAAATATGAATAAGAAGAGAGAGCTTTCACCTCAGTGACATCTGAAACACGTGTGAAGGGGATCTGTGGCTCAGAGAGAGAGGCAACTTCACCAACATCATGCACCAAGGACTTTGTACAAAGTCAATGCTGGACATTAGCTCTTCTGGCTCTCAGTCTTTCCCTCTTAACAGCAGGCCATTACAACAATACATTTTTCCATTTTTTATTATATATTTATTGAGATATTCCTCTCCCTCTTTTCCAGGTTTTTCTAAAAACTTTGTAAACTATTGATTTTTCTTGAGTTCCCTTGGAATCCTTCTCACATCCATTTAAATGCCAGCACCTTTCCTGCTAACATCCTTTGGCCTATGCAAGCCTTCTTTATCTTCATCTGAAGCTCCAGAGGGAAATGCTATTCATCTTTATTTCCTTAGTTTGTCTTTCTCTTAGAAAAGCTGACCAAATTCTTCTGATTTCCTTTATTCTAAGCCAGATTTGGATAGTTCTGAAGCTCCAGAGCTTGGGGATGTGGGTAATGAAGTTTGAGGGGGCAGAATTTAAATTCCTCTGTGGAGGTAGCCCTGGATGATGCTCCATCACTGACTGTCCTACAAAACTGCAGAACTGCATTATGTCTGCTGATGCTGCTTAAGCAGCACTGGAAGAATAGTGTATCTATTAAAAAAAATCTATCTAAATCTATCTGTAACCTAAAATCTATCTAAAAATAGTGTATCTGGAAGGAATTATTTTGGATCCTTTGAGTCATTGCTCAATTGGGAAAGTCAGGGAAGACCTCGTTGCTCTTATTGCTACTTGAAAGGAGGTTGTAGTGAGATGGGGCCCATTCTCTTCTGCCATGTCTCAAGCAAAAGCATGAAAAGAAATGGTCTTTAAGAATGGTCTTGAGTTACACCAGAAGAGGTTCAGTTTAGATATTAGAAAAAAACCTCAAAAACTGAAAGAGCAGGTAGGCATTGGAATAAGTTGCCCAGGGAGGTGTTGGAGTCACCGTCTCTGGAAGGGTTCAAGAAGTGTCTGGATATGGCACCTGGGGATGTGATTTAGGGGTGATTACTGTGCTGCTGAATGGATGATCTTGAATGTCTTTTCCAACCTTGGTGATTCTGTGCTACACCAAAAGTTTCACACAATCATCTCTAATATATCACTTTCCCCAGAGCTGAGGACATGAGAGGTCAGCATGGGAATTGCTCCTCAGAGATCCCTCTGCTTTGCTGTCCCACCCTGCTGATTTGCAAGTCCATTGGACACTCAAAAGGACCTGTCACTATTGTTTTTATGACAATCTTTTAACCCTTCTCTCCCAAAGACAGGGATTCAGAGTGCACAGACACCTTTGATCTAACACAGCCTTGCTGGGTCAGGCAAGGAAACCCAAAAGCTGTGTCTGACCTCCTTCATTCAGCACAGCTACCACGGGGCGTCCACTTGCAAGGAGAAGCTGTTGAGAAAAGACAAAAAGGAGCTCCTGGTAATGCCTTGTCTCAGGAATTACTGTATGACTATTTTCTTGGTTGCTAAAACAAGGCACAAAGCCTCCGAACAAAATATTTATTAAGCCACAGATGGCAAAGCTGAGCCTCTGATTTCCCTAAATCCTTAAGAGGATTGTGATACAGCTTATAGGAGCATCTTAGTGGCTGGATGCTCAGCTTCTTATTAGATATGTCATCCATCTATACACCCACAGTGACTTGAGGAGAGACAGTGTTTGCCTTCCAGCTTTGCTAATTGCACACCTTAAATTAGGGTAACAGATAACTATTTTTGATTTTTTTTGTGTGTGCATGCAATGCTGGGCTTCTGAGTACAATGCAGCAATCCCATTTTGTATGTCTGATTTTAGATATGCTGTATCTATCTTCTTGATTTTAGTTACAGAATAGGAAGAAAGCTGTAACAGAAAGGTGAATGATCAGGGTAGTCATACCTTTGTTTTGAACAAAGCATAGAGAAGCAAAGGATCATACCAGATAAGTAAAGAAAAATAAAGGAAAAGATGTAATTACTTTTATTGATGTGTCTTTTTTTCTGAGATGCTGTTTTACTTGCACTCCTTTGTTGTTCCCTACGTTCCCTGAAATGCCTGTCTCTTGTTCTCCTGCTCTTATTCATCCTTATTTCTTCATATTTTACAGTTGAAGAGAGATGAGGACTGAAAATGTGTTTGGAGGAGATCACAGTAATCTGTGTCCAGTCTTGGCACAGACTATTTACAAGTCCTGTCTCAGTTGTCATCATTACATTGTCTCATACACTGCTGGGATTCTCCTGGTTCCTAGTGGTGTTGGTGACAGTGGTTTTTTGGCAAAATAGGCTCAGTCCAGACAGTTGAAAGTACACCATAATTTTGTTGAAAGTTCCCTCATTCAGATCATGACTTTTCTAGAAAATCCAGAGCAGCTTTTCTAGTGAAGAACGTGAGGAGATGACAGTAAATGCGATTTTTAAATGAAAAGCCAGGGCAACAGATTTTCCTGCTTTTCAATTTTTAGACAATTTTCCTACTTTTCAATTTTTAGACGTAACTTGCACATTTCCTGAATGAAAGAAGAAATGAGCCAATGTGAGAGGGTGCAGGAGAGATGTACAGCAGACCTGTGGTGCCACCCAAATGAACAGAAACAAATCTCCTCTGCTGCTGGACCACGTTTCTCAGGTTAGTTCCCAGTGCTGGTCTTGTTTACCATCCATACCGTTATTACTGAGAAAGTCTTTGAGCTAAATGCTGCCTGGAAAAGGGCTTGGAAATTTGGCCATATTAACCATCTTCCCTTATTTAGTTTCTGCAGCTTTAGGGAAATGAAACTTTGTATATTGCTTGACAAGATTAACTGGATTATAGCAAAGTAACAGTTGAGTTTACATTAATGTTATCTTCATGTTAAATTAATAGATTCCAAAGTGTGCAAGCAGCCAGATCCAAGGAAGAGAGTCACTTTATAAGCACTCATGCACTAGATTTGGACAAGTTGCAGTTAATTTTTGAACTTCACTTTTTGCAACAGATTCTCAGAAGAATTTTGTGATATCCTCTGAAAATTACAAGCAGCACATTATAGTGGCTGTGCTCGTGTCTCTTCTGTGTTCTGGGGAGATCAAAGAACTAAACCAATGCAAAGACTTAGCATAGTCTTGTTGTTCTGCTCCAGAAGAGACAGCCCAGCATGGGTGCAGGGTGAATGGTCAGGAAAAGAAGGTCTTGGGTTGCAATGGGGAGTGAGAAAAATGAGCAGTGTAAATATAACTGGAGAATTCAGCCCTGAATACATTCAGTTTTCAACTGCCATGATACTAAACCAAACAGTGACTGTGAAATGTAATTATAAATATCTGAAATAAAGTCAGCTAGGATAAAAATCAGGTATGCTATAAAGGGTATGGAACCATGATTTTTCCACTCTGTAATGGAGATGCACCTACCAAATTAATAACTATGACAGAAGAAACGTTAGTTCAGAGAACAAATAATAGTTTTTCCTTACTGACTTACCAGATTTCCTAATTCATGCAAAGCACAGCAATACAAAGGGAAGTTTTTTGGGTGTTGGCTTTAACAATACATCCAGTTTTTTAATTTCAGAAAATCCACTGGAAAGTGGGTCTAAGTGTCCTGCCTCAGTTATCAGCTGAAATACATTGACTGTCTGGGAAAAAAAGGAAGTGCTGCTTACTTTTGAAGGGCAAAAGAATGTTGTGGTTTCTGGATAGCTCTGAACAAGCCATCAAGGATGAGTTGTTCCTTAATAGCATGACGGATTATGTCATGAGCAAATACCCTGTGCAGGACAGAGATCATCAGTGATACAAAGGAACCTTGCAATTACCTCAGGGTCCTGCACTGCCAGCCTGGGCCTCTTGTCCAGCTGAAGGGCAGGACTGGTAAAGCTGTGGAATTTAAAGGTTGACTTACATAAGGCTGGATTCTGATTGCAAACCTGTTCTGTTGGATAATTTTCACTGTAGAAAAACCTGTGAATATTTATTGGTGGTTGCAGTGTTGTGGAATCTGTAGGAGGATTCCTAGATTAGCTGCTTTTTAACCTCATTCCATTTTTTGTAGGGTAGTTTGGGGCGACTGTGTTCCAGAAGAGTCAGGTGAAACTGGAGAGCACACAGGGAAGGTTTTGTGCCTGGCAAAGGTGTCTTTGAGATTTGCTCAAGACTTTCCTCCCTAATTAAATGGGTGTCTTCCTTGACTTTGATCTCATGAGTCATTCATCTAGAAACTACTTACATTCTGCAAGACATTCCTGAATAAGTCTCTCAATTTATTTATATCTGTAAGATGATTTAACACTGAGTTAATGATTTAGGGACCTATCTGATTCCCAGGAAAGCCAGTCAGAGACTCTCACTGTCCCCATCTAACCAACAGGGTATAATACCTACTTACATTTAAATACCGTTTACATTTCCACAAAAGAATTTATATTGCTTTCTAATACCTTGGATGCAGAGCTTTTTATAGATTACTACCCCATAAATCGTTAATCCTCACTTTTTAGGTTATCTTTCATTAGAAATGGAACAAAAAACAAAGCTACAAGTACAGACCTAAACCCTTCACATTTTGAGAAGTTCCAGATTCAGGTACCTTGAACATAAACTTCATTCTGTGGCTTTGGATTTAGACTAAACAGAAAATAAGCCTATTTTCAGGTTCCAATTTGAACATATGGTAAATTCTTAGGAGATTATTTGGCCTGATGGGTTTGTGACACTGGAAGAAGGTTGAAATCAGAAAAGGTAATTTCCTTGCTCTCTACTGAAAAGCAGTAAAATTGATTTGTTGCTGATATTTTAGGGAGATTTGTTTCTAGAGACAGCAGGAAAAAGCTAATTCAGCCAGAAAGTCTTCCTGTTTTCCAGGACAAATCTGTCTGTTTTTCTGTTACATTGTCATTACCTTCAGCAGATGGGGAATTAGTAGCCAAGGAGCACAGGAGCTGCTCAGAAATTCTGTCTTTGACTTTAGAAATCTAATGCATGGAAAATTCATTTATGACTCGGGAGCTGCTGGTTTATACAACCTCTGGTGGCACATGCCTGCCTCACGAGGGACTCTGGAAAGGCACTTTGGGAAGTTTAGGGGCTGAGCAGCAGTGTGAAAGCCCTGAATGCAGAGAATATTTCCCTGCCTGTTTTGAAGGGTTCTACCCCCCTGGACAACACTGTATTTGACCTTTATCCATGGAGAAAACTGCCAACTCTTTGGGAAGAACTAGAATCTACTCTAGTGAGAACTAAATAATAGAGTGTTATGTAAGGTTATCACAGGGTGAAAAATCTAAAGGTGTTGGGTTTATTAATGTTTAAATAGATAAAAAGCAAAAACTCCAAGATGGAGGATTGTTGTTGTTTCTAGACTTTCTTCTTCTTCTAATACTCCATATTCTGCAGTAGAAGATGTCTAAAAGTTATTGGATGAAAAATTCCGCAGTTCGTGTACACGTGACAAAAGCATTTGTCTAACATTGGTAGAAAAGTGAAAATATCTTTTGTTTTAAGTTTTAATTGGATGATTTACCTTTAAGAAGGCCGTGTTATCTTGATAAGGAGGGATTCTCTCAGCATTCTATATGCATTCTACTGCACTTCTCTGTTGTGTGCTGTGTCTGGGTCACACCAGTGACCTTACTTCTCTGATGAGACTTAATAAATTATCTTAAAGCAGAGAGTGCTGAAAGTTTCTTTAAAATCACTCCCCAATCAGGGGAAAACCTGGCTTAAAGACACAGCTAAGCCAGGGGCTGGGGTGCACACAGCAGCTCTCTTTGGCTGTCGGTGTGGCTGAGGCACCCAGTTCCTCAGGCGGGTGCTGAGCTGGGTGATGAGAGCAGGGCTCTGGATGGGCACACAGGAGAGCAGAGATGAGAATTCGTGCAAAGGTGTGTGGGGAATGTCTCTCTCTCACCCAGGACAGCACGGAGCCGCACCACCCACCAGGCATCACTGGGATGATAACTTAATTGGAAAGAGTTGCTCAAGCATGTACCACGCCTGGCACGGAGATAGAAACTTCTGCTCCAGGTAATGTTTTAACAAGTTGTTTTCTTTTTTCTGTTGTCACCTGAACCAGAAGATTTGGGTGCCTGCTTATTGCGTAGATACACCTCGGGTTATGCACCAAGCCTGTTTTTTTTCTTTCCTTTGTTTTGTTTCTTAAACTGGTTGCATTCATGTGCTCAGGCCTCTTCAGCACTTCAGATCCCAAGTGAAACAAGAAATGTGAGGATGCAGAACAAAGCCACCATGAGTACACAGGGGAGAGGTGGAGTGTTCTACTTCATTCCAGAGAACAGGAATCATATCTGGTCAGTCAAGCTTTTATTCCAGCTCCACTTTCTATAGAAAATATTTGCAGGAAAAATAAGCATTCGAAGCTAGACCCCTAAATTGAAATTATATGGGCTGATTCATAACAAGAATTGAAAGTCCAACACTTTGTTCTTGATTGTAATTTAAGGTTAAATGGAAGAAAGTAGCATTAATATCAATGATACACACCAAAGTAAAAAAGGAAAAATGGCCTACACTGCCTGACAATTCCTTCTCCTTTCAAGGCACCCCTGCCTCTTTTTCTTTCCTCCAGAGAAGCAAATTGCAGCATATCTGGAAGAATAACTAATTTAAGCTATTTTGGAGAAAGAGGGGAGAACCAATTCCTATATCAAGTCTGTTCAAACAACACTGAAGTTCCTAAGTATTGAATGGGCTGGAACTTAGATGTTTTGGGTGATGTTCACTGTGGCTCTCTCTGGTGATCTGGGTGCTCTCAGAGAGAGAAAAATTTACTCTGCTGCAGCTGCTGCATTGCTGGTCTGGTCTAGTCTGGCTTTCCACAGGGACCTGTGACTGAGGAGAGAGTTGGTGTCTTTTGCACCACCTTCACTTTCTGGTTGACTTCAGATGGGACTCCTGGCAGCTCATGTCTTGTGAAGTCCACAGGGAAGAATATTTTATGTCATTGTTTTTGGAGGCAAGTGACTAAAAGCTGTGGGAAACTGTTTGTCCAAAACAAATTGGGGGTATTAACAGATTCTCTGAGTTGTGAAACAAGGTGGCAACCAGGCTCCAATATCTCTGTTCCCAATCTGTGCCACTTCCAGGCCTGATCTTACCCTGCCAGGTCAATAAAAGACACATTCTTGCCTTCCTGATGTCACCAGAACTGAGGCTGCCTCTCTCCTAATAGCCCTGTGTGTGCATTTAGTGAAAGGAAGCATGAATTTGGAACTTCGTAGAAACACCACTTAGAGCACAGGAGAGTTTATAATGGTGACAGATATGCACAGGTGACCTCCTGTCAGAGAGTGAACATTTGTCTTTTCTTTACAGTGCCCTAAGAGGAGATGATAACTAACCTGATCAGCACAGCCTGTGCCACACGTGCTCTGGTGCTTGGATTGACAGAGATCCAGGTGATCCAAACCCCTGGAATGTTGCTCTATTTTCTGTATGGGGAAAGAGAAGGAAAGGTTTAAAGCAAATATCCTATTGCTCCTTATCTACATCTTGTCCAAAATGAAACCACAGACTTGTTTCTTTATGAAAACACCAAGAGTGGTTTCATTTCAGTGACCTGGCAGCCTACTGCCCACCAAGCTGCCTCACAGGTGGAGGTTAACTTCAGCCTAACCCCCCTAGCCCTAATCACTTTTGGGAAAGTTAAGCACTGCTGAAAGCTTCTGGTGTTGTGTGGGGAGCCTGCAGCCATCCAATAAACCCCCCTGAGCACAGGGACTGCCAGGGTCTGTTTGCAGCCCCTCGTGTGTTCAAGCTGCAAAGTCTCTGGGCACAGTCCAGTTGGATGTAAACAGCATTCCTCTGCTGGGGTGGCAAACGATACCTTCCTCCCTGCTGGGCCTCAAGATGTAGCCAAAACTTGTTTACTCTGTAATTTAGAGTTCATTGTAATCTAAATAGGGATTTTTGCAATGCAAATAGGGCTGTACAGAATGTAATGCATTTTATTTATCGCTACTGTTAATTATGACTATCTAGCTTATCACTCATCACATAGCCTGGATTGCAAAACACAATGTTTCAAACACACTTTAACTCTCAGATCATGATCAGTAAAGAGAATATATTATACTTTTAACACGCACTTTCCCCCACAGTATTTTACAATAGCCTGCATAAACTCCATTTTGCAGAAAAGGTTTCCAAGAAATGAAAAAAAGAAATATCTTGATTCATGTGCAAAGGTAGTTTCTGATTGCATGAAGTGGACAAAAAAAGGGTCTTTTTATTTGATTTCCTGGAGTGCCCAGTTGTCCTGGCTGTTATACATCTATGAGGGAGCCTGCTATTAACCCCAAAATTCTGAGTATTAGAAGATCATCTCATAACAATCTAATGCTAAGATAAATAATTGCAGTTCAGCATGGCTAGAACAGTCTGATGGACTCAGTGCTCTTTAAAGGTGCTGAAACTAGAAATGGAGTGCAGAGGTTCAGGAACAACAAAATGGAGTGAAGGAAAAGTCTCCTCTCTCCTTGGCCTGTAGGAGGTGATCTAGGTTTACTTCTTCTATAATTTACACCTGTCATAAACTAATAATCAAGCTCAATAAAAAATGAAATTAAAATACTGCCCAGTGAAGAGGGATGAAGTGGTTAAGGTTTGTTACACACCCTGATGCTGGACCTTGACCTTCTGACAACACCCACCATTCTCGAGGTGCCACTGCAGATAAATTATTCCCTCCAGCAGAGATAAAGCACTAAATGCTTCACTGTTGTCCATGGAATACCATGACACTTATGCACCAAGAGGTTAGAAATCTTTTATTAGCTGATTACTGTTCTAAGTAAAGGTATTTAGGCTGGGTCTAAGAAGCCTGGTTCCCTGAGTTTTACTAAACTCTCCATCTCTTCTACACCCCACTGCATTTCAGAGGGCAGTGCAGCTGGGAGCAGGTCACCCAGAGAGACCTGGATCCATCCAGGGAGGCTTTCAGGACCTGCCCAGGCTGAGCCAGGTTTGATCTATGGTTGGCAGTGTCCCTGTGCTGGGAGAAGGTGGAACTAGATGGCAGCTGTGGATTTCATCCAGTCTCTGCACCTCCTTTCAGCTCCCCAGCTCCAGTAAGTCCCTGATAAGTGCTGGGGTGTTGTAGGTCTTACACAGCACTCATCACCCTCATATCCAAGATTATGGTTGGTCCTGCAAGGACTGCAAAGAGTGGGAATGTGCCAGGAGATCCCAGTGCCTCAGGCACCTCTCTAAGTTCTCATCCAGCCCGTGCACCTGGGTTCCTTCCCACAATAAATGAACAAGAGGATTAGGTTGTGATGTGCTTCTGGATTTTGGCCTAAAGTGGAATTGAGGGCATGGCTGAAGAATATGTGTAGATTGAGGAGATGCTGCATCTTCTACAGATCAGGCACAGCCCCAGTGCCTAAAAGAACTGCTGATTTTAGCTGAATTTTGCCACAATAAATTTTTTTTCAGCAATAAACTTAGTGGTGAGACTGGCCACCATAAGTGAGCACGATGCTGGAGGGAGACACAGAAATCAATGCAGGTATTTGGCAAACTGGAGTATCTGACAGTGTTGGAATTAACAAAGCTGGTTTAGCATTTCCCCTGCCAGTATCCACTCTTGTAAATAGGAATTTCGTTTTTGTTGATATAATTGCAGTCAGCAAAACGTTTTGTAGGGAGAGAAGTTCTGTCTACAGTATTTTCTCTGCTACCTGAAATTCAGAGTGGACGTGACATATTGTTCTGCTTTGACTTTCATTTAATTAGAGCATTATGGTAACGCTGAAATAACGGGAAAGTGGTAGCAAGTACTCTGCATTTGAATATATTATCTTAGGTCTCACCAGCTGCAGAAGTTGCATTTACATAGGCACATGGTGGTGTAAGAGCCACCACTACTGACTGTTCCACAATGTTAAGTAGTTTTTCAGTCTGTGTGAGAGGCAGTGCTTATTGTGTTAGGAGTACTAGCAGCAACCTGTTTTGTTTCCTCTTATGTAATCCAAACCCCCAACAACTCCAAAAACAGTAGTCACTGTGGAGTAGCTGGTGTAAAGATGGAGGCAGTAAAACTGTCATGTTTGAAAATGCCATTTGGGAGCTTCCACAGTTTATTTTCTGAATGATTAGGGAGGCTGTCAAAACGTAAAAGATTTGGAAGTGAGCTGTCCAATGTTCAAAGGTACACGGCTTGTCACAAGAGCAGTTACAATGCAGCTAAATCCTTGGTGATGTAAACAGCTGTCAGCTCTCAATTAAACAGGGATCACTCCATGGTTGTGCCCTGCCTCTGAGATAAGGGAGCCTCGTTGTTTCCGTGCCAGAGCATCTACCTGTGCACGGAGCTGCTCGGCAGATTGCTGGTACCAGTTGTTTCCAATGCACAAAGTTCTGGGTATTACCAGCAAAAAAAAGCCTGGCACTTCTTCCTCAGCCTGAGGAGCATTGCTGTACAAGGGTCAGGAAAATCCCTCCTGGCTGAAGGGCAGGGAGCAGCCCAGCTCACACGGCCCGGGTGTGTCTGGCACTGATGGTGCCAAGGGTACTGCTGGTCATGGGAGCATCAAGTAGCTCTTTCTTGGTTGACAGGAAATTGCCTTGTCTTGCTCTGTCCTCTGCTTTCTCCCCGTGGAGCGCACCTACTGTAGTCATGAACACAATGAAATATTCACAACCACGTACGTGTGCACAGGGCAGTCTGGATTAAAACATAAAATGAACAAGCTTTACAGTATTTTCTCCAAGAAACCAATTAAAAAGATGTGCTTTCCATCACAAAGATGCTATCAACCCAAAAATCTTACTTTATATTCCCAGGACAGATCATTAATAGTATTTCAATCAAAATTTGATTATAATAATCCTAACCTGTTTAGTACAAGCCCTGCAGAGCCTTTTATTTTTTTAACTGGTCTAAAACAATAACAATGCCATCATCAAAAAAGTTAAAAAAAGAGATGTATTTGGTATTGAGGCAATTTAAACTCATTTCAGCAGAGACTGTAGACTAGGGGCAAATGTTTTCTATAAAGCTTCTCTTTCTGAACACCAGCGTTTATGAAAGTCACATCCACTAAATCTGTGGCTCTGTCTTGTGAATGTTTTATCTAATTCCAGTGTTGCTAGCACGTCAGAGGGTTGTACTTTTTGGGAGGTTTCCAGTTGCCTGGTAGAAATCCAGTTGCTTATTCATGGATGAAATCTGATCAAGATGGAAGATACTGCAATGAGTGGAATTACCTTTTGGCTTTGACGAGCTGGTCTAAAACTGGAGAGAGAAGCAAAATTCTATTATATATAATTTTTCCTCTCCAGTTTTATTTATTTCCTTTCCCTCCCCTCCATCCTTGCACTTTTCTCTGGGCACTTGGCAAATCCACAAGTGCCGTTAATGTTGCTCCTTGGCTGAACATTAAATGTGTATTTTTGAACACAATCTCCCTATCTTGCTCCTCCCTGAAATGCCCTAATCCTGTTGGCTCATGGATTGTATTTGTTCTTGGAATATCCCAAGGGAAATCCCATCACTTTTCTCCAATTCACATGACCTAATGATTGTTTGAAAGTGCCTGATTTTGCAGCTTCTTTCTTTTAAAGACTGAGTTTTGAAGTTTATGTAGTATATTGGACTTTGGAGAACTTTAAACCAGTTCACTTCTTTTAGCCCAGGCATGAAAGTCTTTACAGGGAATTATGTGATGTCCATGTAAATACTGAGATATGGTTGAGCACTGGACATTTGCCTTAAAGAGAGAATATAAACAATGAGAATACACCAACCTTTAGCCCACAGTCATTATCTGTGGTACCTTAGTAATAGATGTAATGCCTTGTGCAGAGTTCAAGGCTCTCATATTTAAAGACTGAGGGATTTTCTTCCAACAGAGTTAAAAAGAAAATCTTGTAACTAAAGACAACATTATTTTTCTTAGTTTAAAATGTGTTGTGAATAATCTGAACAAGTACAAAAAAGCCCCTATGCCTGCTAGTCAATATAGGATATTTTTATCTGCCATTGCAGTCTACACCACTTCTGTATTAACCATCTTAAGCAAGAATATGCCAGACCATTTGGGCCTTAGGATAATGATGTTGTGATTTATTGCACTCCGTGTTTCCATCCTGCAGCAATTACCAGAAGAGCTGATAATGGTCTGCAATTTGTTTTCCAGAACTGGGAATAGCTGCCAGCAAGGGCCCTCTCAGGGAAAGGCAGTGGCTGTTTACCTGCCCTGCTCAGGCACTCCAGGGAGGACAGGGCAGTGAAATCTTGGGAATGCACAGCAAAGTGCCAGCCTGTTCAGCTGAGAGCAGCTCTTGCTTACGAGCTGCTGCAGTGGGACCCAACAGTATAAAAACTGACTTGTTACTACATTTCTATAAAAAATATGAGACCTGACTAAAGGAATGGGTAATGTATCAGGTTTTTTACCCTTCAGTTCACTCACATCAATTTAAGATGTGTCCTTGATTCCAAGAATCAAGTGACGCCACCCTGTTTTTAAAGAGCTCACAGCTCTAGCTATTGGTGGAGGTTCCTTGTGTTGGAATTTACTGTAAGCACTTGTCATAGTTATATGGGATCTTTATAATCCATGGGGTTAGAGATGTTTGCTGTTTTGAACTGGTTTCTTGATGACCTTGGTTCAATGTATTGAAGCTCCACACACATTTTTGAGGACTTGATCCTGCCCTGCTGTGGCAACTGTTTGTCAGCTGCCAAGAGATGAGACTGTGAATCTCAGTACAAAGGACAAATATTAATCTTCAAATATAAGATGATTTCATATTTATGGAAAGGTTTTGGGTTTCTATTACTATCAACAGGGTTGGTTTAGTTCTTTTATTATTTAATTTAGTTCTTTAATAGGATAGGGATTGTAGGCTGCAGAAAAGTAGTTTGACAGAAGGTGTCATAGCCTAGATCTTGGTAAATGTGCAGAGTAGGATTTCAGCACTTAATGAACTGAGAACATCAAGTGATGCACAAATATTTTGCAGACTGAGAAAAAATCTAAGAAAAATAAAAAGTTAGTCTATATGTTGTCATTGGAGATTGAAGCTATTTTTTAAATAAAAGCTGCATTTGGCTTAGCCTGTATTCAATCTCCTCTTCTGCTGGTTCTCCTTATGTGTTTAGACTCTGCTCTGCTGTGCTCAGTACCTGGTATTTTTCATGAGCAGTCATATAAGTAACAGTCTGCTACTGGAGCATAATAAATACTGATTCCATGATTCTAACTTGTGTAGGCTCAGTGTCCCAAGTTTTAGAATGGTAAAATGGACTTGTACTGTGCTTTATTTAAAGGAGAACAATTAAATGGTTTACCTTCCTCAAAATAACTATTTTCCTGTAACATGGCTGTAAAGAAAGAAGGAATCCAATTGCCATTCCCATTGGTTAAAGTCAGAACATATGGGTCTGGATCACATCCAGTAACAGAACTAAAACCAGTCCTGTGTCAAGATGATGTAACCACCAGGGGACTGCAGGTGCCAAGCACAGGTAAGAAAGGACTCTGCATTACCACTTCTGTCTTGTCTCTGCTTTCTTTCACACATGCACTCCTGCTTGGGAGCGTTCTCCAAAGTCAGTGGGATTCCCAATAAGTTTTCAGCGAGAACAGGAATAACAACGACTGCAGGCACTTTAATGCACTTTGGCAGGGAGGCATAAGTATTTTCCCACCATTCTTCACCCCATTAGCAGCAGCAGCTTTTTTTTTCTTTCTTTTTTTTTTTTACCTTCTCTTTGTCCCCCAGGTCATTTTGCTCCAACACTTCTGAACGGTTATACTGAAGTCACTCTTCAGTGAGTAACCAAAATAATCAGGTATTAATTACAGCTAAAGAACAAGGTCCAAAGCGTGATTCATTATAATTCTGCAGTTCATCTAGAGTAAATAGGACCTTATCTGTGGGGCTGCCTAGGTTTTTTACTTCAGTGATATGTGGAAACTATAGCTCAAGATCTCTGAGGAAACTTTGAACCCACTACACCAGTTTGAACAGGTTTGTGGCCTTTGGCTTTTTAATCTTTGCCTTGGTTCACTGTTAGATTTGAATGATTGCCAAGTACTGTAAAAGCCTGGAAATTGGATATTAATCTTGAAACTCTTATTTAGATTCTTTTCCCAAGGAGGATGTTGCACAATAAACATTGCCCATCCATCTGGCCATGGGAGAGTGTTTTCCACTTTTGTTTTCCACTTTTGTTTCAACTCTTATTCTCAATGACAATAGAAGAAACTCAGTACTTTGCAAGAGTAGACACTGAAGATACAAAGCAATATGACGATGTCATTGTTTAAATGACTGTATGTTTTTTTTCATTAACAGTATGGCTTTGCACTCATGTTAAACCTTTCCAGTAAAAGGTATCAAAAGGTTTTGCAATTTATAATTCACGAAGCAAATACTTTTATTTTTGTGTCTTCACAGAGTAAGCTGTGCTGGAAGTGGGAAGAGATTATGATATTTAAGTGCCCCAACTGGCCTAACAGAAAATATCAATCACTTGTATGTTATTTTACTCACTATTACATTTCTATAACTCTTTTGAGAAAGTAGGGATTTAAATAATGGTTTCATTTTAGTTGTGAATAGATATATATTAGTACTTCTATAGTTTCTATGGAAGTACATTGGAATTAAGAGTATTTTATAAAAAAAAATCTTTTCAAGTTGGAAATTCAGCTTATAATTCACATAATGGTTTTGAATACTCTACCTTGCATGGCAACCTTTAAGTCTTTTGCCCACATAATTCCTGATGGTTTAAGAACTCCACCCAGTGCTCAGTTGATATGAAACCCAGACAAATAGACCAAATTAATAATACAAGTGTTTATTCCCATGTATGTATCTATATATAAATAATACTTAAGATTTATGCCTGGTAGTGTTATTTAGCTTCAGCTGTAGTATATGAAGAAAGCGGGTAGTATGACCATACCTTGGTTATTTCACTGTATTTCCTTATTGTGCATTTATTTGACAAAAAGTGGTGCTTCCATTCATCCATGGCAGAAGGTGGTCTCCAGGGCTTCTCAAGGACTTGAACTTTCTCCTGCTCTAAGGACAATGACATCAGTTTTTCTTTCTGGGAGATCTTAAGACCTGAAGTGAGCTGTCACTGATTCCAGTACACTCAGTTTGGGCCCGAGGCAGACTCTGATCATCTCTATGAGGAGGTCACACAGAAAAGCCCAACATAACTCATAACTTGGGTGAGCAGCCCAAAAGGAAAGAGTTCAGCAAGGAAGCCTGAGTATTTCTTAAAAGTGACGTCTTCATCAAGTGCAAATCAGGTAAGTCCAGTACAGTTAGGATTTGTCACTTGAGTTCTTTAATCTGTGCTGATTTACCCCGGTTTTGGTCTGACCCTTTGCTCCTGACAGGCTTGCAAAGAGCAAACTATTTGCAAGTCTAATAATGTGGCTGAAACTGGTAATTACTATACATACTTCTGGAAGATCTATAATATAATTAGCAGCTGCTTTGAGTTGCAAAATTACAATAAGAGAAGATTTATGTGCTTCCCTTTAACTTAAGCACGGTTTACTTTGATAAATACAATTCTGAGATAAGAATAAATGCATATTGCATTGGGCAATCTTCCCTGTGACACTGTATGTATTGCCTCTTTGCTCCAATTATCCAGAATGATGTTGCTTTCCCTTTTTCCCTGCTTTGATTACCTTTTCAAGTGTTCTGTACCACCCTTGCCAAAGGGGTGCAATTATCCCTACAGGTTAAACCTCTTGACTTTGGGTGGAGAAGTTGTGTAAATGTGTTGCCAGTGTGGCGGCTCGGTGAATCAAACTCTGCCCTTTCATAACTTCTTTCATCAGGAGTCCCACCTGAGAGTCTGAAGAAGCCTTGGTGCTTTGGGTAGGAAAATGACTGAAGAGAGTGAGCAAGAAAGCTTTTTTTGCCCTGGTCTGCCTGGTCCCTCACCGTGGCTGTGCTGCCAAAGCTCTCTGGTTTGCTTCCTTCCATCCTGGATGTTCCAGTGCAGAGGCAGTGCCCCCCAGATGGAACTGGAAGCCTTCAGACAATCATTTACCACTTCTCTGGAACTTCATTAGGCAGAAGCTGACCTGAAGTAGTGAATGAACTGTGGCCAGGGCCTTCCTAGGCTTTGAAACTCAAGGCAGGAGCCTTGCTGGCAACAGGTCCAGCCGTTTATATCTCAAAAGCCCAGAGGATTCTCTGTTCTTGAAGCCAGCTCCACCACAGGGAGTCCTTCCTGACACAACCTTAACAAAAAAATGTGTAAGAATGCCCTCACCAGAATTTCATCCCTTTCAGGCATTGTTTCTCCAGCGGGACCAATGACTTGAGTTCTTCTGCTGAGGGTTGGGATTGCAGAGCTCATTACAGGGCTCTGAACTCTACTGAGGGTCTTCCTTGCTTTCCACTCGTGTATTATGGTGAAGATAAATTTATTCCATTGCCTTTCAAGCCCTCTGTGCTCAGAGGGGATTGAGATTTAAACCATCTACTGCCCCCTGAAAGATGGTGGAGTGAACATCAGAACAGCCGTGTGACTGGAAGCCTGACTGCAGCTAATGAAAACCTGTTCTCTTGAAACATCCTCGTTTCTGCATGAGGAGCACTTCTGTAACCTGCCAGCCTTCAGCTCCATTGTGCTGCTGGGGTGCAGTTCACTGATTAGAAACAATGCTTGATGCACTTGTGATAAACTCTTTGTTGGACCTCCCATCTGTGCTCTCCTGAGATGGGGAAGCGCAGACTACGTGCTGTGCAGCACCGCTCACCTCGCTGAGGTAACAGCTAAAACGCCAAAGAAAAGATCATGACAATTGTAATAACGATGATGATGATGATAATGATAAAAATAAAATGACGTACGTGGAAAATCTCTCGTGTTACCTTTGCTCAGCCTGAGCAATTTAGAGAAAAACTCCCAGTTCTCAAATCTTGGATTGGGAGAGAAACTCCCAGACGGCAAAATTAGAGGCGTAGTTATAATTTATTTAACAATGGAGTGGCTTTTTGGAGGTAAAAGAGGAAATGCTTCAGCTTTAAAACATTAAAGTTGCCTGAAGCACAGAGTGAGTGAATTGATGATAATGTGGAACTCTGGGTTTGACTCTTCGTGAATGTGTCCCTATTGCCAGAATTTCAGTCCCAATTCAGAAAGATTTTAACTATTTTTCTGAAAGGGATTAGACCTAATGAAAGCTCTCCTGCTGATTTTGATAGGATTTTGAAAAAAAACCAAATGATAATAAGCTTTAACCAGTGTATTTTCTGGTTTGCTCTTGTAGTAGTAACACTGCTCTCTCTAAAAACTGCAGGATGATCTGGGACTTCATCCAACTCATGCTGAAGTCTTTCCACTCAAATAGAATCCTTGGTGAAAAAAATTAGAGGTGATTCCTTAGTAAATACAACGCACTGTCTGTGATGGGTCTTGCATTACTCTTGCATTTATTCCAGAGCCTGCTACAGGATGCTTGGAAGAACTGCACAGTATAACAGGCCTTTGTTTGAATTCTATCCATTTTATTTTGCAGATTTTTTTTTAATGTAAAAAAAAGAGGAGGAAATTTATGAAAATGCAGACCGTGTCAACATAGTTCAATTTCTCAACTTGTCATCTTGTCTCAGTTCTAACTGGAAGAGCCCGAAGAAGGCCCTATGGCCAACTTGTCAGCTCTAATCTCCCCTTCTACTCTTAGCGGATATTTTATTAGCACTTTTTAAGACTTTTTTTATTTATTTTGCAGTCTACATGCTGAGGCAGCAGCCAGTTTGGTTTTCTTCATCTTTCTCTCTTCTTGCTCTCTGCTGCCTGAGAGAGAGGTTGGCTCTTCTGCCATCGGAGTCCACAAATCACAGCAAAAGGGATTGTTGCAGTTTTCATAAATGTGGTGTTACTTTAAAATTATAGACTGCAACTGCTTATTGCAGTTCTGTGCAATGGCTGTAAATTGGGCCCTGTATCTTTCTGGTGACAGTCATTCCCGCAACAGGCCTTTTAGGAAATTGGAAGGGAAATTAAACAAGAGCAAGGGGTAGCTTTCCTTTTATCTTTGACATGCCTTCCTGAAATCCTTATCTATCATATTCAGGCAGAGATGCTGCTGAAATGGTGGTGGATTTAGATGTTGTCTGTCTCTGAAGCCACAGACTGCTGATCCTGCATGCTCTTTGAAGCAGGTCTGTTGACGGGGTCTAGATACACATAAAATTTTATGAATGATGGACCATGATGACATGGCACCAGTGGAATATATTGTTTCTCCATTTTCACTGTCCATTCATTTAAAAATCAGCTTTCTCAAAGCCATTTAAAAGGCTGGAGCTGAACACACTGTGGCCATAGCTAGGGAATGGTTTGCAGAGAAGATTGAGTGGTCAATAAAGGAAGCCTGCATGGTGACTTTGTTTCTCTTGCCCAGGAGGTGAGTGAACTGAATGTTCTGTTGTCCCCTGTTTTGGCTCTCTGGACTGTGGATCCAGGCATGCAGGAGTAAACAAGCCTACCTGTTTGGTTGCTCATTCCTTGAAGAATGTGTGTGGATGTGTGGACAACTGTGATTGTCTGCTTATCCACTGGCCTAATTGCCTGAGCCAGTGCAAAGGATGGTAGGTAGTGCATAGAAAACTAATATAATCTACTAATATATATATAAGTGTATATATGTATACGTGTTACATATAATGTATAATCTAATAGCTATATAATACCATAAAAGGAAGGAAACTGCAGATGCAAGGTGGTTTCTGAGACTCAAAGCCTTCTTGAGGTGATGCACATTACTCACTGCCCTGTGTGCTGGGATGTGCCCAGTCCTAATCCAGCCCCGAAGTCCTGGCCTTCCTTCAAGTTTGGTTTGATGGGAAGGGCTCCTCACCTAACCTTACCTTTTTCTTCACCACAGAGCTTGCCTGAAGTGAACTCTGTGTTGACACTCGTGCGGGCAGAAAGGCTCTGTCTGGAAAGAAAAGGCCTTTTTATATCTGTTGTGCAGAAGAAGAACACATGTTAATTCTGGCTATGGCAGATCCTCTAGGCCCGCACCTCTGACACACCCAATATAAAGAGAGTTTAAACAAGCACTTACCCTTAAGGGTGGGAGGGATGCTCAGTTTTATCACCTCACCACACCCCAGTGCTGGCTCCTCCAGGCCCTGTTAGAACAGCCAGGTTCGTGCCCCGTGTGTGGTGAGTGCTGAGGTTTGGTCCCTCAGCACTCACCTGCTCCAGGTACTCTGTGCTGCAAGAAAGGCTTCAGGTACAAAAGCACCTTTGTGCACGGGCTGGGGAGAATCAGTGCTAGGAAATGATGGTTTAACACCCTCACACATCTCAGACCAAACCAGACACCCGACCTGGAGACACCTGTGCCTCCCCAGCGCTGCTGGTGGAACGGAGCCTCACCTGAACCCAGCAGCACAAACCCTGGGCACGCCCGCTGGGAGCTGGCACCATCCCTGCTTGTGCTCTCCCCTCTGCCAGGGCAAAGCCTGCATTGCTCTCTGGGCCGTGTTTAAAGGAGCACGGGCAAACCACAAGGCAGTTAAACCCAGTGATCTCCTTATCTTGGCTATTAGTATTGCTTTCGATTATTCTGAATGATAGATGGCAAGAAACCAGATTTGCTTTTGATCTGTACTACCACGTGTTTACTTTTCACTAAGCCCAAACAAGGAAAACCTATAACTCTCTTTCACTTTTGTCTGCCTCCTATTTGTTTTCATGTTCGAGCACAGTGCTTCAATGTTCAGGCTGTAGATGATGCCAAGGAAAATTGAAGTCCAAACCAAGAAGCTGCTTTCACTGGAATTTAGAAAAACAAATACAGAGAGCTTTCTGTTGCTCATTTTATTTCATTTTCAATAAATCTAAATTTTGGGTCAACTCAACCTGACAGTGTTTATCTAAATAGAAATGCAATGGTTATGGGAATGAGAACTTGTCCTTAAATCAGAGGAGGAGGAGACTTTGATTAGTGTTTGGCTAGGAAGAAGGCAAGTGTCTAAAGCAAGAGGATTTGAGGACCTTGCCATGTTCCGCTGAAGTGGGTATAAATTTTATCTGTACCTTTGAAGCAAGTAGAATTAGACTCTAAATTAGTGATCCTGCATTACTTAATAACTCTTACTCAAATCTAGTGCTTCTGGCTAACTTCAGTTTTTAGCTGGAGAGCTAACTGGAGGGCTTATTTGGAGTTGCCTTAAACCTATATGCTACTAAATGATTTACTGGATATTTAGATACCTATAATCCTGGAATTAGACCTACTGGGATATAAATCCCTGAAGCTCACAAGCAGTTAAATAATGACTAAACAGAAAAAGAAAAACCCATCTAATCCTTTCCATGCTAAGGTATATAATAGCAAAAAATTGGAAAAATCCATCTTCCACACCAAATAGAGTGATTACAAATGTAGGCAAGAACATTATCCAAAAATATTGGAAGCTGGAGAAGTACACAGAAGTTCTATTTGATCACAGAAGTACAGAAGTACTGTGATCAAATAGAACAACCAACAATTCCTGAAAGAAAGGGAAACTACATAAATATTTATGTATGTGTTTTACAGGGTCTGCACTGACACCTAGTTCCTCCTGTACATGCTTTTATCAAAATTCCTAGCCAACTGAATTCCATACGTTTATTGCAAAGTTTTCCTTTTCCTTTGCCAGGAGGGCATATCCAAAGCTCTCCCAGGGAGACTGAAACCATGGGCTGGATTTGCTAAGGTCTGTGAAACTTCTTCTGCCTTATTGGGAGCAAATCCGGACTGGATTGCTGAGATGGAATTTTAGCAGCCTGCCTTCAAAGCCTGCTGTAGACAGGAGAAAGCTGCCTCAGGACTTCAGTGGCCCAGGAACCAGGCCCCGTGAGTATCCTTGTTCTGTGTTTTCCACTCCCTGTGAGTTGGTAATACAGTTCTCATTGTAGACAGGCAAAGTCAGGAGCAACATCCCCAGTTCTGGTTGCATTTTTCCCAGAAAAACTGGTTTTGAAGGACCTCAGCTTGATTCAGTGCTGATCCAAAAGACTGCACAATGGTAGAAGAAATGAGAAAAGAAAGTTTAAGCTTATAGAATAGTGCTTTGCACAGCTATTGCTGAAAGGGGCCGATGGTGTTCATTTGATGGAGTGTGTGAGGCTGCGTGCACAGCAGCATCTCTTGAGTCAAGGGTTCCTGTATGCACTGCAGAGATCCTGTGGGAAAGGAAGTTGCACACTTCCATCCTCATTCCAGAAGTGTTCCTGGAAGAGCCAACTGCTGAACTGACTGTGGTGCTTCCAGCACCTCGTCTGGTCATTCTGAAACTGATTTCACAAATATTTCATGTGTGCCAGGTGGGCCGAGGAGGACGAGGTGAACTCTAAGAAGAATTGATTCCACCCTTGTTCTGCTGCAAAACCTCATCACTTCAATATTGCAGAAGTTCTTCTGCGTCCTGCAGTGCTGGTGCTAAGAAATTTGGAGCAATTCCCTCAATAAGGTGACTTACATGTGACTAATGACAAATACTGCAGGCCCTGCACCACTTCTGTATAAATGTAATTTTTTATACAAATAGTCACATTCATGTGCAACCAGTGGATGTATTACTTTGATCATTTAACAAAACGAGCAGAGGCAGGTAATTAATTTTGGTTATTAGGTGTTTGCCCAGTATTCACAAGTAGGAGCGGATCATGGTTACTCTGCCTCTGGGGCTACTTATTTGCATAATTTCCTTTGTTTGGTAACAATGTGTGATCCAGACGTCGGGGAAGAGTCATAGAATCCCTTTATGGTGGAATCTTTGTGTTTATTAATACCCATGTTCAGTTTGTGTGAATGTATTTGTGGCCAGTCTGCCCACTGACCCGGGTTGTGTTCCCACGCGGGAGGACCAGTGGGCACCTGCCCATTTCAGGAGGAAGCAAATCTCCAGGCTATTTATCTCCAAATCTCCAGGCTATTTATGTTCAACATATGATTTATGTTAGTGAGTAGTGGAGTCAGTGAGTTTTATTCTACAGTGGGAGGTATTGAAATGGAGGAGTGGCAGAGGTTTCAGGCCAGAGCTCCTCACGTGCAGCAGTGCCCGTCCTCCCCTGGCTCCTCATCATCAGTCAGTAGGGACTGGCTGCTTGGTCAGCCTCAGGACACGTAGCAAAGCCACCAGCCCTTCTGAAACTTGCTGCTAGGTCAAAGGAGCTTCCTTAGAGGTTTATTTTTTCTTGGAGATGCACACTTTAGGAGCTCCTCCAAGAAACACCAACGAGAGCAGAAGCAGATAAATGTTAAGCTTCCTTTGCATTCCACAAGAGGTCCCAGCTGGTCTTTCTCTCCCAGCAGTAACCCTGGGGCACGAGGCAATGCTTTTTATTTCCTCTCACACTCTGCAAAACAAAACCTTAATAAGGCTTGACACAGTTGTTCTTCTCCGTGTATAGTTTGGGGTGGTGTTCCCTAAAAATCTCTCTGGATGCAGGTTGCCTGAGATTTTGTCAACACTTTGACTGAAATTCTGTTCAGAGTTTTATCCCAGGGCTTTGCATACCATAGTTTCTATTTCACCTGATTTTTAAGGCCAGCAGGAACCATTATAATCATCTTGGCTGACTATCATAAGCCAGAGGGTTTTTCTTAGTGAGTGCTGCATGGAGCTTGTGGTAGAGCTTGAGCACATCGTTTAGAAAGGCTTTTAATCTCGATTTAAAAAGTCAAGTGACAGGGAGTTTGTCCTGGATAGTTTACTACCTATCCTGGCTTGTTCTTGTGGATCAATTGTCTGAGTCACAGAATTTAGACTGCAGAAAATAAAAGGAAGCAAAATATAGTGGTGCCTCCCTCCACAACTGAACCCTCAGATGAGACTAAAAATCGAGTATATTGAGATTTACTTTTTACAAATCAGTACACAAGCAGTCTCAGAATTTCAGAGAAATACGCATTAAAACAAGACTCCCAGAGAGCTGAAGCTTTTTCTTTAAAATATTTGTAGTGAACTTCCCTATCTGTTTTAAAAAACATCATTTTTATGGCAGTTGAAGTGTTTATTTACGTACATGGAGGCTTCATTCTGGGAGATAGAGAAGGTGGGAAAAGAAAAAAGATTCTGTTCAGCAAGCCAACAGAGAATTAAGAGTTGACAATTTTCTTTCAAAGAAAAAAATGAGTATTGCACGTGCTGAAAAGGTATCTGGATCTGTGTTGGTTGTGCTGCAGTCAGCCTTGCCTGGTTGGACCTGCAGCCTTGTGTTCCAGTCCAGCCCCTGTGAGCTTGTCCTGGAGGTTTGCTGAGATCACTGCACTCATTTCTCTGTTGATAAATGGATCCCAATATTCAGATTTCGTGCCTCACCCTGGTGGTGTTTGCTCAATTTGGGAGCACATGGCACGAGCTGTACAGTGGTGACCTCAACCTTCGCTGGTCTCTTGGCAAGTGTTTTGGCAAGGAGCAGCTGCAGCCAACACCCCCTTCTGCCCTCCTTGTTAGGCTGGACCATTGCAGGAGCATTTCCTTTGGCATCAGAGAGTGCTGGAGGTTCCTTGGGAAACGTGCTGGCTCTGAGCGTGAGAGCACCCCTGTGAGAGACAAGGACAAACAGAGGGCAGGGCACCAAAAAGTTATGTAACATTAGACAAGTCCAGGTTAAGGTCCTGTGATAATGAAATTAGGGTTGTTCATAGGAAAAATAATTTTCTTAGTTGGTTTTTTTTTTGTTTTGGTTTTTGTTTTGGTTTTTGTTTTGTTGTTGTGTGTGGGGATTTGTTTGTTTGTGTTTTTTTAGTTTTTTTCTTTCTTACTCTGTAAATGTCTTATCAAAGTTCAGAAAGGAAGTCTCTGCTAACAAGCATGGGGAAGAAAATGTTATCAGCTGAAGGCCAAGTTGATAGTTGCCTATTTATTTAAGACTTTGCTTGTGGATGAGAAGAATAATTGCATCAATAGTTGATTAGGCATTAATATCTGTAACAGCCATTAAACCACTGGGAACTTGTTAATGAGGTAACTGGTATAAAACCGGTCATGTGCTGTTTGACTTCAGCAAACCTTAAGAAACCATCAGGAGGTGGTCAGGAGCACAAGTGTGTTCTGCAGGTGTTGCTACTGTCTCTCCTCTGTTTTTTTAGTCCAGATTTTACTAGATGAAAATTACTTTCCTGATGAAAAATGGAACACCTTTGACTATCCAAAGTGAAACTGAATTCAAGTGTTTCATTGTCAATAAGTTAAAGAAAAGGATGTCGTCTTTTGCAGGTTTATCCATCACCTAGGCATCTAATCTTTCAATATTTAACTGATACTTGGACTATAATGTTTCTGTCTTTAATGAGGAGCATTTTATATGTTAAAAAGGGTGCTTGTTTTTAAAAGGTTTTAATTTACTGATGCAGTTGTTCTCTATACTTAAATGAGAGAATATCTGAATCACCACATGATGCCAGGTAATTTTTAATTATATGGAAATGTCAGTGTAGTACATACATAAGTACTCAATGAAGTCTCTGGGAGAGTGAAACATTAACTACAGCTGAATGGTAAAAACGAGAACAGCAGTCCTCGTGTGGAAACGAAATCAGAGGGAAAAACCCTTCTTCTCTGCATTTCATGTCAGGATTGAGGTGTGTCCTGGACGATGCAGGAAGGAGGTTTCACAGCCTCTCCCGGTGTTCACTGCTGGCAGTGGGTGTCCATCCCCAGGTTCCCAGCAGAGGTGCCAGTACTGGCAGTGACACTGCCTGGAATGTGCTGGGCTGCAGGAGCTGCAGCTCCTCTGCAGGTGCCGTTCACTCTGGCCCCCTCCCATCACCGTGAGAACTTTCTCAAGGCTCCAATCATTTCCATCTGGTAAAGGAAGGATGCACTTGACACAGGTGTCTGCTGGCCTTTTCAACTCTCCATGGCCCATCTCCAGCTGGCTCAAACATGGGGCTCTCCACAGAGGAAAGGGGAAACATCCCTGCGTGCACACTTCCTTTCAGAGAAAACCTTTATGTCGTGAAGAACCTAAGATATTTCAGCACGCTTTGGGTTGGTTATCCAGAGAAAAAGTTTGATGCAGGTATTTGCTGTCCATTTTATCTTAAACAGTCTGGAAGAGCTGGTGATCATGTGCCCTAAACTCTTAAATCAGTCGTCCCAAAGCCCTCTCTTTTTTTAATTTTAAGCTGAAGAGAACCCAGCACGCTCTGGCTTTGCTTCTCAAGTCTTGCCCTTTCCTTACTTTTTTTTTCTAACAGGGACAAGGCTTAAGCACAGGTGGCTGCTGTGGTTTTTTATTTCTGATGATAGCTATTGACCTGCCAACTGGCTATTCTCTTGGTAATAGTAAACAGGTTCCTAATGGCTAAACTTTCTTCCATTTAAATTCTGTAGTCCAAAAATAATCTAGTATTTTATTAACCAGGGAACGTATTATTAAACACATACATCATTTTTACCAGACTGTACCTCTGTAAACCCAAGTAGTTTTCAGTCAATGTTTTAGAGTTTTGTTGTTTTGGGTTTTTTTCATTTAAAAATTTAGGGATAGGCCTCCAAACAATGGAAATTAAAAAGTGAATTGAGTGATTTGTATGTAAGTAGAAGGCCTGGGAGCCAGAAGCTATACACAATTTTGACAGTGTGTTTGAAACTACATGAGAAAGAGTATCTGTCTGACAAGTAGCAGACTCCTTGCTGGGTCTGATAGACTCAGAATCAATAGGTGATTTCAAGGAGTGTACGTCTCTGGATTATCTTGTTTTATATAAGTTATGACACCTAGAAATTTTTTTTTTTTTTTTTTTGCTATTTATATAACTTGTTTAAATTGTAAAAATCCATTCTACTTTCTCAGCTGTTAAAAGAGAGGCGAGACCTTCCTGGCACCAGCTGGATGACCCCTCGAGTTAAATGAGTATGAAAATATCAGAGCTTTCTTATGTTAATGTGGTCTGGGCAGGACCCCTTCTGGTACAGCCAAACCATATGGAATTTATATCTCAGCCGGTACATGGGAAAATGAGATTATTTACTGCAGGATATGGTAATGCTCTCATTGACTCCCTGGGTCTTTGTGAATGAGTGTGAATGCTCGGGGAGCTGACAGGCTGCTATCACAGGCTCGGCCCAAGTGCAGTCCAGCAGGCTCTGGTCAAGCTCTTGCACACGCTGCTCTGCCAAAGGACTTCAGCCTTCACCTACAACATCCTTGTTTTTCCATTACTAAGACTTTCCCAAACACACAGAGCCAAAGGGACATATTAACACATGCCTGCCTGCCAGAAGGCACAGCACGAGTCTGTGACCAGGAAACACGCTCCTTGTTTAACAATGGATGGAGCTCCCTGCCATTGTTTTTCACCTGAGTTAATCTTGGCCACCTTAGTTAGTATCATTTAGGTCACCTAATATGTTATGTAAGTGAATTGTAGCTGGCCAGCATTTCCAAATTTCCCTTTCCAACAATAATGGGAATAGACAACTTTAGTTTTTCTCTTCTTGCCTCATTTGGATGTCACATGGGTACAGTCCTGTCCTATTGTGCTCTTCTAGAAAAGTCTGTGGGTTCAGCATTGATGATCTGACTCATCTGGACATCCCTTTGCATGACTAAAAATCCATGTGTTACTACAATCAGTAACTTTTACCAGTGGTGTGGCTGCTGCTTCTCTTCAGTGAAACTGTAATTTCCTTCTTTTTTTCCAAATATATTCCTACTCTGCCTTGAAGGATGTGTATTTTTCTACCTTTCTACCTATCCAAGCTAAAAAAAAAATATCATAATGGGATTTTCTGGATTGCTCAGTTCTTGAAACAACCCATGCCCACAAGTGGGTAGTCTCAATGGAGAAGAAGGCAGAAGGCTCAAGAGGAGATAGAGCTAAATGGCATGAATATTAATTGGCCTAATCTAGAAATGTGGTCTGGACCAAATTATGGTTATGCAGGTTTTTTATTTATTTGGTAACTATTAGTGAGAGAAGACTGTTTTTTGTAAAATACTTCCTTATTTTTCTGAATAATTACAGTGTTTTTCAACATTTTCTTTGTTCTTCAAGAGGTGTTGTTGAAAATTGTAATTTTTTAGTCGTTAGTGATATAAATCCCCCTCTCAATACATATAAAAGTTAAAAAGTGTATTTCTGATTTTTTAGTATAAACACACGCTTTTAAATCCACATGAGCTTTTCTCATGAATAATGAAAACGGAACCCAATGGGAAGAAGCAGAGGAGAGAGAAAACACGGGAATAATCGGTTCAGGGATGGGAGAGCAGTGCCAGAGAAGGGACGGCTCCAGGAACCTTTCCCTAGCCAGGTGTCCCTGCAGCAGGGCTCTGCCTCCTGGAGCCACCCATCACATTACACTGTTTTTCCACTGCTTCTCCCTCAGGGGTTGTGCTGGGGGGTCCCTCACAGCTGACTCGAGGAGAGCAAAGGCAGGGCTGGGTTGCTTGGCTTCCCCCTCAGCAGTCAGTGTGGAATTTGGGAGCTCTGTGGGGCACCCAGTGCCTCTCGTTAGCCTGGCCTCTCATCTCAGCAGCAGCCTGGCCAAACCTCTGCTCTTCGTGCCTCTGCTCTGCCCCAAACACCACAGGCACAAGTAATTTTGGGTAAGTCTGTACTGAAGTTTGATTTAATAAATCCCTCTAATAAGTGCAACAAAGGAACAGAAAAGATCCCTTTGGTGGCTGAGCCAGCTTAAATGAGCAGAATGCTTTCTAATTAACAATCCAGTGGTTCACTTCACACGCTTGGCTTTTTATAAAGAGCAAAGTGAAAAATACTTTTAAAGCGTTCAAAGACATCTTTGTTTTGAAGGAGCAGAGAAACGCTGCTCCATCCACTGACCACCACCACTGATCCTAAGGCCATGCAGCCCTAGGTCACTCTCACAAAATGGTTGCCAATATTTTCTCAGCAAACTCTCTATCGATTGCATAAATACAGTACAGTACCCATGAGGTAGTGTTGACCTGTCACATAGTAAAGATGTGGCAAGCCCCATAATTCATTACCAGTTGGAAATAGAACATCATTGGAGAGATAAGGATAACAATGACTTTCCATCCAATGATAAATTACTAGCAGCTGCATTATTTTCCCTCACTTATATATGGCTCTCTTTATTGAATTTAGCTTGAGATAAATAAATGATCTGCCAGGAGCCTGGTTAATATTACTTCTCTGGGACCCATTTCAGACCCAACTAGGCTTCTGCTGATAATATCTTTAAGCTTTTCAGTAGGGAGAGACATAACATTTGTTTCTGACAAGAACCCTATGTCGCCTTATCTGTTTCATTTGAGAGGCCGTCGACCTCAGCTTCTTTAGTTAAAATGAGAGCTTTACTGTAGAGGCTAAGTTCTTGAACTTGACTCTCGTCTTACAATGAGATTATATGTCCTGGTTGTAAATTTGAAACCACGCATGATATACAGTTATTCTTAGCATTTCCTGTTGATCACAGGCTGTTATTGATTGGCCCCTGCTTTTGAATCTTTTTCTGATTTGTTTGAGAAGGAATTCCACCTTTTTTTGTATTATTATTTTTCACCCCACAATAATATGTGAGCATGTTGATGCACACTCATATTTAACTTCAGGCATTTGTTCCATTTGCAAATGACAGTGGTTTTTTTTTCCACAACCTCTCCCTCCTTCCACTGTAGGAAAGACACCTTAACAAACATATCCATTTGGTTAAAAATAAAAAAAAAAGCTAGTCTAAGAACAAAAGATTAACTCTTTCTGTGAATCAAGATGCCAAAGAAGGCACTTGAAGTCCCACAATTCTTTTTGTTACCATTAATAATTCCCGTCCTGCTTCAGTGATCCTGGCTTTGCAGGTTCCATTGGAAAATTTGAAGCAGGGAGGGGAAGGAGTGGAGGTGTGAGGCAGCAGGCATGATCAGCCTGTGCTTCACCTCCAGTTGCTGTTTGGATACCTCCATTGTGGTATTTTTGTTGTTTCCTGGAAGCCCTATCATCAGGTTTTAGATTAAAATCGGACAGCTGCCATTTTTCATACAGCGTGAATTAGAGGAAATTAAACCCAACCACTTCTGATAAATCCTCTCATAAATAAACTGGCTGGTGGTGTTAAATATAAGTCCAGCCACAGTTTGATTCACATTGTAGAGAACAAAAAACAAGTTCTGTCTATTTTAATGCTCCATCATCATTATTGTTATTTATACTACAGGAATGCCTGAAGGCTCCAGCTGAGTTTGGAGACCCCATCTGCTAAGTGCATAATCAGCCTGGCCTGGAAGGGTTTGCAATAGGAATAAGATAGGAAAAAAAAGGGAAGGAACTGTTATACCTTCCTGTGCCTTTACTTTACAGTCAGGAAACAGAGGCTCAGGGAAGGAAAGCAGTCTGCTCAAGGCAGCAAGGCAAGGTTGGCAACTTCCAAAAGATCATCTGAGCTTCTGCCAAGTGCCCTGATGTAAGATCCTTTCCTACAATCTTTTTGGGGGGTCACCTGTCTGCTTTATGCTTTCCCACTAGGCAAAAGTTAGAAGATAAAATGGGAAAATGACGATAAATCTCTTTTATCTGATGTTAGAAGAACTCACGGTTAGGAAAAGAGGCACACCCTAAATAGCATCTTGCATAGATTCATGTAAAGGAAGATATAATCTGTGTGCATTTTAATTTTAATTTGTACAATGTCTTGTCTTGAAATGAAATAAGGAAAATTTGCTTTTTTATATACAAGGAGCAGTTTTGGCATGTATTGGCCATTTACCATGTCACATCAGAAGATAAAAAAATCTTGCACAATGCTCCTAAAAGGCAGAAAAGTTAATATTTATTAAATCAGAAAAATAGGACAGTCATGTGACGTGCAATTGGTGTAAGCCAGAACCCATTCTTGTCTATCTTGAGAGATTGACAGGATCTTCTCACCAATAATTATTAGCTAAACTCTTCAGAAATTAATTTCAATTACAATCACAAACACAGGCAGCAGGGAATAAAAGAAAAAGGGTGTTGGACATGAAATAAATTATTTGCTGCCAAACAATGAGAATGCTTTTCCATTTCTGCTGTGCTGCCATTCTAACATTTCCCTGAGTACCCAGAAAGTACCAGGAGGAGATTCATACACTTGCACAAAGCCAAATTAAAGAGGCTCCATGCAGAGCTTTCCACAGAAGAGTGAGTTGACTGCCCTTGTGTGTACTCGGTGTGTGAGCAGAGGGAGAGGAGGGGACTGCAGCAGTTGTAGTTGACTGCTGTAGTTGTAGTTGTCCCCAGAGCGAGCTGGGACAAGTTCCAGGGGGTTCTGACCAGAGGTTCCAGTAGCTTTGTCACCAGATTATCTATCTCACCTCATATTCTGTGTGGTGATCCCTTTGGGCCTGGAGGATTGCTTCTTGGGGGGGTGAAATCATCAGACACCCCTCACTTCTATCCAAACCGTGCCATTGCAGCAGGGGAGGGTGATACATATCACTGGAAAAGTTTACTCTAGTGAATCCTTCCTGCTAAGAGCCTGTGCAGTGGTGGGTAAATGCAGCCTCTCCTTTTTGTGAGCCTCAGAAGTGGAATGCTGAAGTCACTTGACCAACATGAAGGGAGGTTCAACTGGGAATAAAAGCATTTTGGATTTGATTAATAGAACAGCCCTCCTTTGCTTGCTAAGAAGGGGCTGCTTTTTCCTGGTACATGGGTAGTGCCTGGATTGCCAGCCACGTGGCACTCATCAGTACAGTTCTGTGTTTTGCTCATTCCTCCATGGAGGACTCTTGATCCATACTGCTGTTTCCACAGAACTGGTTGTTCTACACAAACCATATCTATCACTAAAAGTAGTTTCTTGATCTACTATGAGGCTACCAGAGAATTTTATGTCAGTGAGCTGCTGAGAGGTTTTACAGCATTGCTGTCAGTACATCTTTGACAAGGATCTTCTGCAAACTCTAGCAGAGGAAATGTAGCTTCTGTATCTGCCTCTAAATCTGGTTTGGTTCAGTTGAACCACAGACTCCTTCTCTTTTGGTGTTTAGTCAGCCTCCACTCCGACCACCTGTGTGCAGTGACACTGCAGTACCTCCCCTGCTAGTCCCTAGATTCCACCTTTACAGGCAATTAGACCCATCTTAGGTGATGACTTTTATCCCTCCCACTGGAGTCTCTACTTTTACAGCTGATGTAGAGCAGCATGTCAGATCCCACCAGTGCTCTGTGGCTCCTGCCAGTGTCCAGGGTGCAGATTTAACCTGTCTTCCTCAGTGGTGTGGTGTCAGTCACTTGCAGTGTTGCTCACAGGGACCTGGGCCAAGGCCAGCAACTCAAATCACGTTATTGGCTGAGTAAGAAAAATGCCATTGGTGCTGACCTTGTCATAAATCCACAACCCCTGTCCCCACACCACCAGCTGTCCAGACCAGCCTTTTGAAGACTGATTGTATCTGTGTTCTGGTTGCTGGAATTGTTTGGGTTTTTTGTTATTTCAACTCTGTGGTCTCAGAAGAAGCAAATTCCTCAATAATTTTGCCTCCTCATCACCACTCTGTGCTGTGTGCCAGCAAGGCTGGAGAACAAGGCTGTCTTTAAATGAATAAGGCTTCCCTTTTCCTCCTCACAGCCATACAGGTTAAACACGACTTCTCGCCTCTGTCATTCATCCTATTAAGAAAACCCCAGACTGCCAAGTGCAACCTCATTTGCCAGTTTCCAGGGGATGGCAAGCGTTTATACCTGAATCATAAACCCTGGAGGAAGGGCTTTATCTGATGTGGTACACCAGGCTTAATGGGCTGGTCTGTGCAGCTGCAGCACCTTGGGTAAGAACTTCAACAGCGCCTCTTAAAAATTGCCAGCTTGGTGTTACCTTCACCGTGCTGAAGGACACGGCGGTTTGTATTTACAGACCTCGCACTTCACTGCTGCAAGTGGTTCTTTGGTGGCAGGATCTGACTGAGCAATATCCTAAACTGGTCTGATTCAGTTTGAAATTCCAGCTCTGCAGCAAGATCGAATGGGGTTGGGCCAGTTATCACCCTCTCTCAGCCTCACTTGTTGGATAGAGATGCATTAATGTGTTGATGGTGTCAGACTGAAGGAAGGCTTTGCTTGTAGCCATTATTGTTGAACCAGTTGTTCTGATGATTTACCCAGAAAGCCCTAAGTGTCCTTATAAATGTAAAATTTCTTTTCTTTTTTTTTTTTTTTTTTAATTCTTGAGCAGATGGAAGACTTAGATGGAAAGGAATAAAAACATAATTTGCCAAAGCCCTCAATTAATCATAATCAAGTTTGTGCATGTTATACTCTACAAGGGTAACAAAAATGAAACACAAGGAGAAAAGGATGCTTTCCTCAGGCAGTTCTGGAGACATAAAAGCAATAAAGAAGCATACTTCAGAATAATGTGGAGATATATGACTGCACTAAATAAAAATGCTTCTTTAACATACTGTAAAAATAAAGATGTTTAGTTAGATTTATCATTCTTGTTGCAAACACAAATTGATCCCTTGGACTACACCACTGGCTCTGAAAGTATCCAAGGAATGGTTGCAGCCCATTTTTTTCTGTAATTACTTAAACATTGTTTTATCTGTTAAAGAGCTAACTGGATCATTCCTTCTTCTCATTCCAAGGTTAATATATGGGGCACTTGATCAGGCAGATACGGATTTTTGACTTTTACACTATATTCAAGCCATCTTTTAATTTGGTATACTGAGAGGAATGGTTTGCTTATTATTTTCCATGAGTCGCATCCAAACCTGTAAAAAGACATTTTTAAATCTAGTTTTACAAATAGCAACACATGGTAATTGGAAGCAACCCCACTCCCCAAATCCGCTCTTGATTGACTTGAGAACATTCAAAACCAGTGAGATTCATTTCTGCAGCCTCATTCAACCATTGCAATGAGCAAATGAAACAATTGTTTTATTTGTAAGAGGAGATTATCCCTTGAAGGCAGATAGAAGGATCCTGCCTACAGAACCCCATTTGCAGGCACAAAGGGCGCTTAGTCAATTTTTGGCAGTGATACTGAAGCTATTAGTTTTGGATATGAGTTCACTGATGTTCAGTGCTGTAGATTTCCAGTTAGTTCATGAAGGGCCTTTAAAATTACACACAGAGCTTCATTAATTGCCTCAGAAAAGAAGCAACAAATATCAGGCCCTTAAAGTGTGTGTGCACAGAATGGCCATTGATTTCAATGAATATTCCCCACTGGAGAGCTGGTCCTTGTCCTGGGAAGGCAACCACAGTGTGTACAGGAGTTGCATCAGCATTGCCTCAAAGTACAAGGGCTCTTGCAGGATCAGGCCCTCGTAGCTGGGGTTTTTTTTTCTTCTCTCTTTCCTTCTCTCTCTCTTTGTAATTGTCTGTATGCATGGTTTATATACATATCCACACACATACACATATATAATGCTGATTCAGTCCATTAAAAGTGTAACAGTGAATGTGTTAACTCAAGTTAGAGACCAACACAAGACGACAAAGTCAGGTTCTTTCAAAAGAAAAAAAAGTAGAAATCCAGTTCTGTGGTCATGAAGGCCTTGTTTTTTTTTTCTTTTTCATTTGATAGAATAGTGCCTGGACATTTATTCTGCAACCAGCTATCCATAAAGGAGAATTTCCTATACCTTCCTTGCAAACGGCACAACCTCATGTGATCCCTGATCACAACAATTGATTTATTTAAATAAAAATAATGATCTTCTTTCCTTTCTCCAGCCCAGCAGCAAAATCCCATGTAACCCTGATCAGCAAATTGATACAGCTATCTTCTTTTGCCCTCCTTTCTCGAACCCAAACAATACCACCCTGATCCCCAAGTAATAAGAAAATGATTTATGCAAACAAAAATAATTATCTTTCTTTGCTCTCCACCCTCTGACTGTATAATCTCAGCAGCTCCTTGTTTAACAAATTGATTTATTTAAATTAAACAAATAGTGATCTCCTTTTGACCTCTGTGGAGCACCTCTGTGGCGGACTCCTACCACTGCAACCACCTCACCCATATGCTTAGAAGGATGTATTTTAAAATATAACAGCACTTCAAACTAACCTTGACACTTTGTGATTCCTTTAATCAAAGCTCGTGGAAACTCTGTTCCTGGGAAGTGAAATTAGGGCATGTGACATCTAAAAATTAGGAAAAGTAAGTTAAATGTCACTGGACCATCACTGGCAAAACTTTCACAGAGAAGAGGCAGAGTCCTGCTTGTCAGTGGTTCCATTGACATGATCCTGTTCCATGTTTGATAGTCCTGAAGGTGTATAAATTTACATAGATGTACATGTTATCTCTGTATTTTTTGCTGTGCTGGTTTTATTTAAATTTGTATTTTCTGTGCTGTCCGACCAATGCCTGTGTTTTGTGCAGCTGCTACTTAAACAGTCATTTGGACATTATACAGAATTACATAATTATATGTGCCATAAGCAAAAGTGCAAATAGTCTCACTTAGCACCTAATCAGATGAGATCTGTTGTGAAATGCTGGTGAAGGAGCCAACAGATATGACTTTTCTTTGCTATTAGCTCTGCTTCTTTGGAGGCGAGTACGGGCTGCAGCTGGAATTTGGCAGAGATGGAAGAGGGATTAAGTGATAGTGGCGGCTGAGTGGGTTGTATACAGAAACATTCTTTCCTCCCCAGTTTCTGTGGCATGCAGTGAGCAGGACAGCGGTGTTACCCAGTCTCCCAGGTTTTGAAACTCTTTGGTTTTTTGCAGTTCATTCACACTCAGTGTCTGCTTTGGTTTCAGACCCACGGTGCTCTCCGACAGAAGACAGTGACATGACAGGAGTGGTGACACAGGGCTCTTACTGTTACATTCAATAATTGATTCTCCTGGATGGATTGTGACTCCCTAAAGGTTGCAAAGAGAGGTAAGAATGATTGGACAGCTTCAAAAACATTAGATCCTTCCTAAGTCAGAAAGTTTTCACTCCCTTGCATCGTTCTCCTTCACGGTCTAGCACTCTTTGGGACTCTTTGGAAATACATGGGAAAATCATTAAAAGAGATTGTTTTTATTAACCAGGCATTTTCTTCTTTCATTTTTGGGTAGTTTTGAGTGGTTTTTTGTAATGCTCAACACTGAATTGGGAATCACCATATGAAAAACCTGACTCTGTTGGTTTTTACGATTGTCACAAATTCTACATGGGAAATCTAAGCCAATATTACAAAAACTGCTCAAGTGGCAAAATAGAAATAGAGATACCTCTGAAGTTTTTCAAATCCCACCTTTTTTATTTTGTCCATTTGAAATACATTTTTTATTCTTCCAAAATCCAAATAATTGAGGTTTTTGCGTGTGAACCCCTTTGGAGATATAATCTCAAAATATACTTGGATGTTTGTTTCAGAATATTCTGCTTCAAAGTTCAGTCCTTCCCATGCACTTCCATTACCTTTGCTCCTGACTTGCACAAGTAAAATGAGGTGAGACTCAAGCTATAACATTATGCAAAAATGCTCCTATAAAAAATAATAATCTTGTTCTGAAATTATACACAGATGATTATTAGAGCTTCAGCCTTTTAAAATATTTGGCCACTCTCTATTGACTTGCCAGAGAGGCAAGTATTTCTACAGATGGCTTGGAATTAGTAGAACATGAAATAATGTCAATGGTACTGGTAAGAGGATTACCCAGCAGTTCTGATGTTATTGAGCGGTTTGCAGAGACCCTATTAAACAGCCACATCAGTCCACAGGTCAGCCCTGCAGTTCTTCTGCTAAGCAAACACAGATGTAGAGCTCCCTTTCATGGCCATCATTTCATGCCTTTGACATATGTTAGGCTCTTGGGACTCAGTGGCATATTTACAGCCTGAACATTAAAGATTCCTTTTTTTTTAGATCAGTGGTGGACACCGACGTCTGAGTCGGCAGCAAAAGGAAAAGCAGGAGCCCAGGACACTGGGGATGGACCCCGGCAGCACAAACGTACCAGTGAGGAATTAAGCTGATAGAAAGTTCCCTGATGGAATGCTGAGGCCTTTTTCAGTTGCTGACAAAAATTCTCCTTAAGAATGCAGTCAGTTTGAAATCTCTTTTTCTTTCGGGTTGATCTTCTCTGTATTTTGCCAAAGCTGCCTGTGAAGTCGCAGTGGTTGAGTTTCACAGGGCGAGAGGGTTCAGCTCATGTCAGCACTGCCAGGCCTCTGTGCTTGTTCAAAGTTTGTGCAAATCTGCTGGGACTACAAATTGGCCAGAAGAAATTGATGGAGCAGTCTGTCTTATAACATTCCTCTTCCTTTAATATTCCAACAGAAACTTGGGCAGTTCTTTAACATTTTCCTCAGTTTTTTGAAACTAGGAGTCAGAAATGAAGAAAATAAATAGCACAACTATGTGATAAACAGGTATTTTTTAGATACACAAAATACATACTTATGTATGTCTAGTGAGAACAGGGTGGGACAGGTTCTTCCTGTTTATCTGAATATTTTACCTGTCTCAATCCTGAAAACTTGGCAGTTTTCGGATAGAGGTATAGACATGCTATGTTCAAAGTAGAGTTCCTGAATGTAAAGGTTGCTGACAAAGAATTTGTATAGAAAAAGGAAGATCAATCAAGTGATAAAATACAGAGCTTTTGGTCAATAATTATTTTATATGGTGCAAATTTTTAGTGAAATTTCCAGCACACAATTGGAAACGTGCATACGTACACGTGTAGCCATTTCTTCCTGCAAGGGGAAATACAAACACACAACCAGAGGGTGTAACAATGAATTACATTCAACCTACAAGTGCTTTAGCATGTCTTCAAGAGCTGCTGCCTGCTGCAGTGATGGATTATAAGTTAGCATGGAATCCCACAGGCATGGCAAGGTATTTATGTAGTGTTCTGACTGCTCAGACATTCCCAAGAAATGTACAGTCAGAGCAGAAATCAGAGTATCACTATCTCCCACTTTATTTCATTTATTTATATTTAGCAAGTGCTGGAATATTACAAACCACTGAGCACAGCTGTAGCTGGAATATAGTTTCCAAAGCTTATTTACAGTAGCTCTCACTCACAATGGTATATTACTCCATAAGTAGTTCCATTGATTTCAAGAGATCCATTAGTGAGGTTCCATTCCTTGAAAAGCTGAGTGCATCTCAGTTTGGTCCCATGGTTGAAATGTGGAACGAGCTCCTTTACTGCAGTGTTCATAAATGCATGAGCAGTTTGAAAAAAGACTCCGAGCCCTCCCCAAAAAGCTCACAATAGTGCAAAATACTGATGAGGCTGGAGGGATGCAGGTTTTGCAATATTTTATTTCCTTGCAGAAGCAGTGAGACAAGTTCTTCAGTTATACATAGATGAATGTGCATTCCATGTGCTGTTTTCAGCTGTGTACTTACACCAGTCCAAAATCCCAAAGAGAAAAGGAAAAGCTGAGATTCACATCAGTAGCAGAGAACATCAGGTGATGTTGATTTAAAGAAAACATTAATCAATCCAGATTTGCTTGGAAGGGGGCCCAGGTTCACTCAACAGGTTGGTGAACCTTAGCAAATGTTTCTGTGAATCTGTTCTGTGTTTTGACTTTGTAACGTGATCTGAAATCATCTGAGTTTCATGTGGTTTTGTTGTGCACGTTTGGAACGCTCGTGGGGCAAATCCAGGGAAAGACAGAGGTGCTAAATTTTGCATGACGTGGTAAGGTAAGAAGTGTTTCACTCTTCCTGACACTCCCTGATACCAAAGTGAACAACAGTTGATGCTGTCAGCACAGTTTTAAAAGAGGAGACAATCACTGTCAGTCAGGCTCCTTGTGTCTCCAGGAGTCTTTATTTCAGAGCCAACAGACAGTCTTCAAATCATATCCTGAAAAAACCTATCAGGAGTTTTGGGCTGTTATTTTCTTGTCCTTTGTTTCTGGTAAATGTCAGAAGTTTTACTGCATAGGCAGGTACTGGAGTTGTGAACAGTATGTTATGTTTCTTGATGTATATTGGTTTGAAGAAGTTTTATAGTGCTTCTAAAAATTAGGTTTTTATGTTGAGTCTGTGGATGAACAATTTGTGTTTTAACTTCATTCGGTTTATATCTGAATTCATAAATAGGTGTACTCAGCCTCCATAGCTGGATATAAAGTATTTAAGATCCATCTACACCAATCAGGTAAAAAATATGATGAGGTGACACTTTCTATTAATTTTATTTTTAGTCCAAACAAGAGCCCAGAGCAATAAAGATGTGAGACACTGCACAAAAAACAAAATCGAATTCATCAGAGGATGCCAAATTTTTAATTCTGTTTCAGGGTGAGCAACAGAATTTTGCTGGAGCTGAGATTTTGGAGACAAAGGCAGGTGGGAGGAGCTGTTTATTTTTTTACACTGATTCAGTGCCTCATAATTGAGACATGTTTGTGGATCAGTGGGATGACAGGGAGCTTAGAGAAAAGGAGGCCAGGGAGTGGAGCTTAGTGGCCTGGTATATATACAAGGTCAGACTAGATATTTCAACTGTCTCTTCTGCCCTTAAACCTGAGGAAACTCAAAGGAAAAATCAAAGTCTGCAGAGGAAATAAGTAAAAAAAAAATGTAGAGGCTGGAGTGTCCTTTAATGCCCCTGAGGTTCAGCATTCCTCAAACACATCAGGAGACTGGGGTACAGCCACGGATGGAATGGCCCTGCCCCTCCATTCAGAAGTACAGCAGAAGAACAGCTTGCCAGTAATATTCAGGTTTAAACTGATCTCTTTATCCTCCTCCAGAAGAGTTCAGTTTGCACCCACTTGTATCCTTGCATTTTTCCACTAGGGTTGTCTCACTTATTTAACTTGACACAGGGAGCCCCCTCTGAGGTCTTTGAGATTCCAACCAGCATTGGAAGTGACAGCCCAGATAAGGCAGGTAATCATATCAGACCTTGGGGGACTGCACTGACTACTTTTTAATTGATAATTCCAAGTTTCTGTAATAAATTTATCTCTTAATTACATACATCATGTCATACGTGGTGGCTAATGATTACCACTAGTCTAAGTCTGCAGCCTTCAAGACATCCTTCTCCCTACCATATAATTATAATTTTCCTCCCAAATTAAGATTTTCTCAGAAAGAAAATGAACAAAACCTGCACATTAAATCCAATTCCTTCCAAATAAAATAAAAGTAGGTAAATTTAAGATACTAAGTTAAGTAAGTGATTTTAATTAGCGGATCATTTCAGGAAGATCATAAAACATTTAAAGAACACTGAAGTTATGTATATTTAAGCAGTTTTATGGAGAATTAAAGTCTTAAATGGTAAATTTCAAATGTAAATACAAAAGTCGACGGAGGAATGTTAATTGCCTTTCCTAAGTTTCTCACATGGCCTAGATGTTATGGGAGGTATCCAGAATTACATTCATACTAATAATGTGCCCAATTCAAAGCTTATTAAAGTCCTTGGAATTTTTCCATGGATTTTAGCAGTCATTGTATGAAAACAACAAATGCTTTTAAATGTCCAGCTTCCAGTACTGTGGAAGTTGCTTATATGTCGAAATTATATATGTGATGTCAATATTCTAACATAATAGTAAATTTTTAGTTCAAAATCCCTCTTAATAGCCAAGAAATTTAAACTGAGAACTTATCCAGTTACCTCTCAAACAAATGAAATTACATTTGCAGCAACAGACATTTTACACCAGCGGATTAGTTTACATAAAAGAAAACTTATACACCAAGAGAAGCTGCTACAATTAGACAACAAAATGTGCCAACAAATTGAATTATCAAGAATGTGAATTCATGACATGCCTGTCTGTAGGTCAGCAATACTCTCACGTTATTTTTGACTTAAATAGACCAAATTAAAACTTAATTTTACAGTTTGATAATAATGAAATGCGTAAGGCTGGAAAATAAGGAAATTAAAATCAGAGGTAGTAAGGCTGAAAAGCTGTGGTGTATACATTTTCTAAATTCCTTATTGTAAACCACTTAAAAAAGAATATCCCATTGGAAGAAAGAGCACAGAGAGTAGTCCTCAGCAGTTTTCCTTGAAAACATTTGGTCTTCTGTGAGAGCCTGGAAGAACCATGGCCACATCTCTTCCCTTGTCAGTGTCAGAATGTGGATGGAAGGGGTAACTTTCCATGTAAGTTTTTTTACTCCATGTAGATATAGGAATCACATTGCAGGGACACCAGCAGTCCAAAAAAAAATGGGAATGCTGTCACTGGGGTCTCCTTCTGACTAAATTGTCAGCACGTGTGAGAAAAAGATACCTCAAGGGACTGGTAATTCTTACTGCCCAAAAAAAAATCCAGAAAAAACATTTTTTTTTTCCCTCTAGAAAAGATTCACCAGCAGTGCTGGAATGATTCAACTCAGAACTAGGTAGCAGTGTGAAGTTTGTTTTCCCTGGTCCCTGGTGAGCCGAGTCCCATGGTTTTCCCGGGGACAGTTGGTGCAGAAGGCAGCTGAGGCAGTGCCCGGTGTCCCAGTGCCTGCTGCAGGTGACACCAGCCTCCAGGGCTGTCCCGACCTCCACGGGCACCTCTGGCAGAGGGATGTGCATGCCTGGCAGGAGCTCAGCCTCTTGGAGAAGCCACCCTGCCTGTCTGCGTGAGAGCAGGGCTGGAGGCAGCACAAACCTGGTCTTTTCTCTCTCTTCAGAGCATTTTACATCCCCGTCACGCACGGTCCGAGGCACGGACGGTGCTGTGCCTCTGTTTCCTCAGCTGTTGGATGGGGATGTTATTATGCTCTTCTCTCAGATGCTGAGAGGGTTAATTAATTATGTTTATGAAACCCTTTGAGATTCTCAGATGAAAGGTGGCTTTGGAATTGTTAGGTGTTATTATAAGAAAAAAAGAATGATTTTATTGCTTTATGTTAATGGTTAACATCTGCACCACAAAACCTGCTTGATCACATAAAGATTCTGCTAAGCATTTAATCCTAATTTGCAGGCTGATGCATATTCATTTTATTTAGAAGATTAATTTAGTCATCAAAGGTTAATCTGCCTCGGGTTTGTAATTAGACAGAGCAGTGACTTGGCGTCTCTGGGCTCACCCAGGTTGCTCTGGGTTTTCTGAGTGGGCAGGGCTGTAACTACCACCAGTTTTCACTTCCAGATAGTGCTCAGAGGGGGCTTAATTTTTGGAGACATGGTGAGTGGTAAAAGCCTTGGCCAGTTTGAAGATTAAAAATAAAAAGAGAGGCACGAGCCAATGAACAGTCAATATAGTGAGTCTCACAATTCTGCTTTAATTCATCCCTGGCAGGTTTACTAAATGCGACGTCAGGGGAATAAGCAAGGGATTTTTTAATAAGTATATGTAAAAATGATTTAACAGATTTCACAATCTTTGCTGTGTGAATCTTGCTCTTCTTTCAAAATTACTGATTAGACATATGCAGAAAATTTATGAAATGAAAAACTGTGAGTCTTTCTGCTGAAAATCTCAGATTTTACCTTTTAACTGCTGTTAGAAGACGCTGTTAAAAGGTTATAATACGTGACCTGTAGCTGCTTGTTCCCTTGAAAATTAAGCCGTTTGTGCTTAAGCTTGGCTCCTTTAATCAGAAGTCACTAAAGAAAATGTGGTCCTTGTGGAGAACGAAAATCATGTTTCCTTTGCAGGTACACCAGAAGGCATCTTTAATTACTGTTTATAAAGCTGCCTGTTACTAAGTGTGAAGGATTATTAGTGCCAGGATATTGTCTTTTGAAGTGAGGAAGAGCAGGGGCTGCCTCTTTGTCGTGTGCTCGCCGTTTCCCGGTGGGAAGCAGAGGGGAGGGTGATATCAGAGGGTGTGTGCTGTGCCTCTGTGCCTCAGCCCGGCGTGGGACAGCGAGGTGGCCTCCAAAATTCCGGGGGATGGGGCACCAGGGTGGCTTGGGACGTGCTCATCCTCACTGTCAGCAGGATGGGGCTGTCAGAGGGCAGCTCTGTGCCTTGGGGATGGAGCTCCCTCAGGGCAGGACGTGGGGAGCTCAGTGTGGGAGATGGGGCTGGGAAGTGGCAGAGCAAAACCTCGCAAATGGAAAATTTGTCACAAAAATAGCGGCTTGCCCAATGTGAAATCGATACGTGCTGCAAAGTGAGTACAGTAAATGAAAATCATGATATTAGAATTCAGGAATTTGGCCAAAGTTTTGCATTTCATTGCAGCTTGGCTTTGGTTGAGTTTAGAATCCAGATTCCGTAGTGGGGGTTGCTCTTTTTCCCCAGCACAGCTCTCACATCTCTATTATGATTTGCCAGTTTTCCCCTCCTCTTCCTGGTGCAGAACCTCAGAAGCATCCAAGAAAGGATTTTGGAGACCATAAACAGTTCTTAATTGAGAACAGCCCAAAATCAAGTTTAGTGCAAGCTTGACTATCAGAATATAAATGAAACTCTTTTGTTAATGCATTGTATTTTAATTATTATGAAGAACAAGTGGCCTAACGTGAAAAAGCTTTTAACATAGCAGTTATTTGCTTGATAGCTGATAAGTTAATTCTTGGATGGATGATTATAGCTATTGCTTCTTGTCTTCCTCACTTTCATTTTTACTTGATCTAATGACTGCTTACTGATTTTTATTTGGACTTGTGGTGAACTTCTAATTCAATTGCTAATAAGTTCAGATTGGTTTAGGCTTGTTATTACAATCAGGTTTCCTATTTCCAGTTTAAAAGGCCGGTGGAGTTTTTCTGGTGTTTTGAAGGAACTTGGAAGTGTTTTGAAACTGATGGTTTGCAAAGCTGTTTGCAGGCTGACCCATTGGCAATCAACAGTAAACACTTCTGACTTTGTTCTTTATGGGCAAGGTAAGCAGCTGTGCAATGAGAGTACGTGATGGAAATTCACTACAACTGGGGAAAAAACCCCAAACAGCCAGAGCAGGTGTCACTCTAAGGAGGCTCTGAAAAGTGCTGTCACTCTTGCATTGTTCAAGCCCTTCCTTTGTAGCCAAGAGACTGAGAGTGGAATTACACACAAATTTGCCACAGATTTTAAACTGTTTATGCTGTTTTAGTTCTCTCCTCAACCTGAACCTTTAGTGTCTTCACTTGCATCTTAATCCTGAGCTGATTTGTCTGAATGGTAGACAGGTACCACTGACACGTGGATGCTGAGCTTCATCTGTCATCCCTGCTGCTGGCTTCAGTGAGCTTCCAGAGGAATGAGTCTGGCCCACAAGAGGATGTGAACTGTCAAGAAGACAAACCTCTTTCTCATCCATTTGAAATGTTTGTGGGAAAGAATGCCCTAAATATTTAGCAGCTTGTGTAATTTGAGAGGCAAGGCAGGGTTTTTTAATTTTATTTTTCTCCCTACCTTTCCATTTTCTTTATTAAATAGAGGAAAACCTTGCCTTAGGCCCAGTTGTGCTTATGACAGGGAAAAAATATCTGCCAGAATCTCCATTATTGCTCAGGCCTGTATATATTGTTATTGCTCTTGTATTTGTAATAGCAAGAAGTGACTATGTCGCTTATGAAAAATCCTGTTTGCAGAAAAATACCCTCTTCCCTCCACCTTTCCCAGTCCCAGCACACTGTGTAAAGAATCCAGGAGCATTTTTGTTGGATTTGTTAGTGCAGCAGGGCTCGAAGCAGTGTGGGTGTGAGGGCTGGGCACGTGTGCATTGCAGTGATGTAGGTGAGTGATGCAGCTCCTGGAAACAGGAGGGAGCAGAGATGTTTGAAGCTGGTTTAGCTTCCCCTCCCTTGCAGGTGTGGGAGTCAGTGCAGCTGCACAGAGAGCATCACTCAAATCTGCTGCAGCCCACCTTGGCTTCTGCTGGACAGAAGAGCTCACGTGGAACTTCAGTGCTGCAAACTTCACCTGTCCCCACCGAGGTCACCTATGTCAGCACTTCCCAAAGGCAGCCAAACTGATGGCTTGCTTCAACCACCATCAAAGATCTTGCCCCTTCCTATTTCAGCTGCAGGGAGCTGCAGTGAGTCAGGTTGGGTGGAAGGGGCAGATCCTCCACCCCGATTGCCAGCTCAAGCTTGCCAGGGCTTTATCTTGTGCTCTTAGGCAATTGTGTTGAAGTTCTGCTTCTGGAGGAGCTCAGGGTTACACTCTGAGAGCAGGAGCACCGTCCATCACCACTGAGTACCAGTGCCTGGCTGCTGCCTCTGCAGGCCTGCGTGGAGCAGGACCCTGAGAGACACCCTGTCTGTGCTTTCCTGGGGCTGGTGGACATTTCACACATGGAAAGGGATGGCACAGGGCTCGTGAATAATGCTGAGCACGGGAATACTCTCCCTCACAGTGAGTCTAAGTGTATGTGTAAAAATTCTCATTTATGCACCATTGAGTTTACATAGTACTGTCCACAAAATCACCATTTTGGAGCTTTTAGAGCATCCTTAGCATTTCTCCCCTCTGCAGGGTGACTCTGGAGCAGATTCCCTTGACTGGGATATCTAGGCAGCAGGTCCCTGGAGCTGTATCTCTCTCTCCAAGAGGTGTGCCAGCTCCAAGATTGGTTGCTGGTACCTTCAAAGGATGAGAAGTTGGCACCTCCTTTGGCTTCTGTGCAACTGAGTGCTCCTCTTTCCCAGCAGAAAGATCTCTGCTTGCTGCCTTTGCCCTCGCCTAAGGCTGAGATGTCTTTATCACATTTACCCCGTGGGCACAGGAAGTGATATTATATAAGAAATAATTTTGCAACCCTATTTCTACTAATCATTGCCACTCCTACCATAATAACAGGCAGATGCAACATAAACGATTCATGTTTCTATTATTTTTTGCTACAGTTTGCATGTGTTTTCCATTTAATTACAGTATATGAACTTAGTATCTCTCATTTTTTCCCTTCTTGCATTTAAAATTGAATTTGATATCTGTGATATATAGATAGGCCTGTGGTAAATCGTTTGATGCACTTTACACTCTTAAGTCTGTCTCTGCAAATCTCTTAAGTGCTCTGAATATTTTCCAGTTTTGTTGGTGATGCAATAGTATCTGGGATAGTGTTGTAGTAGTTTCTGCACAGGGCAGAAGAGTAGCTTGAGCGTTTAAAGAAACTTTGCTTGACAACAGCACCAACACCAAAACCAATCACAACCATTTTTAGTTGTTAGAGAACTCTTTGCACCTTTATATCCCAAAACAAATCCAGAGGGAGAAAACTGAGGTGTGCTGTTCAGTGATGACCAAGATACCATCAACAGCAGTGACAGCACTGAAATAGAAACCAGATTTTTGGTACTGACCTACTCAATGGGAAATATATCTTAAAATAATTCAGGCTTGAAGAACCTGTGGTGTGCTACTTGTTGGATCCTTTCTTTACCAACCTGTATTCCCATGTTTGAATTGAGCATGTTGTAAAACTTGAGAAAGGAGATTTCAGTCCAGTTTTTACATGAAAGAGGCCAGCTGAACTAGAGAGAAACAGAGAAACATTGCTAAATGCTTGTTCCTACTCTATTTTAGTGGAAGTTAATGGAAATCTTACTAACAGTGGGCTCTGCCCCCTCTGTAACTTCCCATGTGTTTCAGAAAGAATTGAATTATCCTGCTACCTACCAAAAGGAGAAAACCAGCATGAGAGCATTGGTTATTGGACATGCTCTGGATTCACACTCGATCCTGGAAGCAGAGTTGTCCCCCGTGGATGGAAAAGTATCATGGTAACTCCCCTCAGGTAACAGTCAAGTCTTGCCTTTTCTGAAGTGCAATGTCTGATTGCAGAGTGTTCTGCAGATCATTTAATCAACTGCAAATGACACGTTTTTAAAACAATGGGTGGATGCTTTCTTAATTCACACATGCCCATAGAGATTTTGAAGGCTTGATGCACTCTGTTGAGTAAATAACTATAAGTAAAACAGACTATTAAAAAATCTTTAAATGTGCATTATGCCCTCAAGATATGCTGTTTGGAAAGAGCTGTGGTGTTTGGGAAAAATTAAACATTTTCAACAACTGTCCAAATACATATTTACACATTGTTTATGATGTATGCAGAGATATGTCTGTGGCAACTCTTGGACCCCAAAAAGTTTTAATAATTATTCTTTGAATACAGTATTTTCAGTCACTTAAACACTGCAAGTAGACAGGAGACAACTAATCATAGAGAGAAATGCTGATTTCAAGGGAATTTGCAACTCAGTTCTCCCACATCATTTAGCAGCAAATGGCAAAGTATTGATATGGGATATATGGAATATACCTCTGTAAGGAGGGGGCAGAGAATTGTAGTTCATACAGGTTTTTAGTACATGTTTGTTCAGCCAGGTGAGTAAAAAGACATTTTTCTTGGTGGGAGTTCTCATGGTCAGTTCCAGCTGGAGATAACCAGCACTAGGGCTGTTATCACTGAAGGTTTTTTTCATTACTTGCACACCATCTAGGACCTGCAGATATTTTGGTATTCTGAATTCCCTAGACACCCATGTTTTCAGTGTCCTAATTCCTGTTCAGTCGATGAGGAGCAGAGTCTGTGGGCTTCTGGCTTCGTTGTTTAACAGGGGTACAGCATGATACTTGAAAGACAAAATTTCTTTAGATAAGAAACTTCAGAGTAGGGACCTTACTTTCCTGCTTGACTGTGATGTTATCAAGCAATAATCCTTGTTAAGTAAGGATTAATGTTCAAACATGATCACGCTGATGAAATGTCTTTTTTGGCTGCAGAGGAGACCTGGCAGAGTCTCCTCTGCCTGCCTTTGGAGGGTTTATAGACCTCGTTCACATGAGCCACCTTAGCTGTGAGTGGGGTGGGGGATCATCAGCTTCTCCTGCCACCACTGAGGAGCATCTTGGACTGAGAGCTCACCTGCATCTAGGAATAACGCCCTACAAAAGCATCTTTTAGCTGTAAAGCTCTGAAACCAAGTTCTCTCCATCAGCTCTAAAGTTGTTTTGGATTTCATCAGCTTGTTTTATCACAGGCTGGAGAGCACCAGTGTTAAGAAGACTTGTCTTAAGCAATCCTCTTAGTGTTCCTGTGAGAGGTGGCAGTATTTTAAATACAGTGAGTCAATCTGTTGTCCATCTCTCATGGACAACTTGATCAGACCCCATGGGGCGAAGTTAATGGAGTCTTGTAATATCTGAAAAGCCCCTTTAGCAGCAGCACTGTTTATTTTTCGGTTGTACTGCTTATTTGCTAATTCCCATCTCATTGCAAAACTTTCTAGGTACTCTGATTTCTTTATCTGACTTGTTAGGAGTGAACATGGCCCTTAAGGACTCCGCTGTTTTTGGACAGTTGTCAATTTTACCAATTAAAAGAACGCCTTTGGATGGTTATCAGAAGCTGGAGCTGAAAACATGTTTGCAATTACTGATGACATAGCTGTTTCTATTTGCTGCTCTCTCTTTTAATTCCAAAAAGTGATATTTTTTTTGGCAGTAGATATGAGAAAATTTGTCACTGTGTGTAATTACAAAATGCTGTTCATTTCTGTCTTGTAACTGTGGGGGGTTAGTTGGTACAATACATTTGGTTCATTCTTGGCTCACTCAACTGCGTGACACACATTTAAGTGTATTATTAATTGTCATGTTAATATTCATTACCATGTTAATTTCCATGGAATCATATAATTCTGCATGCCTCCAAATTGATGTTCAAGGGTATATGCAAGCATGAAAAAACCCCACTGAATGGTTTCCTAGGACATTGTAATAAGCCTTAAATAAAATCACCTTCTGAACGTTTTCCTCTAGGACACCTGGGCTTTTTCAACAGACTTTGACCCCACCGTGATCATTGCTACAAAACAAGATTCATCCCTGGGAATGGCCATTGTACAAAGCTGCTTTAAATGTTCATTGTGCTTTCAACCAGATTCAAAACACAAATCCACAGCACTGGCTTTACTTTAATTTCCTCGGTTGCATCTGCCATCTTATCAGAGCAATCTGACTGCACAGTGCACTAGAGAAGCTGCATAATATTTTTAGTGGCCTGGATTTTTCACTTGATATATAAGGAATATATGAACAATGGCTCTATAAGTACCTGTGAATTCTTCAGAAGATTGTTTTGCGAGAGAAAGTCCTACTAGAAGCAGTAACTTAGGAAGAGGAAATTTGTAGGATAAGAGGGGAACCTCAATTTAAATGCCTGTTGCCTGGGAATTTAAAAGAAAAGGATTGATACAAATACTTTGGGCTCAACCTCCTGTAAGCACAGGCTCCTGAAATCAGTGAGAATTTTTCACCTGTTTTGAATGTGTATCAGACTGCCAGTGTATGTGTCTATATAAAAGAAAAAGGGCACATCATGTCTGAAGTGCTCTATGTTTCCAGAAAACAGGCCCACCTGACAAAAACTTGTCAATTTTTGAGAAATTAGTTAAAAGTGAGTGCACCTGCTGCAGTTTGTAGACGGGTGGGTTCTTTTCTGTAATCCTAGTGGAGTTTTAAGAGGTTTCAGATACATCCATTATCCACTTTTACTTCTCTTTCCTAGAGAACTCCCAGGCTTAGGCAAGAGAGAGGGTGGCTTTAGGTTCTTGCCTCGGCTTGGGGGTTGTCACTCTGAGCAGGTGTAAGGCCATGGCACGAAACCAGGGTGGGGTCACAGCACTGGAAATTTTATTGTAGCATAAAAATAGCTCCCTGCCAAAGTCCTCACACAGCAATGTAAATCAAGGTCAGTTACACTCCACAATTATCTCAAAGCATGCTTGTAAACAAGTTGTGTGGGCTTAGCTCTGCTGTCATTGACATTTCCCCCCAGATAAATGCCGGGCCTACCGCGGAGAAAAATTCCACTGACGGAGAGCCCCACACCTGAACGGGCTCAGAGCTTCTCTTCTCAGCTGGGATTCAGTAGTCTCGGTTCTAGGTGGCAGCAAAGCCCTTCTGAAACCCTCTGGGTTGCTTGGGGTACACCTGCCCTGGGCAGTGAAGAGCAGAGGCCCCCGAGGCTGCTGGACAGGCTCTGGAAGCACCGAGCTGCAGCAGCCTGTCCTGAGAGCAGAGCTGGGAAAGCAGGGCACTGCTGCTCAACAGGACCTGCTGCTGCTGGGGCCCGGCAGGGCTCTGGAGACACAGCTGCCTCTCAGAGACAGCCTGCTTTTTTGGGCAGGAGTTGCATATTTTTCTGTGCTGCAGCTTCACTTCCCAGGGTAGGACTCTGCTGCTCTGTGTCTTTCTCTCTGGTGACAGTGTAGGCAGTTCCAGGTGATGCCTTAGATTTTGACTTTTATATTTTTCAAAATCCTGTACTGCTTAGTGTGTAGCTCTGAGGTTTCTTGTAGCCTGTTAATTTCTGTTCTCTCGTACTGAGTAGTCAAAACAAAGCCTCTCTGGGCCTGCTCTTCAAGGACACCTAGACTGTCCTAGGCCCAAAAAGTGTAAACTAAAAGCCTCTGAAAGGGGGGCAAGCTGAGGGGAATTACATCATTAAACTGAAGCTTTAATTGGAGAGTTAACCCTGGCTATGCAAATGAACCAAACCTATAAAGATGTAAAGAACTCGTGACCTGTTGTCCATCTTGGGGTCCATGTTGGCAATGGCCTCTGGCTCCCGGGGTGTACCTTGAAGGCCTTCAAATAAATACCCACCTTTATTCCCTTACTCCTGTCTGGGCTCTGTTTATAGGTGGCCTGATAAGGCATCACCAGGCATAGGTGAACTCTAACTGAACATTTGTGTATTTGCCCACAACAGCCAGCTCTGCTCTCATAAGAGACACCTGCACACTGCTACATCATCATCATCATTATTATTATTCCTATTGTTATTATTACTAATTATTTTGGTCAACAGCTTGTATTCAGAAGTCGTAAGTCTTGTTTAAGACCTTCTTAAACACAGCCATTTAGAAGTGTGACATCTAAATTAATATATTGATAATATGTTAGGAAGAATGTTTTGGAACTTCTTTCTAAGCAGAAATTAACATTTTATCTGAAAATAGTAATGGAAAGAAAATTGTGTAGTCTAGCAAGGTATATCATTTAGACTTGATGATAGAATAATTGTTTTCCATCAAGCAAACCAAAGAAGAATCCATAATAAAATTTTACAAGTTAGCTGCCACCAAGAATAAACTCAAGAGCACTATATGAAATGAATTGTGTGTTTTAACTGAATCTTCTCTCAGGACAATAACTCTAATGTAGAGCCAAGGTCTGAAGAGGTCACCTGCAGAAAACCCTCCTGGGGCATTTCAGAGGAGAAAGGAAATATTCTTCTCCCTGTCAGGTTCACTTCGTGTCCTAATATGTCTGAGGATGTGCACTGAAAACATAATCCACAGGCACCATTCTGAGTCGGGTTTTAGATAACAAGGGTCATTAAGAAATCTCTGAGGATGACAAACTTAACCCTGTATGAACTTAAGGATCATATCCTGCTACTAATGCGAAAAGTAAGTCTGGTTGATTGTAATTGTGACTGAACTAAAATGTCACTTGCCATTAAGATCAATTTATCGTTTTTTAAGAATTGCAGCATTTCTCTAAAAATACGTGTAAGATCATAACTGGCATCTATTGAACATAATCTGTACTGATCTTTTCCAGTACTACGTGAGAGAACATCTGGATTTCCATATGTTCCCAAATGTTTGCCATATCTCACATTGTGTTTGCAGGGCCAGGGTGTGGCAATTCCGTGCAGGATCCCAAATTAAAATACCTGTTGGGAAACCTCTACATTTGTCATCACAAGTATCTAACTCCACAACTTCTGCCCGGGCCCTTCGGGTAAACCGGGGTGTATCGTGACTCTTCCTGTGCCTGAAGGATGACGTGTGCTCCCGAAGAATGTGCAACACTCCTGGCCCTGAATTCAGAACCAGGGGTGCTGCTGGCCCTCAGCACACTGCCCCTCAGCTGGCTGTGCTGGGGTGAAGTGCTGCAGACATGTTCTCAGGGATTCCCCAGTTAGCTCTCCGGGAATGTCAGGATTTTCGCACGTTAGGATGGTTGGGCACTGGAGCAGGCTCCCCAGGGCAGTGGGCACAGCCCCAAGCCTGAAAGAGCTCAAAAAGTGTTTGGACAATGCTCTCAGGCACATGTGGGGTTGTTGGGGTGTCCTGTGCAGGGCCAGGAGTTGTGCTTTGATCCTTGTGGGTCCCTCCCAGCTCAGCCTATTCCGTGATTCCGTAATTCTCTATGCCATGTACAGTGGAGACAGTTTGAAGTTGCCCTGCCAGTGGCAGTGTGAAAGATTCCTGACTGTTGGCACTATAAAACTCATTCCCTGAGCATTCTCAGGCCTTTATTACGATGGCCCAATTTATGCCTGAATGAAGCAAAGAGGCCACTTTAACTGCCCTTGCCCAAATCCCCACGCTCCATCCTCCAGGCATGCCTTTGAGCCTCGAGCCTCATGTACATTTTTATAGCTCCATTAACTGGGATGCCATCAATTTGAACAATTAAAAATTACAATGATATTAAAATATCCAAGCAGCACTAGCTAGAAGTCAGCAAGGATGAGAATTATCACATTCCTTGCTCTCCAGTCATGTTGGGGCTCCTTGCTTGGTTTCTGTGCCTCTTGTCTTGCATCAGGGAGTCGGGGTGTCAAAGTTCTCATTTGCATTTTAGCTTCCTTGAACTCCTAAAAGCGAAGGAACTTGGCTAAGCATAGAGTTTCAGTATATTGTGTTTACTTAAGGGGATTTAGGTGCTTACAGAAAATGCTGGGTAGATAGAAACTGACTACAAGGATTATGGGTGAATTTTATTTAGCTCTACTTCTAACTCAGTTCCATTCAGGGAGGCTTTTTAGATTTCTAAGCTGTGGGTGTCTTTTGCTCTAAGTAAAAAAAAACCCAAAAATTATCCCTTGGGTGTCTTTCATGGACAAGAGTGATAGAAGGGGCCTTCTTTGCTTTACAGCAGATTCAACTCTGTGCCCATTTGTCAGTAGGTCTCTGTGTTGCTGAGCTGGTTTCAGGGTGCTGCAGATGACAAAGCCATCTCCTTTCTCCTGGGATCAGCATGAATTTTTGTCTCACTGGATTATTTTTCCTCAGAAGGCTTTTTTGATTCCTGGTGATTGGATGCACTGCCTTTATAGCTTTTTCTCCTGGTTTGGTCACACGACACAATTGCATTAATTTTTAGAGTGGTCCACGTGCAGTATATAACTGAAGGCACTATGCAGCACAGTGTCTTTGGGATGTTAATAGACACACAGTCACCAGGGAGGGACAAATTCGAGTCCCTGGGAGACAGGAAACCCTGCTTTTTGGAGGGCTTGTGGTCTTGCAATGAAATAGGCTCAGACTAATACTCGTCTCAGTACGATAAATCAGGAGTGATTTCCTTGGACTAAAAAGGGGTCGCAAAGAGATAAAACTCGTGGCAGGAGAATCATTGCCCTTCTCTCTTAAGAGCAGACAGTTGGTTAAATTCCTTTGCTCCTCAGGTAGTGTGGAATGTCATGCAAGTGATGGTTGGGTCTGTGGGGAGTGGGATACGATCAGGATGTTAATGTGCTGGGAGTGCAGCTGTTTCTTCCCCGGTGTCGCCCGTGCTTTGACTCACCTTTGCTGCCAAAGAACTCCTTAACTGCTCTTCATTTGTAACTCAAATCTTTACCTACACACGTTTGCGACTGAGATTTGTAAGAGACAATTTTATGCTTGAAAAGGGAGAATTACTTTACAGCTATACCTGTTGTCTGTGCAACTGCTTGACAACCTCGCCAGAATTCCTTTCACTCTGTGCCTCTGGTTCTCTCTGTCAGTAAGAAACAGAACATATATAGTTCTAAGTGCTGAAAATCAAATACTGGTGTGATATATTAGCTTCTCTTTCCCCCACTTCTGCCCCTGCCCCCCTCCCCCCAGTGTTCTAAATATGGCTCTACTTTGAAATTAAGTGCACTACAGAATATTCAGTTGCAGCACATTGCTGGCATACAGTTTATAAATTGTTAGTGTTTGGCAGCCCTTGGTTTTTAAATTCCTACTGATCACAAGTAGCTGGCACTAATCAGCTCCAATAGAGTTACGGTACTGTGTACCTTCTTAAATGGCTGGAGTGGAGATATCCATCTAAAACCCCATATATAATAGCCACATGTCAGAAACACTTTACTCTGAGCAGGGTTTTTATTTTACTTTTTACATCTCTCACATTTTACATCTGGTTCAACAGTTCTGAAGGAAACTACATCTGATGTGATAGCAGGAGATCTATATCATACATCTCAAAACCTGCCAGAAATGCAATTTAAATATAGTTTTGGACAGAGTAAAAGAAGTATTATTGGTATCAGATGTTTGGGCAGTGAGAAGTTGAGCTCCATCCCCCCTTGATTTTTTTTTGTACAGAAGGAAATCATAATGTGAAATCCTAGTTCTGCTAAAACTTGTGAGAGCTTTGCTGTTGATTTCAGTCCTCAGTTTCACCTTGCAGCTGTGAGGTACCTGCCAAGTTCAAGCAAAACTGTGTAGCTGGAACAGCAAAGAGACCTGGATGTGGCCCTTTGCAGAGATGAGCAGGATTTGGACTGGTTTCAGTGGGGATAACTATCTGTACTCCAATACAGACTTCAGAGAGACCTTCTCCAGTATTTGGAGCCACAAAAAGTTTGGGTAGGGCAGGCTGGTTCTGGTAAAAGTCACTCCATTCCAGTTTATTTTCGCCGTGCAAGTTTAGAAATATCTGAAATTTCAGATAATCAAGTTCAAGTCAGGCATTTTATGCCTCGGTCATCTGAGAGTGCACATACCACCTGAACTGAACTTCTGAAGTTTGTGGGAGTCATTCACCAGCAGTGGATGGAGAACACGACCTGCTGGCTGCGTCTGTCACAAATTAGCACCTCCCATGGCTCGCGTCTGAAGGGGCTCTGCACGTCCTCCACACATGGCAGTGGGCTCAGTTGCTGGGAAATAGGATAGCCTGTGCCATAAAGAGGTGTAATTTTAAGACTCTTGGTACTTGGGGTTTGCTGAAAAACAGACCTCAGTGATCCAGGGAACTGAAACCTGCTAATCAGAGCTGTCAGTCCCAGGCTTGGGAACGTGTTCAGCCCCCTGTGTGCCTGCAGCGTGCAAAGCACCTATGCACGTGTCCCAAATGTGTTTTGTTCTCGTGCTGGGTGTGTAAGAGATGTCCTTGTGTGGGTCTGGGGCTGTCTGAACCGACAGACCAAGATTCACTTGGTTATTAGGATCCTAATTGTTATTATTTCATCACTCCGGAGCCCTAACGAGGACAGGGGCCTCGGCGTGATGGACTCAGTACGAAGATGAGCCTCAGCTCTTGCTTTGAAGCACGCAACGTTTTTGTCTCATTACTTCTGATCATAATCCAGCGCCAAAAGAAATCAAAAGCTGTGTCTGAATTCAGTGAGAGCTGAGGGCACACGAAAGCTCTCAGGAAATGCTCAGTGTGTTGTCAGGATCAGGCCTGTAATGTGTAACTCCAGCCTAGAAAACTCATTTCCTTTGAAGCTCAGTTGAGTGTTACTACTACACATCAGCATGTTGCACCACACAGAGTATATCAAATTTGATGTCATTTTTTTTTCTTCCTTTTTCCCTGGGAACCTGTAAATATCCTTTGGTAGCAAAACCAGAGAGGAATAAATTCTCCTCGATGTATTTACAAATGTGAGAAGCTTTTCAAGTTGTATTTGCAATTCTCTTTCTTGCAATGACCTCTATTTTCATAATCCTTCATGGAATATCATGGTTTAAAGAGCTTTCTCTCCCTGCTGTTTTTGTTAAAAGGTTTTTGGTGTGATATTTGGAAAGTCAAATTCTGCATTTAAATGTTGTGTTTTCACAGATATAAATGAAAGGGGCCATATTTATCTTTTCCCCCCTTTTCTGAGAACATCAAGCAATTCCACTTTTCTACATGTATTGTTAACTAAACCGTGAGAGCATACAGCAGCTTTAATAGTAAAGCAATTGTGATTACATCTTGCTTGTAATTACATTTATTTCCTCACATATGTCCAAAAAGGCAGGCATTAGTTTGGCCTGTATAGGCATGTGCTAATGGCAAGAAAATTGTCTGGCAGCTTGACAGCAAGGAAAATAGCTTACAGTCACTTAGAGTCTTTCATGTCATGGACACTTGCAAAGACTCTGAGCACTCAGGCTTTCCCTCGCATGCTTTTAAAATCGATTGCGTTCTGAGAGAGGGGGAATTTGCTATGTGCAGCGCATTTGCATCTAAATAATCCAAATATGAAGAGATACAATTGGCAAGGTACAGGTGTGTGATCACAAATTTGAAAAACCCGGTAGTGGCACTCTACAGGACTAATCTACAAATATCCGTGGGCCCCGTGCTCTGCTCTGTGTTAGCCTGGCAGAAATGCCTGCAGCTGTCCACGGAAAAAAGGGGGGCAAATAAAGAGTCCCTGCTATCTGGAAGGACTCTGAGGCTCACTTGTATCCCACGTACCATCCCATTGATTTAATTGACCTCTAAGTACAGGACAGTGCAATCCAGAGTGTCCCAGAGGGTCATGACTTGTTCCTGTTGGAACAGGGCTTTGCCAGCCCCGGCATTCCTGGCCCGGGATGACCACACTGCTGAGTGTTCTTTTCACTTCTTAACAAAAACCTGGCTAGAAATTTTACAGACTGATTTATGACAACGCTGAAATCACACGCATTTTCTCAGTGCAGAAGTGTTTCTTATTGGAAATGATAAATGTCACAAAGTGCTTCAGAAGCTGCATATAACGTTAAACTGAGCAGTGACCCAAATGCTGCCTGGGAAGAGTGACAATTTTTCAGTGTCCATATAAGCCAAAAACTAGGACAATTTGCAAGATTTTCTGAAACTAGAGGTACTTTTTTATCTTCTGCCTAGTCTGCTTGCCTTCTGCTACTGTGGTTACCAAGAATCTCAGCAAATTCACTGTTTTCTCCACTGGAATAGGTGAGTGCCTAGCCAGAACAAGAACACTCCCAGAAGCTATGCCTTGATCCCACGTTAAATCTTCCCCAGATTTGTGGGCACTCACATTTGATTGCCAATATCCATGCTCTGTGACTACATAAATTATATCCATAGCTGTAGAGATCATTACTGAAAATCTGGTCAAGAGCTGGTAAATACATGAACAAATGTAAATCTGCACACTCTACTCAGCAACTAACTGCACTGGCTTGCAAATATGTCCAATTTGATATTTTTCTTGCTCAGCTAGAGAGGAGCCACTGCATAAATCCTGTGCCAGGTGGTGAGACAGGCAGACAGACAGACAGACACATACCTGGGTGTAAATGACCCAGCTTTGCTGATGGGGCTGGTGGTCCCTGGGTTCCTGTTAGCAGATGAGCCATCAGCCCTGGTTTTTGCTGAGTAATTGGGCTGGGCAACCAGGTTAGACAAACCAATGCTCCTACAAACTGGCTCAGCCCTCCAGGCAGCATGGACAAAGAAACAGCAAAATAATAATGGAAGTTGCTCACTGGGTCTGTTGCTGCTGTCTGCAATGGTCAGGCATATTCTGGTTTTCGTGGGGCAATAAAGCTGCCAGTGAATGCTGGACACAGTCCTGGTCCTCTTTGTAGACATCCCTCGTCCTTCAGGTGCTCACAAAATGAGTAGTCGTTAAATCTTTTAAAATGGAATTTTTGAGGGTAGCTGAGAGCCACTATAGGACTAAAACCCAAGGCTTTTTTTGTTTTGTTTTGTTTAGTTTTTGGCTACTTTGTAGCTTTATTGTGTTTATTGTTCCCTGTCTATCAAAGCTCCCATTGAGCTAAAATCTTTCAACAGTAAGAGCAACAGCAAGAGTAACTATAGTTAGTATTTATAATTTACCTCCTGGAAAAAGAGCCTAAGCTTTCTCCTCCAAGCATTATAAGGAAGGTAGGATTATTATTTGCCGTGGAAATGGGAGAATGGAGGAATTAGTATGGACACAATGATAAAATAAAGGTTCATGATCTGTGTTACACTACAGAAATGAGGTTTGTCTTCTGGCTAGAATCGAGGTCAAATTACAACATCTGAGTACTGGGTGAGGAAAAGCAGAAGGTTGGACTGGAGTTTTGGTCTGTTCTCTGTGCCAGAATTTAGGGAGTGCTGAGAAATCTGCCTTTAGATCTATTTCTGGATTTGTATGCAGTGTCTCTAAGAGTTATATTAGCTTTTTCCATTCTGCCATCTGAAATGTTAATATTTAGGGGAATTTTTTTTTCATAAAAACAGCAACAACATGGAAAATATTAACAGGAAACATTTTAGATGCTACAGGAAATTACAGCTGTGAAGAGTGTTTCATATTGTATTAGCAGGAGATTGAATGAGGCTTCTTCCCATCCAAACTTTTAAATCCGTGAAGAGGAGGAACGTCTGCGACTCCATGTACCTGCTCTGAAGGGGTATGAAATCTATAAAGAACAGGTATTATTGTTTGCTTTGCTTTCACTGGCCTGGGAATCAGCAGAAACACGTGGGTTTTAAGACAGCTGAGTTGCACAGTTCTGGGAACTGTGGATGAAGTGACAGAGACGTCACAGCCGCAGGCTGATATCCTGATCGGGGTGCTCTCAGTGGGACACACGTGTTTGGCAGGCAGGGCTTGCTCCTGCCTGGGATCCTGCCTTCCAAAGGGAAAAGAGGCCTGTTCTCTGTCCCTCAGGAAGGACAGGAGGTGTTTCAGAGCCGCTCTTGTGGGACAAGGGGGCTGTAGAGCCACCTGAGTCTCCAGCTCACCACCAGCCTGGACCTGGCAAGGTCAGAGAGAGCAGGGAAGCTCCCCGAGCCTCTGGTTAATGAAGCAATGCTGAACTTTATTTTGTTAGCTAGCTAGCATAAGTCTAGTCTGGTTATTTCAATATTAAATTTGCAGTTTCACAGTTTATATCCCTCGAGCATTATGGTGACTCACACCGGGTGACTGGTTTGCTCTCAGATCCTGCCCGTGTTCCTACATATGTGGTTTATTTTCTGACTTGATTGACCTAGAGAGAACATTGCTGCTGGATGAGCCTTTCCATGAGAAGAACAATGCTGCTGGATGAGCCTTTCCACGAGAAGATGATGTGCTTGTTTCATCCTGTTTAGAAATCTCCCTAGACTCCATGCACAGAAATAGTAACAACAGCAACACAATAATTGAGGTTATCTCGAGAGAAATTCTCTGCTCTGGAAAGTGCAGAAAATCAGAGATAACCTCTGCTGCTGTTGTGCCTGTCCTCAGGCCTCTAGGGAACCACCAGATTCCCTGTGAGCTGAACCAGCTTTGCTCTGTTTGTAGTCCCAGAGCAGCCCCTGCCCTGGAGAAGTCAGCCCTGGCAGTGTGGGATGTGCTCTGTTCTGCTCAGGCTCTCCTGCCCTCCCCGAATACCCACCCTGCACACCCACAGGAGGGCATCCCTTCTGCAGGGGCTGGTATCCACAGAACTGCTGTGCTCTGCAGTCTGCGAGGGGCGGACACACCTGATCTGCCTCCAACTAACAAATCCCCCTGTGCTCGGAAATAAAACAAACCTCAGAAGGGGGGAAAGTTCCCTCTTCTGAAATGATCGGATGCTATAATACTGTTTCTTTTGAGCCGAATTCTGTTGGGCAGACAGCTATTGATGTGGTCCCCATTGTCACTTAGGTATTTGGTCTATTCATTATTTTCATTTATATTGTTTATGTAGAGCACCTAGAGGCCTGTGATAAGCAAATTTCACAAATAAAATAAGCCAACTTTAGTAGGTCAATTAGCATTCTCCAAAGATCATACATTTTAGCAGGGAGTTTTGCAGTTTACTGCTGTTGTCTAAAGAGAAAATGGAAAGTAGAGCCCTCCCCTCATATACAGTGTCAAATATCAACTCTAAATTAGAATGTTACTTATTCTTTCTGAAACTGGGAATTCACTGTATGAGCTGAGTAATCACAATGCTGTGCTCTGATTTCATTTCTGGAGATCATCCAATGAAAACAGCCTGTTGTTACCTACTGGGAAGAAATAGGCAAATACAGTCATGTCTCTAATATGTGTACACAGAATATCAGCGCTCTCCAGGTTGCTTGCTAAATGCAGCTTTAAAATGTTCTAAGGTACAGACAGGGAGATTTGTGATGAGACCTGTGCCATGTATTTCTAGTGTCTGCTGTTTTCTTTATAGTTATAAAATCAATAAAACTTAGGTGTACCAAAGAATATAGCTCAGTAATACAGTGTTGCAGGCTGATGGAAGTTGTTCTGATGGGGAATTCATTTTTGATTTGAACATTATGAGCTTCCTGCTTTCCCTACTTACACAACTTCTGACTGTTTTATTGCCCCTTTCTGTTCACTTGGTTTTCCTCTTTTAGGTGTCCTCTGAGATGCTTTTTCTTCTGCGTAAGTTTCGTCGGCTCTTTCATGATGCCTCTCAGCTTAAAACTCCTTATTTTAGGTATCTTTTGATTGTGATTTTTTTCAATGCTGAGAGTCCTAACATAAAACCAATTAATTGGTAATACTGCTGCGGCAAGACAGTACAATATTTATAATTTGTGTGCCATACTGAGTTTGTGCCTTTCATCCCAGTTTACAAAGGTCAACCTGCCTAGAGTAGGGTATTTTTACCTTTGTAGCTCTTCATCTGAGTAAGTGATCACATCTTTACTCACAGTTTTACTGACTTCTAGGTCTTGACTTGAGCCTGTTGATGTGTGTCTGTTTTGCTAATTTAGGCTTAAGCTTCCAGCCAGACTCAGCCAGACCAGGCCATATGAGCTGTCTACCTTCACAGTCTGCCTCATATCTGCTCTTCCAGCCGGCTGTTTGGGAAGCTGACCTTCCCAGGAATCAACCTCAGAAACTGGATTTTTTTTTTTTTTTTCAGGGTCTAATCTTGTTCTGACCAAAGAAGTCACAGAAGAGGTGCGTGAGTGGGCAGAAGAATTGGGAGAGAAGAACAGGGAGTAGTAGGATTGATGCTGTCTAGACTGCTGGGTTCAAGACTCATGATCCTGGGTGAATTCCAAAGGCACACAGAAATGGAGTGTGGGGGGAGCTGTGCCAGGGTATGGTCAAATCTGAATGCTGGGGTTCAGAGGTTTAGTGCCTCCAGTTCTGGAGTTTTGCCTCAGGAGTCTCAGTGTGGTCAGCAGAGCTGTCTGTAAAGGGGACCTTTATCTTCCCTCTGGCACTGCAGAGGTGATTCCAGTGCCAGTGATTCCAGGCTCTGAAAGGTATTCACGTTTCTGACTGCAGCTGATTTTGGTGTGTTCAGTGATGATGAAAAAGGAATTGTTAATGAATCCATGAAAGTCACACAGCTCTTGTTGGTCAGAGTAGAAAAACAAACTGAAGAAAGGAAAACTGCTGTTTAAAAGATGTCCAGAATGACTATATTAATGTAAAATGTGAAATATTAAGTTTTTTACAAGAAATATGGGTCTTGAGCACCTAAAGCAGTTCTCAGTTTTAACTCAGCTAAATTGATTTCTTCCCTTGGTTGTTGGTGTTGTTCATCAGCCTCATCGTACAGTGACTGTTTAGTTATTCACCAGTCATACAAAAGTAATCCTATAATACCTTGCAGTCCAAATATTCCACTTGTAATGATAATACATAAAATATTTTGATTTGTGATTGCGTTTGACTCCGAAAGCTTGTCCTTTGCTCATTGTCCTTTGCTCATTGCTTGTCCTTTTGNTTTTGATTTGTGATTGCGTTAGACTCCGAAAGCTTGTCCTTTGCTCATGCCCAAAAATCATCCTTAAAGAGATTGCTGGTGGATTCAGAACTTAATGATTCTTATCAGTGCTGAGAACCAAACCAAGAAAATTAGATGCACAACAACTAACCATCCCAAGAACATCAGCTACATCCAACTGCTAGTACTGTATTGAAAGACTTTTATCCTAGAATGTGAAATACCCAGCCCAAGTCAAAACAAAACTGAGAACCAACTCACCACCCTAAATCTAGTGAGGTTTTATCTAATTTTTTTTTCCTGGGATATAATGAATTAAACATAGTATGAAATGCAAAAAGGTTACATTGAGACATATAATATTTGAAGGTTTAATTCATTTTTCTAGTGTATAAGACACAAGGCTATTAAATTTTTAAAGCAGTGATCTCCTGAAGTCCCTACTTTATGAGGGCTTTCTTCATAAAGATAAATGGTTTCCTTGCCAAATCAAATGCAGATTTGAAACAAATTAAGTTAATGTTCAATGGTACAAGGTAGAATGGATGGGGGAACTGTTTTATTTTGCATTGTAATAACCATATACACCTAAATCAATAGCTGTGGAAAAAAAAGGCAATAATATCACGTAACTGCAGGAAATGAAATATAGTGAGATGAAGGGGGGAGCGGGTTGCAGAATGAAAGGATTTGTATTGGAATAATGACATTTCATTAAAAAGGGAAGGAGTGCTATTGAATATAAGTCCATACCAGTAAATTCTATTTCTTATAATAACACTTGAGATGAGTTAAAGTTGCCCAAGTATTGTGATAAAGTATCTTGCTGGATTCCTTTCTTATATTATGCTGTAATTTTAGGTTAAAAGAAAAATTTGAAATGTTAAAGAGGCAGCGCATGTTTTCTAAAGTGCTTTCTATTTCTCCTAATGTTTCATTTAACTTGTTATATTATCCTGTGCTCCTGCAATCTGAGCAGGAGGAAGTTTATCAGTTTCGTTCTTCTGTAAGCTCATATTAAAGAAACAAAACAAAATGTGAATCTGGCAGTGGTGAAAGGCGTTGGATTGAGAGTCCTGGAGATTAAAGCCCACTATTTATCTGCAGCACAGGCTGAGGCTGGTGAGTAACAATGAGGACTGAGAGAGGGTGAGTCTGCAATGTAGGGATCAGATTCCTGCCTGGTGCAAATCAGCAGCAGCCAGGGCTGGTACATGGGGTAATGGTACTGAACAGGACTGGATGCAGCCTTTTTCCAAGCATTTAACAAAGAAAGTGGTGTTCCTCTGAAGTCAATGGCAAAAATCCCACTGGTTTCATGGAAGCAGGGATTTTAACTTTGTTTTTATTTTTTGTCACCCTGAAGTCTCCCTGAAAGACTCTCCAGATAGGAAGGAAAATATTCCATGTGCTTCACTTCAGTCACTTCCCTGATTTGTTTAGTTCTTTTGAGGCTGCCCACAAAGGGAAGAGTTCCACTGACTGGGGAAACTGAGAGACACATGTGGCTGCTAGAAATTAAACTGGTACCCTGCCGTTCGTGTCCCATGTGTCAGATCAAGAGGAGTTCATGAGGGGGACAAATCCATTTTGTTCTTTTGTGGAAAGAGTATCTGCTGAAACAGGCACGTGGACGTGTGGGCACCTCTGTTGAACCTCTGCCAAGCAATCATCTGGAAAATCACTTGTAGTAGTAAGGGGTGTATAGGAGAGTAAAGAAAGTAAGATTGACAGTGTCATAATACTTCTGTATCAGTGATGAAAATGTTGTGGAACACGGATCTGTGTCAGAGCTTCCCTCTACCCTTGCCTGGCACTGTGTGCAGACTACACGAAACTGTTGTTCTCTCTGTCAGCAGTTTTTGAACTCTGTCTTCTTTTACCAAAACCATAAAAATGCTGTGGCAGGGGGGTCTCTGTAAGACTGAAATAGAGCTAGACCTGTATTTTTATATTAATAAGGAGAAGGTTTGGAAATTCATTGTAGTTCATAGAGTTGCTCACGGGAGCCCATCATGAGAACGTGGGACCTCCTTGTAGTATTCCCATACCATAATATCCTGCCATAGTCTGGTTCCTGTGGTGTATTTCTGACAATTGTAGAAATTGAGAAGTGCTTCATTTAGATCTCCTGGACTCATTATGCAAATTTAATGTGGTCAGAAATGCATGAAAATCCAGAGGACATTTGGATAAGACTTGACTTTTTATTTAGGGCCTTAGAAATTGTTGCATCTTGTCTCCCCATCATGGGAGAGGCATTTCTGTGCAGAGCTTGTGACTGAAATTCTTTTGAGCAGACATCTGAACAATCCCCTGTGCACAGTTAAAGGATGAAACTTGTCCATACACACAGAGCTCAGCATCCCCCTGTCCCCAGTGCAATTTGCATCTGTGCTGTTCCTCCTTACACCCTGCACAGCCAATGAACCATCCCTTTGTGTGAGACAGTGGGGGTCTTGCTTTGAGTTATTTTTGTAGTCATAATCAGCTCTGTGCTTCACTTGTTGGTTCATTTGTTTCAATAAGAATGGGCAAAGCATTCTCAGGCAAATTTCAGACCTCATTCAGTTTGAAGAGTCTCATCCCTATGAGCATTATGAAGAGGTACATAACTGTACTTGAGGTTGTCTCAGTTCCTTAGGCTGCTTCAAAATAAGATCCAAAGAGGAGCTCGCTGAAGCAAATCAGCTTTTCAGAGCTGCATGTTGTGAAATTGGTACCCATCTCTACCAGCAGGAACTGATACCGTGTGCTGAACAATCCTAATGATGTACCTTACCCAAGTGTGTCACGGCTGCTCTCTTCATGTAAAAAGTATCCATTTCAGGAACATTATTTATATTCTATTATTTATATTCTCTCCTTTCATACATTCATCAGCTAAGGTGTCACCAGATTTTTGCCAAGGGGCCAGGGGTAACTGATAGCATCTGAGGAGATTTGGCTGTCTCCCACTCAGGATATGAGTGAAATGGTTTGCTCAGTGAAATGAAATATTTTTTTTTAGATAAAAAATGGCCACCATATATATCCAGACTCTCATCTAAAATGCCACAGGGAGTTTTATTTTAGAATATGTACAACTAATCAACCTCTGATTTGTGCATTGCTATCACATTTTCAGGTCTCTGTTTCCTGTGGATAGGAAACTTGGGATGTGATCCTTTCAAATTGCTTTTAATTTTATTCCCCATGAAATTAATTATTGACAAGTCCCAGAATCTGAGCCACTCTAACCAACTGTTCATGGATTTGTCATATACACGTACCGGTAAAATTCACAAGTCACATTGTACTGTGAATTGTATAAGTCAGTTGGAGAACAGAAAGAGTGCTGCATGGTTTATCTAAATAATAAACACAGTTGTAATGGCAAACATTCACTCTGAACTTTCCAAGAACATCTTGTAGCGTAAAAAAATTTACGGCAGAAATTCTCGGATAGTGTTTTTAGATAATGGTTAAATGTAAGAATTTCACTGTGTTGCAGCAACAGTAAAAAAAGATGAAATATATCGAATAAAGATTTTATTGTGAGTTATTTGCTCAGCTCTGTAGCACCATCAATTTTTTCTCCCTATATAAAAATAATGAAGTCAATAAATGTGTTTAGGTGACCTCTGAGACTTACAAAAAGGATGTTATGAGATGGGTGAATACTGGATACACTATTTCATTCAGATGCTGAACAGCTGTTGTGCTAGACAATGCTGGCATCCTACTTTTCACCACTGGTGCTAATGCAAATTGTGCTTTGATTGTATTTATATTCTATCAGATTGTGGGAATGTGCAAAAGACTGCTGGGCTGTCAGCCCTCGTGTCCCAGCCAGTTGTGCCAATTGCTGACGTGTGAGTGCAGAGTCAGTCAGGACTCCAGCTGGGCTCCAGCCTCTTCCCAACACCACTGGGCCACCTTGTCCTGATGATTCCAACAGGCACGGGACAGAGGTATCAATGGTTACCTGTTTTGTTTTGCACCTCCCTGGAAAAGTAGATTTCATTCAAATGCATTTAAAACCATCTGCACCCTATCCTGACCCCGTCACTGTGGGCTGTGAATTGTTCCATCTCTTTTCCAAATGAGTGATCCCGGCTTGCTGCACATCATGTCAGAGAGCAGCAGAGATTTGTTAGGGATCAGAATTGCTTCTGTGTGTTGCAGAGCATCCTCCATGAATCACAAAATGGGAGGGGAGGACCCTCTGTGCTTCCCTTACCTGTGTGGTGCTCCTGTGAGCTCGCCTGCCCTGGTATCTGTCTTGTCATCAGTGTTACGTGTTCACAGAAACTGTAAAAGTATTTTTCAAAGAAAAAATGCACAAATTAGCACTTTAAGACTAGTTCTTATGGAGATTTAATATTTATACCTGTGGTGACATTTTCCTTTGCAGGATGATGAAAAAGGAAATATGCCTTAACATTAACAATTAGCAATATGATGAGGATTCTGTGTTTGCTTAACCACATATTCGACATATTTTCTCCGAGTTCAGTATTTATTTTCTTTTCAGTCTGACAGCTCTTCAAAAGTAGGTGCACACCTTGTCACTTACAGAATGGCCTCTGTTGTAAATTGACTGAGGGTGTGTGATTTGCCCTGGAGCATCTTTTTTAGGTAATTAGTATAAATCAGTCAATAGATTTGTGTTAGTGACACCTGAAAAATGGCAGTAGTTTGGAAAACGCTGCACTCTATTGTATGTTATCCCCTTTAAGTGCCATTGGTCTAAAACGTGGGAGAATGATCCATTTTAAAAAGTAGATCACTAGTACTTTGATTAAGAACCTTTTGTTTTAGAGAGCTCTATGCATTTATTTAGGAGACGGTTGACACTACCTGCAGATTCCTGCTCATTTTGTGGAATCATAGAATCATGGAATNAGTTGACACTACTTGCAGATTTCTGCTCATTTTGTGGAACCCATGTTTGGGTTGGAAGGGACCTTAAAGATCGTGTCTTTCCAATGAGACACCTTCCACTTAAAAAAGTACTTTCAAAGTATAGTTCCACAAACTGCTCACACTGTAAATAAGGATAGAGAAGGATCCTTTTGAGCTGCATACAAGTGACCTCTTCAGAACAAAGCTGGCCACACTCTGGAATGTTCCAGACTCTCAATGCTGTGGTCTTCTGCAGTTGCTGAGTTATGGTGGTGGTGACCCAAGGCTCTTCTTAATGTGGGAAGCAAGGGAAAGATGCTGGTTATAGGCAAGGGATTGGTGGTGTCAGCTACAGAGAGAATTTTCTTGGCAGTGAGGGATTTGTTAGTCAAAAGGCAAGTTCCAATGTCCATTCTGGCATGCTGGTGAGTCATTCAGGCCTGTCAGCCTCCAGTTTAATTTCTTGGATGCATTCCTTTCATCCATAATCCATGGATGCTTCTTTGCCATTTACTCAATTCTTGCTAGTTGAGTCCAGCTTTTTTTTTTTTTTTTAACGGGAGTGGGATATCACTTCAGTCTCTGCCTTTGTCAGATTTTGTGGTTTTGCAACTCTGTGTTTCTGTTTTCTTTTCAAAATAAGTCTGCCCTTCGTGACTGCAGGGAGGTTGTCTCCAGTGAGGCTGACTGCCATGGGAAATGCTCTCAGAAGCACTTCTAGGAGCCTTCACCCCTTCACACTCATACAAGGTCCTCTTGCTTGTTACTTGTGTGAGTAACTAAAATTGGGCTTTGTTAGTAGTTTAGACTATTTAATCAAAACTGAAAATAGTCTTAGATTCTGAATAGGTACCAGCTTTGAAAATGCTGATTACAATAGCTCTGTCATCACCAACATAACCCTTGCCTGCCTTTCTAGCTGTGCACAGAAAACAAGCTGTTTAGGCGAAAAGAAAAAAAACGCCAGGGATATTTTATTTTAAAGATCTGTAATTAAGCAATCATAACAGCCCTTTAAATAAATACAGCTTGCATTTACATTTTAACATGCACTTCTGGTGTTTGTTTAGGTTTATTTCTTTTTCACCCCATTTTAACATAATAGAAAATGTACAGCAGGCTTCCTGAGTGCCTCCAGTGCCCCAGCCTGTCACAGCCTGTGAGCTGTTCCTCGGAGCCCTCCAGACCCAGCCTGGCAGGATGCCTGACACTGTCACTGCTTAGCAGAACTGGGTTTGAACCCAAAAGCCAACCATTCAGAGAGACACATTGTTCTGCCCATCCCCAGATCAGAATCTATTAAAGCAATTAAAACTTAATTGTGATCAGAAATTGTGCGTGTACGTCTCAGGCCTCGGCTGGGGAAAGTTCAGTGTTCCCTGGAGCTGGAGATCTGGGCTGGTTTTTCACATGAGCTCAGCACGCACCAACTCTTGTGGAGAACTACGGGGGTGCTTCTTGAGATTGGATGCCTCTGAAAAGCTGATCATGTCAGTTTATTTATTTATGTAGATTTGTGTATGCACAAATATATACAACATGCCCAGAAACAAGCACGCACGCACACATGACAGCTCTAGGGTCTGGATTTTCAAAGGAGCCTAGGAGGATTCAGTGAGAGATGGGTGTCTAATTAAAATTCATATCCTTCCTGCCTTTGGCATAACTTAAGCCTACAGCTAAGTTAATACCAAAACATGGCTAAAGGGCAGCAGGATAATTCAGTAAAACCTACAAGAAGGAAGCCAGGCAAATTAGCCTTCCTTTCACCAGCCTCACATTTTCCCATTTCTTATTTTCAAAGATGGAAGTAAAATTACAAATGAAAGCCAAATCACTTTAAAATACTGCCCTTAGGTGGGGTGCTTTAGATTGTCTGGGGTCAGGACCTATCTCTGGTTATTTGTGTGTATAGACAGCAAAAAGTGCCTGATTTTTGTAGGACTTCACTGTGCTGTTGCATTGGTGTATGAAAACCACAGCCAGGTTACCAAGGACTTTTGGGCACCTGTAAAATCATAATGTAAGCTGTAAAATCATAGCAGAAACAGTGCAACTTCCCCCTTCAATATGCTGCAAACCAAAAAATCAGACAAAAAGCCCCCCGGTTTAGGATTTCCCAGAATGTTGTTCCTCATCTACATGAACAAAAAGAAAATCCTGCATCCTGGAAGATGTTTTAGCAAGCCAACATTTTTCATGATAGTGCACAATACAGTTTACATCCCAGCCTTGTTCCTAGGAGGAAGGAGGGCACCGAGTTCAGTGCCCAGCATCTCTGCTTTATCCAACACAGATACTCCAGACAGCCCACCAGGGTACAAAATGGAAAAATGGAATGCATTCCTAAGAAGGGCTTTTACACCACCACGGGTCTTGAATTCTTCACTGCCCAGGATATATTCTCAACAGATAATTTGGGAAAAAGAAGTAGAGAAGATAATTTTTGTTCTCTGGAGACCACTGTGGGGAGGGAGGAATCTGAATGCCCCTCTTTTCTGGCCAGAGTGAAAGACAGGTTTGCAAACTTAGAACAGAATTGTTTCTCCAGCTGCTGAATTTTAAAAGAAAGTGGCTGCAAATACATTTTGCAAGAGATGAAATCTTTCCGTTTTCCTTAGAACAGATTTACAGGACTGGGTCTCTAGGGAGAGAATTTTTAATTCACGTATCCTGCCAAGGCTCAGTAAGAAGTCAGTACCAAATCAGTCCCCCTGAGCTGGTACTTGGATATCCAAGGAGACAAATCATGGCATGGGGTGACACACGTGGGCAGGTGTCAGTTTGCTACCTCTGACCAGAAGTGCAGGACCCCTGAAAGGGACGAGGGCCTGGCTCCCAGTTTAGCATTTTCTCTCGTGGAATCTGCCTGAGTTGTATTTAACCAGGGGCACTGAGCCCCAAGGGAGAGCGTTTCAAAACTAATAGGGCCTAGTGTTTGCTTCCCTGTTTGTTGGTGTCAGTCTGTGCTTTTTTTTAGTGTGAGCTGCTTTATGGACTTAGAAGGAGTGAATCCCAAACCTCTTTCTTTTCCAGAACCGGTCAGGTTTGCTGCAGTTCTCTCACTTGTGCTCTTGGATGGTACTGACAGTGGAGAACGGATTTCTAATTAAAGGGAAAAAAGGTATTAACAAATACCTTACATCAAAGCAACTGGTCTCTAACCTGAGTAGCCCAGGATGCTTGCCCTGCTAGGCTCCTGGACAAACACACTTCACCACTGTGATCTTAAGAGGCTGAAGTATCTTTCAGACAAGCTCATTCCTTAGACTTAATTAAAACCTAGTTCGCTCCTTTATTCAATTTATGAGGCCTAGCCAGTAGGATTAAGCGATTACAGGCAAAAAGCCCCATTTGTGAAACACTCATAAGCTCAAGCTGCTAGACTGCTCAGTTGTACTCCATTAAATTAATAAGGAATGAATAGACTGATCCATTATGAATAAAGCTGTGGGGAGCCTCAGCATTGCCTCAGACTCTCTGCACACTCCTTAGAGAACATTTGTGCAAAATGATTATGTTCATATTCATTCAATTGGAATTCTATAAAAGTGGAATGCATAAATTACTCTAAAGATGGGGAGTTTATCTTAAACATTAACTATGTGTGTGAATTAATAAGACTATTATAAAACCATTAGCATTCGGTGTATTTACCTACGTATGCTGCATACCTAAACTAAATTCAACAATTGTTCCTAATTGCTATTCTTGTTGTGTGATCAAGCTGTGGTTCATTTTCCCTTGTAGTCATAATATTTATGAATTGCAGTTTTTCCTGTTAAAACTTCTCAATCTCCCTTCTCCCCCCACCCAGCTTTTCACTTGCTCCTGCAGTTTTTGCATTGGGAAGTGAAAGATCAACAGATGCTTACAGATGTGTTAAAATAAAAAGCTGGCTATCACCTGCAAGTATACATGTCAACCAAATGTTTATCTTTTACAGAGTATTAGTTGAAGAAGGATGGCAGTGACTCCTGGGTGAGCATCCCCTGAATCTGCTGCTGTTCTGCAGAATCCCTGTTTCAAAATGCAGAGGGTACAAAACTCATCCACCATTCTCTGCCGTGTTGTGAACACGCACAGTCTGTTTCTACTGGAGGAACTCCAAATGAAAGGTAAAAAGCAAACCCAAATACCAAAATGTGGCTTGATAGAAAAAAAAACGAGCAGTTTTTAGAGGACTCTGCAAACAAAGCATTAAAATGAATGAACACGGGTTAGTTGCTAAGGTTATAAAAGCAAGTGCTCACCCAGGCCGGGGTAGGGCTGTGCTGCAGGATGAGAGAAGGGCTCAGGGCCGAGCTGCTGCTCAGACACTTTGAGCAGGCAACCTTTCCTCCTGCCCTGCATCTCCTTCCCATCCTCTGGCACTTTCTGACAGAGCAATGGGAGCAGCAGACCCTGTGGGGCTGCTGGGTGGATTCACCAGGGACTGGGCTGCGGCAAAAACCCTGCTTTACCAGGGCTCCGTGTGATTCCGTGTGATCCTGATGGGATGGCAGGCAGGGGTATCCAGGCACGGTGTTATTGTCAGAGCTGTTCCCGAGCAGAGCGAGGAAGTTTCGTGTTAACACAGGCTAGCTGGCACGTCTGACCTTCATTGTTCCCGGTGGAAACAGTGACAGTCTATTAGTCCTGCACCAGGGATATCACTGCCTCACAGCAGCTCCGAAAATCCCCCAGGACACTCCTGGAACAACAATAATTCTGCAAGAGTTCACACAACGCGAGAGCTCTGTGAAGTGTTTGCAGCAAATCTTGCCTGGATTGGAGAGGGGGATGTGTTGGGAAGGGGAGAGGGATGGCTTTGAACTCAGCTGCATTTGAGAGGAGACACTAACCTTGCAGGCAACTCGGACCAGGTGGGACTTTTGCAACAGGAAAATCTTGCTAATTCTCTTGAAATGAAACAGGCAAATAGATAAAAGAAGGTGGAAATTGGTTTTTTAGCTTAATCTTTCTTCTGAAGTAGAATATCAACCTTTAAATCTGAATTTTAAAGTGAAAGACAAAGAATTTAAACAGTGAAACTCGTAGGGGCTAAAAGCCAAAGAAACCAATTTTCAGCTGAACATTTAGGAAATGGAGTGACAGAGTTTTAATACAGCTCATAGGAAGTAGAAGCTGAATCAAAGTATGATTGCCTTTGATACAAAAATAATGCTATGCATGGGGAAGCAAGTCTGTAGATTTTTACACACTGAATAGATACTAAGGTCTTTTCATGGCAGTACTTTCAGAATAAAAGGGTAGAAAGAAAGAAACTCTTAGGTCCACTACTGGATTTCTTAGACCTGATCTTCTCCTCTTTGGTTACGTTATCCTTTCCAACATGTTGTACCTTTCAAACATTCCTGCAGCCTGGGGCACGGTTGTGTGGTGTGTCCTGGCCTCAAACTCAGCACACTTTGATGGCTGAGTGATGGGCACAAGTGATGCCTATGCACGAATAACCTGACCAGGTGCCTAGGACTGAGTAAAGATAAACATGGACTATGTTCAGGGTAACCTCGACTTGCTGCTCTGGAGATTTTTCACCTGGGAGGTTGTACCTCAAGGCACAGAGTTACTCGATGTCATTAGGGCCCCTGGAAAACTTAATCCAGGCTTGATCGAAAGGATTAATAAATGAATTCTTGACAGAGCCAGCATGTGAAGTCTGTATTGGAGAAAGGCTTATTCCTTGGCCCGGCTCCAAGAGAAACTAATCATCATGAACTTCATGCAGATTTACGATTATTCTTTCTGTAGAAAGGGCTGGGCCAGCGCTCTCTGGCAGTGGTGGAAAATCTGCAGAAAAGGAGAAAGCCAAACACACACAGGAGGAACATTGTATGTGGGCTCGTTTCCTTGAAATTCTTCCCTTGGATTTTCTACATTTTCACGGAAAACTGATGCAAGAGCACTCTCATGTATTAAACCAGATAGAATCGTTACGCTCCTCTCAACTCCAGGAGACAGAAATATCATACAGTCTTATTTTTCCAAGGGAGATGATATCACGGAATAAAGTGATAAGAAAGAAAGCTACCGTGATAGTATGAAATATGTCCACTGGCTGCCTTCAGCACAGTAATCTTTTATGTTCAAACTATTACTCAAAGTAGGGATTATTGAAATGCTGTTCTTCTGTGGCGCTCTCTTGGGTGATCTATGGAAGCCTGTAGAAGTCAGTGAAAGGAATCTTATCATTTCTTCTTGTTCCTTTAAAAAAATGGTAATAAAATAATCTATCTATTAAATTTCAGAGCACATATATACATGTATTGGAAATGCAGTATGGTAGTGGAGGTTTAAAAAGTGCTGTTTCATGATCAGATTTCTAATATTCTTTTAAAATATCCAGGAAAAAGAGGAAAAACTGCAACCTGCTCATCCATAATTTTGGAATTTTTTTTTTAATTGGAAGCTAGTTGAAAACATTTTGTAATCTATTTCCAACAGTGCATTTGCAGATATGCTTGGACTTGTGAGGTTTTCTCCTACTCATAGGATTTTGTTAAATAAGGTTGTGGAACAGTCATTAAAATGAAGACCAAAGCTTTATCCAGGAGGGTCTCCAGATAGCTTTTTGCTTTTTCTTTTTAATGCTTTTTCTTTAACTTTTTTTCCTTCTAAATTTTTGACATGAAAGCATTATTTTCCTGCCTCTTACACGGGAAAAAGGACATAATGAGGGGACAGAGATAGTACAGGGGCTGCGGAATTCTTTCATTTTATAAGGCAACAGACCAGTGGTCTGTAAGATCCAATATCTATCCCAAAAGAAAATTAAAATCACTTGGTCAGCCAGGCAGTGCAAGATGACCACAATTCTGTGATCCCCGTGCATGATTAGGATATTCCTAGAGCCATGGGGATTGTTAATCCTTGTGATTTAAGCTAAATAGTCAAACTACAGATGTTGCTACTTTGTAGATTCTGCATTGTTTGGATGTCATTAGTGTGTGACAGGGTTTGTGAGCTACACGATGTGTGAGGTGTGAATGGGTGTACAAGGACAGGGAGCAGCTCCCACCCGTGGGGCTGGGTAAAGGCTGAGTTCATTTTGTGCACATGCACTGACTAGACATGAAATCCAAGATCACCTTTTTGAAAGATGGATTTGATAAATGGTAATACCCCGGATAATGCCCTGATGAGTATATATGTCCCAGGATATTCAGTTTTCCTGTGTTTTAATGGTGTGTATGGATTTTGTATGATCAAAACCACTGATTCCACCATGACATGGAAACAGAGGAGCCCCTGCATGTGGAACTGAGGAATCATTTCCTCCTGTGCTCAGGACAGGTGTTAATTTAACAGCTACTCATAGAAAATTAAGTGAGGTGATTTTTCTACTTATGAGATGAAGGAGAGAGACCCATATATTCTGTCATCTTCTATAACCCTTTTGGGCAGTATGGATCACTTGCATTCCTTAAGATGGTTGGATAAAACATTCCTGTCCAACTTCCTCAAAGAGATTCCTTCCTTGTCTCAGTGAAGCAACAGGTAATGATATGGACACACTTAATAGACTTGTCTTGAGATGTTTTGCATTCCAGTGTTAACATATCTTCCCCCTTGAAAACAAGAAAAACACCAAGGAATAGCACCACCCGTGCTTAAACATCACAGGAGTCTCAAGGAGGAGACCTCAGTAATAAAATTTTCTTTCTTGGATGTATACATTTAACTGTATGATTAGCCTGGGACTGTGGGACTCAAACCCAGTGGAATGAACCACCCTCCTCTGTGACAGTCTCATGAGTGCAGGCTGGAGCTGAGGTAGAAGAAGAGGTATTTGATGTGTGAGGAGCCAGCATGTCCCAGTACGTCCCTTTTTGTCTGTCATGTTCACTGTGGTGCTTGCTGATAGAAATCAGTGGGAATCCTTCTAAAGTGGGGCTTCAGTGGGTCTTCTAATAAATTGGCTTCTCTCAAAAAATACTTCTGATGAAAGCACAGTGCTGTCAGGAGAGGGATAAAGGTCACCTTGGTAATAAATGATAGCTATGTTGCAGTCCAGGGGGCAGTTCTAAGGTTTTCCAAAGTTTGAATAGGGATAAGTGGCCCGTTAGGTAATTTTCCATTTCTTGTAATATCTTGCCTTTTTTTGGCCAATTTGCCCTCTCCCTACATGCTCTATTTTGGCCACTTTCCCTGGAAGACTGCTAGAAACCCAGCATGTACTAAAGGCCTGCAAATGAGATGATCACATAACAATGATTTTCCAGTTCCAGCTGCACCTATCTCTGACTGCCTGGTACGAGCAGGATTCTCCTGGGTACCCAGCGTGCCACACCAGTCCCAGTGTACTGACATTTTGTTGTCCTGTGGCTGTATCATGAATTAGGGGTTGAAACCACACTGTCTCTGCTGGTCTGCAAGCACGTAATTCCAATGAGCAGTATCCCCCACAGGGTAATAAACTCTTTAATAACAGTAATGTAGCAACCACAATAATGAAAAAAGTGATTACATTCTACATAAAAATATAAAAGCTCATTTGATCCTGAGGTCCCCAGTGGAACATTACCTGGACTTTTATTTAAAATATAACATTTCTTACATCTTATTCAGGTCCTTTGTTAACACTAATATAAAACACCAGTAAAATTGTCATTGGAGGAATTTAATAAGGAGTGGGTATGGCTCAGCGATGCACGCTGCTAATTCTGAGTCCTTCCACGAATCTAATCCAGAAAAACAGAAGATGCTCTGCTTGAGTGTTTCAGTACTGAACCCCACTTTGCATATGCAAGGCAGATCAGAAGATCCCTTCTTTAGAAGCAGGGCTCTTTCCTAAAATAGGAGTGCTTCTACAAGCACACGAATTACATGAAATGTGAGAGTCCCTTCTTGTACTTTTACTTGCTCTTCATTCTTGATGGTTTCCCTGCAAATCCAGGCTAACTCCAGAGATCTAGAGTGACACCAGGGGATTTTCTTCCAAGCATATGTCAGGGGTTCTGAAAGCAGAAGCCAGCCAAACCTTAGTCTATAATCCACCTTGCTGTATTTCTGTTGTATCTAATACTGTGAGGAAACCATCCCTACTAAGCATTGCTTTCCTCCCACTATAGATAGCACAGACATTGCTGAGCCCGTGGGCAGACTTCAAAAGAGTCAGAATTCCAGCAGCAATTTTTTTTGCACTGTCCTTTCTTGTAATCTGTACAGTCAAGCAGAAATCTATTCAGACTTTTCCCATTTCCTTTATTTTTCCGTCAGTACCACATTATTTCCTGCTGGAGACTCTGGCTTTCCCATCATGTCGCTGGGGAATTAATCCCCTGCTCTGTAAGTAAGAACATATGGCAAACCATTAGTCATGAGCCAGTGCCTGGACACAGTTTTGTTCTAGAAAGTGGGCTGGCCAGGATGGTGAGTGGAAAGATGGGGTTTTTAATAGGAGTTTTTATCAGGGTTTTAAATGTTCTCAAAACAGAGACAGATCTGAAGATTTAGAAAGTGTGTGAGCAGGTAAAGTGCATTAGCAAATCCCCCTGTGAGGTTTAACCAGGGCGTTATGGTGGCCTTTGAGGTTGTGACATAAAATAAGCTTCTACCTCCCTTTGTGTGGAAGCTTCACATGTTCTCAGAAGCCAAGGGCCTGCCTTCACTTCTAAGTGTGCAAACTGCTTTCTATCAAATGGAAGCAAACTAATTTAGGTAAAGAAACACATTGCTGCTCTTTTTTCAAGTATATGAATGTGTTGACTGTCATTCCAGGAGATACCTTGAAAATTTGTGTGGCCATTTAACATCATCTCTACCTCCTCTTCACATGATACAGTCCCTCCAGCAGCTGGTGAACCCACAGGAAATGTCATATATGTTGTAACTCTCTCTGACCCTGTTCCTCCTTCCATTCTTTGATCATATCCACTGCTTTTCTCACAAGATGTGTGTGGTCAATCACAGCTCTAGGGCAAGGATTGCCTCTGTTTCAATATGCAAACAGGCATGTGATGCAGCAGGACTGGTGTTTCTGGGTGTTAATGAAAAACAAACACATGGTGGTAATCAAGGCAAAGGACTGCCTGAAATGGAGGTGATAGAGGGGGAGCCTTTTCAAGACAGCATCTGCAAAATATCCTTTTACCTGAAGAGAGAAGTCCCCAAAAAGAGAAAAGTCGTGTTAGAAAGCTTTCTTGTGTTCCTTTCCAGGGATTGACTGCCGCACAAACCAAGATTTTTAAACATCTTTGTTTTTTTGAAGTGATGAGCCTTTTAAAAATAATATTGCACGGGTAGCCTTGGTGAATAGAAATTGAAAGAGATGTGCTACTATGCTTGTTCTCTTACTAGTCATTGACTGGAAATGCTCACAAAAGGAATAAAAAGTACATTTGCCTTGTTAATACAATTTGTATTACATATTCATAAACCATTTCATAAAGCTCCCAAGGAAAAATTCAATTGTACTGAAAGCACATAATGGTAGAGCGGCCATACAGAAAACAGGCAGCATGTTGCAGAATTAACTGCACAATGAATGAAATGCAATGTCTATAATAAACCCATTCAGATATAAATTATGGGAGAGTAGATGAAATGTTTGTTAAGCAATAAAGCTTGCAACCGTACATATGAAATTGAATGGGATTTATCATAAAATATTGTGGAGGATACAGTCTGAATATGTGTTACAAATTGACTGAATTAAAAATAATCCAAGGAAAGCAAGCTTATGGGAGACTGAAAATTTTAGGAAATGAGTTCATAAGCTGTTTAGCTCTGACCCAAAGTCCCCTGGTGCCAAGAAAAAGAGAGGCAAGAAAATAAGAACAGAATAATTTCTTAGAGGACCACAGTTATGTTGTCTTAATTTTAACCTCCTAAATTTTGTCCAATGATCAGACTCCCTGTTGAACTAACAGTATCTCACTGGAGTAGAGGGTAGAGAATTTGGCCCAGCAGTGTTTGGTTAGTATGATTTACAGTGGAAGATTTTTTTTTCCCCCCCAAACTATTTATCCCAGTAAGGCTGTTGTACTGAGGGCCAGATAGATGATATTTTGGTTGGACCTTAAAGAGATATGTGGTATGTTTTCCCAAAAGACTTTACCAGATATCTCAATACAAACAACAGAGTTGCTGAAGAACACATTCTGTGGGATTCCATACCAAGCTTGACTGAAGTCCACTTCTAAAAATGGCAGAGCCTACGCTTTTGCTCAGTTTTTGAAATTGTAAATACAGTTTTTCACAACAAGATGGAAATATTGTACTTGTGAACAACAACCAAGAGAATCACCAAACCCTTAGAATTAAATTTAAAATTCAAATAGATGTATATGGGGTAGGGGGATAAAAAGAGTGCATAATTTCCAATCACAAATAACATTTGTAGCTATGGAAACATAGGACAACCTAAGAAAAAGAGAGAAATAAGAGCTGTAGAGTCTGTGCCTGAGAGGGTTAAGAACATTATCCCTTTTCTTAATCTTACCTAGATGCTTTTTACATGCTTTTCTCTCCTTTTGAAGCAGTGAATAATGACCATTTCTCAAAGTAGTTAAACGTATACAAAGGAATCTGGCAGCCAGAATACAAAGTGGTGTTTCTGTAGGGGCTTTAAGATGGTTTCTGACTTACAGATCCTGTCCCTAGACTAGACATGAGTGCAGCCAAGTGACATGGCCTTTAAAGGTCTGCTGACCTCAGATCTTTTTGACTGTGGGTGTGTGCCACTGTGGTGACATTCTGATAGAGTGTCACACTGAAGGAGTAAATACGTAACTTCCCCCTGAGTAACACACCCGAGTAACCAGTAGACCTCCTTTAATCTCTTTGCCTATGCAGCCCAACGGAGTCCATTTTTGGTTTGCCTCTGCTGCTGTTTAATAAATAAAGGGGTGCCCCTTCTCGGAGCCACAAGGAAAAAACACTTCCAGTTGTTATCCAGCAGCGTTTTAATTCCAAGAGATAATGCCATATTCCGATGGACCATTATTGCAGAGTTAAACACAAGTAAGTGAGGAGAAATTAACTCAAGTAGACTCCATTTTGCCTCTCTGCCGAATGGATCTATTTTCCCATGTGTAAGAGATTCCGTGGATTTTTTTTGTTCCCTTTTTTTTCCACTGGAAAAACCACACTGAGTACAAACATACATCGGCATCCCGCAGTGTATCAAGAGGCACGGGTAATCTTACCCTTTTAAGAAACGTGGCATGTGCCCAGCACTTTTGGATTGCATTTTATTTGTAGGAATACAGGCTATGAAATCCCTCTTCCCTACTGAGGAAGAAAAGCCTGTTAACTTGTCAGCCTGTATCTGAAAGGCCAAGGGTTCAAAGCTGCTCATCAGTGTTGGTTGACATTCCCCCTTAGAGCCTTTGGAAGTATCAAGTTTGCCAGTTATTGACTGCATTGCTGAGTTATCTGTTGTATAAGCAGAATTTCCATAAAGGACATAAGGCCAGGGACATGTTCACCAGGCGTTTTAAGACATGGTTGATTTGATTTTCTCATTTCTTGTTTTCTCTAAACATATTTCTCTGAAATATTAAATTGTAACAATATTATTGATTGTGTTCTGCTCATGGAGAAATAGCATCTATTTGGCTTTTTATATATATATTTTTTCTTCTTAATGATTTGCTCAGAGGGTGGAAAGAAGTAGAGGTGATGAAATACCTTTGTCCCTTGGAGATGAGGGCATTCCAATGGAGACCAGTGTCGTGACAATATGGGATCTCTTAGCACCATGACAGACCAGGCAGAGCCCCTGAACACAAAACCTTCCTCTGCATTTCAGGAAGAGATTCAGGACTTCACATCTAGACCTTAACAGTGAAACACCATGTTTTTCTTCAATTAGCAACTAAATTCCCTCATGATTTGAATAAATCTGGAGGAAAATTCTCCAGGAGCACAAGAATTGTAAAGTCAGTTGAGGGGAAAAACGTGCTGTTTATAATCTGCCCTGGGCAAAGAAAATGCATCAGGTTTTGAAATGCTGGATGCTGGCAATTCAGCAGAAAGTGAGTTGTGGACAGAAACATAGTGTTCAGCTGGTAGGACAACAGCAAGGATGCTTCAGTCAATTCTGTCTTTTTCCTGTTTACTGTGTGATTGCAAGTGAAGAGGTAATACCACTCAATGAGGCAAATTCATTCTTAGATTCATGCGCATAATTATCAGTGACCTTTTATATCTGAGAGAGAATTGATTTTGATGAGAGCTCTACCTCCTGCTCTTCGTGCAGGGTCTTGCCCAATTTGTTTTACATGCTCAACAGTCATTATTTGGATGAACCAATCATGGAGATGGGCTGTTATTGATAGATCTTCCAGGAAATATGTCAAAGTTGAGTAAAAATAAATAAAACATGAAATTAACATGAACATGGGTTTTTCCTAATCGGATACGTGTTTCAGTAGCCCTTGCTCAAGAGGCACAATCTAACCAGGAGGATGCAATTGATATGAAAGGTTTATTAGGAAAAGCAATTCAACATATCTGTCATACACAAGGGAATACTGAAAAAAATTAAAATTATCCTCTAAAAAAACATTTGCTGAAAGTTGCACAGACCTGAATCACACCATCCTCTAAGGTTCTTTAAAATTCTACGGCAAACTTTTTTATTCTGAAACAGATCTTGTTCTGAGGAACTGCCAGGTTTTCTGGCACACCAGAACGGGAGGTCAAATGACTTTCGTGACCCATATTTAATGCCCATTTAGCAGGTGAAAGAAACAGGGATTGCTCAAGCTCATGTATCCAGTAAATTTTGGTAGTGATTCAATACCAAGTCCTGCATCTTCTGGAAGAATCTTTCTTGGGCATAGGAGGAGCTGTCATCTTTCTGACTCAGATGGAAGAGTGCTTCGTGTCCTGCAAAACGAAGGTCCAGATCTTGGTCTGGATGGCTGACAGTGGTGCAGAGTACGCCAGAATCTCTCTCTGGCTTTATAAAAAGCAGTAGGTGCTCCGTGCCCACATGTCTCTACTTGTTTATGCACAAAATTGGGCTTCTAAAATTAACAAATGCTTTTCAAGAATTTTGTGCAAACAATTTGTTTCAGTGAGTCAGTAGAAGAGGTATGAATAGAGCCCAGGGCTCCTCACTCCTGGCCCTGTGCTCCAACCACCGAGACCATTTACTTTCCTAGCCAGCGCCAGAGTGAAGATGTGAAAATACCACAAGAAAACTTTTTATTTTTATTTTTTCTTCAATTTTTCCACTCGGTTCTGCAGACTCAGGCAGTTTGGTTAGCTCTCCACATTGAGAGGTTAATATTGGCTTTACCGTGGAGTTTCTCACTTCTGGGTGTATGAAAGATGAGTCTTTCCTCTTGCTTTCCCCACTGACCTCTGCTTGAAGGTGAGTGGAGATGTGTTTTGGGTTACTTCTGCTTTGAGGAAAGTGGTGCAGAAGGAGAGGGGAGCGAGGAAAACTTGGCCCATTGGGGTTCCAGCCCCAGCCTCCCATTGGGAAAGAGCAAAGAGGATGGGGAGAAGAGGGAGGCCAGGAATAGCAAATGGTCCACAGTCCTGGTCTGTGCTGCTGATTCCATCCTCTGGTGATCCAGCCAGGGGATCAACAGGCCAGGAGTGCCCAGTCATTAAGGAAAGGCATGTCTGTAATTAATGGCAAAGGGCCTGATACAATAAAAGGCATGTCTGCCTTCTGCACTGCGAGCCCGCATAGGGCTGCGAAAGACGCCAAAGAAAATCAATGTTAAGCAGCTTGTATGGATTTGTGCAGACCTTTACAGTGCCAAAGTCCAGACATATTTCTCATTGAGCTGAGTCCTCATATATTTTATTTATAATTTAATGCTAAAATTTATGAAGGAGGTGCATGGCAGAGGGAGAACCCATAACCTTGTCATTTCTTTTCTTAAAGCAGCAGCTACTAGATCTAGGGAAGAATTACATCTTCCTCCTCCTTCTATCTGATTCCCCAGCATAAAACATAACATGATAGAAATTTTATTCACTCTGAGTTTGTTTTCAGTGAATTGGCTGTAGAGATGAGGTGCCTGTTGCATATCACACAAGTTTTTATCAAAATCACTAACTGCCAATCACTTCCTCTAAACTAAATCACCTCAGCTGTTATTCATCAAGCATGCCATGTTGCATTATAGACTTTCATAACTCAGACACTTAGGGTATGAAAGAAATTAATTGCCTGTATTATTTTCCATAAAAACAAATAAACAGCACTAGGTGCCTTTTTAAACTCAATTGGAGGATTGATTTTTAAACCAAATTGTATTTCATGAGAGTTCAAGCACTCACCATAGAAGCTGTAATCTTGGAACTTTAAATATGGATGCTGTAATTCCAGGATGTCACATGCTTTAAACATTGAAATATAAACCATTGCCATAAGAAAATGTTGCAGTTTAACCCGCTGGCAAATAAACCTCACACAACTGGTCTCTCCCTCTCCCCCACCAGCGGAATGGGGAAGAGAATTGGAAAAATAAAAGTGCGAAATATTGTGAGTTGAGATAATTTTAATAGGTTAAGCAAAAGCCACACAAGCAAGCAAAGCAAAATAAGGAATTCATTCACCACGTCCCATGGCAGGCAGGTGCCCAACCATTCCCAGGAACAAAGGTGTCCATCACGTGCAACAGTGACTTGGGAAGACAAATGTCATAACACCAAACATCCCTCCTGCCTTCTTCTTCCCTCAGTTTTATGTGCTGCAATGTGTTTCCACATGCCCTGGAATATCCCTTGGGTCAGCTGGATCAGCTGTTCCAGCTGTGTCCCCTCACCATCCCTTGTACCCCGCCCAGCCTCCTCACTGGTGGGGTGAGGAGCAGGAAAGGCCTTGACTCTGTGTAGGTTCTGCTCAGAAATAACAAAAACATCTCTGAATTAGCAACACTCTTTTCAGCACAAATCCAAAACACAACCCATACCAGCCACTGTGAAGAAAACTAACTCTACCCCGGGCAAAACCAGCCTGGAAAATAAAAGACGTATACATAAAAATGTATTAAACATGACAGCAACATTAACAGCCTTGTTTAGAGAGAGGGAGTTTTTTTAAGAGAAAACATTATTTACTGGTCTCTACTGTCTCATTCCAGCGTGATGTCAGGATTGCATTTTCCCTGGAAGTGTGGATCAGGCTTTCCCCCATCTGACATCAGCCACGTTTGTATTACCATACTCAGCTGAGACACCAAGGTGCAGGATTTCAGCTGGCACGAATCCAACCAGATCAGCACTGCAGAGCCAGCTGAGCTCAATTGAATTGAGCTGGAAACCTAAAAGTGAAGAGGCTGCCAGGGAAACAACACAGGTTCCTGCAATGGAGAAGACCCAGTGACAGGAGAACCTCGGAATGTTTTGTTCTGCTAAATTGCCAAGAACAGGTAGGAGTCCAAAACTCACACAAGACTCATGGGTAAGAATCCAACAGTTGTGTATATTTTTGTGTTCAGTTAAATTACCCAAATGGCCTGTTTCAGCAGAATGTGAGCTGGGAGCTCTCAGGGAAATGTCTGTCACGTGAGATGCTTAGTTAAATTTAGTTAAACAGTTAAATATTACCACTTCTATAAGCAAAAGAACAGAAACTCGCCTAATCCAAAACACCTCACAGTTTCTTTGACAAAAACATGTTTCCTCTTTTATCCCTCCCCGTTTTTTGGGGGCCTTAAATATGTCAGTTGTTTAAAAGATGTGACTGCCCTTATGAATGTATCGAAGATAAGCTAGGTTGTAAAGGATTCAGGTTCATGAACTGTGTTTATACAGTCTATTGTTTAGCACTCATGAATAATTGATTCTTGTCCTTCCTGCACAAATATTCAATCAGATACCATTCAAATTGATAGCAGGTGTCTGATCTAGGAAAAAATGGCAATGTTCTTTGACTGGAGATGTGATTGTAATACAACTCTACTCCAGCCATGGGGTACAGAGGAGTGTCACACATTTCAAATGGGACCTGTTGAGAGGGAGCTGTGCTAATTAAAACTACATATCGTGCAATTGTCTGGGATGTTTCGGGTAAGCAACCATCCCAAAAATTGCTTATTGCATTTTATTTTTATGCGTGTACATGTGAAATGGAGGACAGATCATAATTTTTAATAAAAATTGCTTGTTCTGGTGAGACATTTGGTTATGCAGACAAGAACAGTTCTATATAGTGTGTAGTTCCATAGGATCCTTACATACTCAATATTAAAAATCTGACTCTGATTTCCCCAAGACCATGTGATGACCAGGAGACATAGAATAATTGCATTATGTGATATATTATTTAAGATCCAGTAAGAAGGTCCCTGTTCCTTAAAGCACAGATTCTTTTCCAATGAATTACAATTTTTCACTACTGGTAGCTTCCTGTAAGTTGCTTTATATACTGCAGGAAAAAAAAAAGTGCATAGAAACAGAGCAGGGAGCAGGACCTGCTTGTGTATCCTTGAACCTTGGAGCACTGCTCATTTCTTGCTCAGGGAGGTTTGTGGACGTGAGCAAAGTTATGCCTGATGTGGAAAGAGGAGCTGCAGAGTTAATATAGATATATAACTGGAATTTTCCTCCCAGGCACATAAAAATAAGTCTGAGGAGTCAGAGGTCCAATATGTTCCAACTAAAGCAAATACGAGTTTGATGATTGAATTAACCAAGACAGAAATCAGTTCTTACTGTGGGTTAGGAAATACAGGGTATGGCCCACTTGTGATTAACTGATATTAGCAGGAGCTCTGGAAGAGCCACTGAGCAAATATGTAAATTGTTTTTAATTTTTGGCCACTGTCATCCCAAAAATGTTCCTATGGGAGGCCCCGGCCTTTGGAAGGGTGTGGAAGAGCAGGGACATAGTGCTCATGTGTTTTGCATCAGGGACCCAAAGCACTGTGCTCTGAAGAAGAAAAATGCTTCAATTCCTTCTCATTCTTACCCAATCCATGGGTTTCCTTGCTGCAATCTGCAAGGGTGTTTTTAGGGTCACTGCTTTTACTTTGTTGTGATGCTCCCACCCCCAAGTTTAATGCTTAAAGACTGATAATTTGAAACTCTGAATATTATTTTCTTCTGGTTGCTAGTAATGACAGTTTTCCACATTTCTTTATTTACACGACTTTATATTTTCATTCTGTTTTCTATCAAAATGGCTCTGTAGGTGTAGAAAAGAAGTTCTATTATATAGCACTCATGTCTATTCAGTCTCTGACCATACACATTTGACTACCAACATGGAAAGATAATGTTGTTTACAGGTTGGGTATGCTCAGGCCACAAACATTGGTTCAATGAATGGTTGGTCACAGCAGGATGAGAGTTTTTTGTAGTCCTCTTAGATTTACACATTTGAACCAGGCAGCTGTTGGCACTGCATAGTTCTCCCACATTCTTCACCTCACTGGCACTCATGTATTTCCAGAAAATTAATTCAGCCATGGAGAGTTAACTCTCACTGTTTATTTGCATCTTAATTGTGCCCGGCAATTCTTGAACGGGATCAAGTACCCCCCTCAAAATGTCTCTCTCGAACCTTCAGACCATCTTACAACCCTCTGGTGCACTTGACCCATCCTTTAGAACTGTCTCACAACTCTCCATGCACTTGTTCCATGTATGTTGTTCCACAACACCCAGAGACATTCCAGAAAGATGTGTCTGCCACTCGAGTGCCAACACCAAGATGAGTTTCAGAGCGCTTTGCTCTTGTCAATTGAAAAGCCCTTATTTGGTTTCTTACTTGGGTAAAACGTTTCTGCTCTAGAGCAGCATAAAATGTAGAAGTTCCTTTTAGTTTCTCTTTTGAATACTAAGCAACTGCCTGTTTGTGAAGGTTCAAACAAATGCTTTACTTTTACACTCTGTCTGCTCAGCACTCCAGTGCACAAAACCTGGTATTTTTAGGGAGCTCAGACCCTGAAGCCAGTAGCACACTAAAATGCTCAATCTTCCATAAATATTACCCTTCCCCTGACCTTCCTTCATTTTCCATGCTGGATTCCACTTCTGAATCTATTCATTTTGAATAGGCAGCAAAATCCTTCCCTGGAATAGACAACACAGATACACCTTGCCAGCTGTAGCAGTTCGTAATGTATATATATTATTGAAATATTGGCAGTGGTCTCTGAAACCACAAACAGAATTAGTTGTACCCAGAGAAACGTACTTTCTTTCAGTGGCCCGATTAGCCAACAATTGCGAAAAATATCCTCCTCCTTTCTATAATTTCAGAAGATAACGTAGTCTTTAGTGCACAAGTGACATAACTAATGAATCAGCTCTTCATAAAGACTTCTTTTCCCCATGGTACCTTACAACTATTCAGATGGGGCAGCTCACAAAGACAGGGATTTCTTTCTTTTTTTTAATTAAGGGCATTTAATGCTTGCAAAAGGTTTCATGTTGCTGTCTTCCATTACTAAAGTTTCCCTGCAGCTAAGCACAAACCCAAAACCCATCCTGCAACCACCTTACTCACATGTGGAACCTTATAACTGCAGTGATGCTTCCAGTCCACTGCCAGGAACACGGTGGGGAAGTGGTGGCAAGGCTGGGACCAGGTCCCTGGCTCTGGTTCTCACTTCTCTCTCCTGCTCCCTGGACATAGAAGGAGTGACAGCTGTGCTGACTGAGGTGTGACCTTGCTGTAGTACCTGTGAGACACTGCCAGGGTGGTACTGTGGGAGGAGAACAGAGAAGGGTAATTTTCTTGCAACTCAGAAAATGGTATTTGCATTATTTTTCCTGGCAGTCTCTGCACTCCACCTCAGGAGTGATCCATAGCTTGTAAACTGTTTCTTTTATCAGTGTGTTTATAACTTTAAGGGCTCTGAAGAGCTGTCATACATAGCAGTTTTTGAGTGCCTATGAGTTTATTTAGAAGTGACCTGTATTCACAATAATCAAATGACAGTGTGAATGATATGCTGTGCACTCAAGGAGCAACCAGGTGGGGACACCAGTGGAAGAGATGTGTTGGATAGAAGGAAACATCTTGAAATGCTACAGGAATGAGCATAAAACCCCAAAGTCAAAGCTTTTGGAGATCTGGACTCTGCTGGTATTCCTCAGCTTTGAATTCTTCCTTTTTTTCTTTATAATAAGCCAGAATTTGATGGTGTATTCCTTGCACTGCTTTGGTGAGATAACTCTTTGTAGAAAAACCAACCTAATAACCATCAGCTGCTGGAAGGTATCGCTGACCTCTCCAATCTCTTGAAGCTGCACACTCTGGCATCTTTAGGAGTATCTTTTCCCCCTATACTTATTTTTCTGGCAATGTAACTCCATGAATTTGCTCATTCTTGAACGTGCAGAGCCAGGAAGCAGAGACGTGTGTGACCAAGTATGTGGAGCACTGCCTGACCTGTAGTGGGAACCTTCATCCATGGATTTGCTTGGAGTGGGAAGCTGGATGGCTTCTGTAAATTCAGTTTGAATTTTCAGCTGTTTTGCTCTCTAGGAAGTTCTTAGAATGAGTCCATCAATCGTTCCATTTCATAGGAATGGACCACCAGCATGAGTTTTTGCTCAGCAAATGCTAAATTGTATTCTGAGAATTTTAGAGGATGAGGGAAGCCATAAGCAGGAGAAAAGTATAAGTGTTCTATGTACCTTTTTAAAAGAAGAAAAACAAGAGTCCTGGAATTCATAAACCAGTCAGCCCAATCACTTTTCCTGAAAATACACCGGAACAAGTCTTAAAAAAATCTTTCTAACTATTCAGATGATAAGAGTGTTGTAAAAGATAATGTAAGATTGAAGTGATTTGTTCTCAGCAATCCATCTGATTTCTTTCTTGAAAAGAATAACTAGCTTGGGGAAAGGGGTAAGATGTTGCTGAGTTATCCTGATTTCAGCTTTTGGTTTGGTCACACATGATATCCTTGTGGAAAAAAGAAAAAATCCAGTGGAGTGTGCACAGCTAAAGAACTGCACTGGGCACCATACTCTACGTATCAAGAAAGCATATTAAATTGAGTGGAGTGTGACAGGAAAATCTGAAATTTATAGAACATGATCTATGTAGAAAAGTTGTGGGAACTGATAAACCTACAGAGAAATCATGGTGATAGTCTTTCCAATATGAGAAAGTTACGCAAAGGCTGGTGCTTATTGTTCTCCCTCCACTTGGGGGAATTCAAAAGAAACCAATTTAATTTTCAGCCAAGATGCATTAGGATGACTGGGAGGAAAACTTTGTAACCACGAGGGGAATTGAGTAATGATGCAGACTTCATCAGAGCGTTTCCAGAGCAGGGCAGACAGATGTTTCGGGGGGGGTCTGGCACTGCAAACGATTCCAGGGCTGGGGAGGTCCTGCCCAGGCCAGGGTTATTACCTGAGAACAGCAGCCCAGGAGGAAAGAGTAAAAGCTACTGCCAAGAGACTCAGAATGAGCAGTGGTTTTATCAGATGGTGATAAATAGCTCTTTCTTAGACATGGGGATGGTATTACTTTCTAAAAAAATGAAGTTCTTTCATCCTGAATTGATGGTGATGTATACATTTTAATATATGTAGGGAAGCACAATGTAAAATGTTATAAGGACACAGCATGCCAGTGATAGTCTATCACAGACTCTGTTTATATATTGTGATAATAGCCCTAACTTCTTATTTTAAACATCAGTTGCACTGTGATCTAATAAAAGATTAGGGTTTTCTAAAGTAACTTTTACTAGATTTACATACATTTTTAGTTCAGATACAAATTTTTGTAGGCCTCCTGAGAACTTACAATAATAGGACAGGAGAGAATGATGCAGAATTCATTTTAATTTGCTTGTCTTGGAATGCCCTTTGCTGTTTATATTACAAATTTCAATATACATCTCAGAGGATCAGAGCAAGTATAAATATCTATACGAATTTAAAAATGTACCATTCTTAGACCTGTCATATATTTTCTGGTAAGGCATGCTATTCATCATCTTCTGAGGACCATTTTTCTTAGAAATATGTAAAAGCATGTATGCAGCTAATGTACAGCATCCCAAAAGCTGTAGCTGGGAACATAAATTAAGCCCAAAGTGCTCAATTTTAAATGTACCTTGCTTTTCAACAGCAGTTGGCTCTCTGGATCTGAGAGAGCTTTCAAATGTGAATGGGATGAGCTTCACAAACTTCCAAAGAAGTTGACAGCTGTTATTGGGCTTATGTCTATTATTTCATAATATCATCCTCCAGAGAAAATGCTGATATTAAGACTATTACCCAGCTTGCTTCTGAAACCTAAACTAAAATCTGGTTGTGTGTCTAAGGTCATTTAAAAGTTTATTCTCCTTCTTCCCCCACCTCCTTACCTTCTGTAACTTCTCGTACTGAAATGAGCAGCAGAATGACGTTAGCATCATAATTTTTGGTGCATGGAGATTTTTACAGCTTTTGGTCACTCTCAGTGAGTTTTTATTCTGAGAGACGTACCCAGACAACGTGTGCTGAGGAATTGCTCAGTTGGAGGGCATCACTTTGGTGTGCTGTCACTTGGCTGTTCTCATTTCCACTTGCTCCTTGGCAGTGACCTGGCTGCAGTCGCAGCTGAGCTGACTTTAAAAGTTTCTATCAATAACAATGAGCAGAAACACATGAAAGGAAATATAAATTACTGGTAATGGTGGTGCTCAGGAGTGCTGAACCTTTAGCTCATTTATTGAACAGTTAAATATTGCCACTTTTGTAAGCTAAGGCAAAAAAGGAAACCTCACTAAATCCAAAACTTCTCGTTTTGTCTTTCATGAAAGCATTTGTTTGCTCTTTCATCCCCGGTTCCCTCTGCCATAGAGGTCATCTGTGGTGAGTCTGTTGAGATCCTCAGCAGCCAAAATGTATTAGAGCTGCCACGAAGTGGATTAAATTGACTAAAAACACGTCAAAAATGGCTGGCAGACCACTAGTGCTGGGTTATTTTGTGCTGTGCTACAGATTTTAAGGAGTTAAGAAAACCAATTAGCATCAAGCAAGCGTACAATACCATTTTGTTCTGTAATTCTACCTGTCACTTTTTTATTTCCCATTTCGTTGCCATCTTTCTTCATAATTGGATACAAAAATACTAAGCTGTATTAATACTTAGCACTGCTAATACTTGTGCGAAGAAAGATGAGAGGCAGACCCTGACCAGATCAGAGTGAGCGTTAGGAGCTGTGCATTGTGAAAACCCAAAACCAGCTGGAAAGTGATGATTCAACCAGTAATGTACAGCATGATGGATGGAATGGACTGGGAGGCCAGAAGGAGCTGAGTTGTGTGGCTGAACTGCTCCAGTGGTCACTGTGTTTTACAGACCAGTGCTTGCACCTCTGTGTTGGGCACTGTCTGTTGAGGAAACAGCAGCAGCCATAAAATACTCTGCAATATCCTATATTTAACAATGAAGATTTGAAGACAAGGACACCAGGTTATGTATTTTATTCTTTTGCTTTACTGAGAATGTGAAAAACAACACAAAGCAGGTGGCCAGGGTGACTGATGTAACGTCTCCTTTGACACAGATTGCATTCCAGCATTTTTAATAACTCATTTTCCCAAGGGTGGGGGATGCTCTAAATATTCCATGATTATTTTTTTAAAAAGACATGCAGAGCAGGCAGAAGGCAGCCCTATCTGCTTGTCTGATGCACTTGAAAATCCTCAAGGCACATGGATGAAGGCACTTGTTTATGGGCATCGTTTGCAGATGCACTTTGCAATCAGTAATGTTTTCCTAGGAAGTGAAGTATTGTGTAATGTTCTGTGGCTGTGGGTAATTCCTGCAGCATGTAACTGGTGGATTTCTGATATTTCAAGGAAGGGGTGGTCTCTCCTTATTTCTAATAGAAAAAAATATATCAAACATTCTCTTTACAAATATTGATGATTAAAAAGAGCGTCTTCTGCCTTGGTAAAATAAAATAGGAACATTTGGGAAGTTTTTATTATGTCCTTGTACTTCTTGAGTCAAATTCTTCAACTATTTTTGGCTCTCATTTCTGTAATTTTGCTTCAGTAACTTGCACTGACTGCACTGTAAGGAGAAGAACCTTGTCCTGTTTTTGCACCCCTTTCCCCTGCGTGCTACAGGACTTTGGGGTACCTTTCTGCATTTTCCATGACACCAGCATTGATGTTGCTTTTTCTTTCTGACTTGCAATATCCCTGGATCATTTATGGTTTTTTTAGAGTGCTGAAGTTTTTCCTTCCCATCCATCCTTAAACTTCACCTCTGCCAGAGAGGGGCTTCATGGGACTGAAGGAGGAGAGGCTTCCCACCATCAGAGTGAAAACTGCTTTACCCCAAATCTATCTTTGCCTTGTCTTCTGGGGATAAAAGGAATGTCCAAATGATAAGTCTGCTCTTTCAGTGATAAGATTTTCTTCGTTGTCTTTTCTTATATTTAGGAGTGTCTAAACAAGTTAAAATGAATTAAAGGTAATAAAAATAGCCAATAATTTATGCCCACATCCAGATAGTCTGACTCTGCAATTGCTCATGTATTTTTTGGAGGTGATTCACTTCTAGAATTTCTTTGACCCCTCAACCAGAAAAGAGGGACAGACTGACATAGCCATACCTACAGCTCAAGGTCAGTGTAATTAATATTATTTCATATACAGCTTTTAATTGGAAGAACTTGAGGGGTAGGATCCCAGTTTATCCAAAACTTATAACTCAAGTGTATGAAGCCAGGAGGCAGCTGCCAGAGCTAAGGCTAAGAATGCACTTTAATGTTTTTCTGAACTGAGGAGCACTCTTATTCCCTCATAATATAATATTTTGCACAACCCAAACATGTAGGTCAAGAGGCCAGAAAATTAGCACTGAGTTATAACACTCCTGTAAGGGGGTTTGATGCAAATAAAACCTAAAACCATTCATATGTTTTAAATGGTTTCCCTTCCCTCCATTCATGCAATGATACAGAACAGCTGGTCATGAAACCTGGCCGCATATTTGTTAAACGGGAACAGATTACTAAATCAAATTTGTTGACCAATTTTCAAGTATGTGGCCTTGAGATATTAAAAAAAAAAAAAAAAAGAGTGGGGGGGGGTTGCATTGCCTGAAGAGAGAAGGGGTAACAGGCCAGTGATAGGAACATTTCATGCTGGTGGGATTTGGCAGGGGGGGAGGGAATCCAATCGCTGACTTTCGCGTGAGTACCCAGCTAAAACCTCAGGGAATTTTATATAGTGCATGTTGTCAGTATTTTAATCATCCACAGCTGTCAAAACTCTTGTAACCCGCCTCTTCTATTTAAAATGTGTCTTCTAGGCATAAAATAATTAAAGGTGCAGGACCATAAGGTAGGCTCAGAGCCGCTGCAATGTGACAAAACTCCACATATGAAAGGCATTATTTCAGGAAGTTTTAAATATAAATTTTGTTTTGTCAGAAGGCTGCAGGGCACACATTTTCTATACTGTCAAGCTTGATAGTAACAATATTTATATTTCAAATAAAAAGATTAAATTGCAGTCTTATGTGTTTCTGGTTTTCACATAGTTTTTACCAGTGTATCATAGTGTTCCATATCAGTGTGTCATCGAAACTTTTTTTTTTGCTGACACCAGTTTTGCTTTATTGTAATATTAAGTCTTGTACTGTCAGTCCCTGAATTGAAATAATGAGGGCAGACAGTGGTTTAGTTGACTAGCCTATATCTTCCCTTTCCTTCTCCCCCCCAAAAAAATCCCTGAAAACAACACAAAATAAAAATGAATTCGTTCAGAAAGGCGGTTGTAAAGATAGAGATTTGGAGCCTACAGATATAAAATGGCTTTGTGTGTGTGCGTGTGCTTGTGCAGCCTTGTGTTTGCTGTGTGTCATCCTCGTGCCCAAGACCCCACCTTGCAGAGTGACCTTCGTGTGCCTACCAAGTGATGTGTACTTTGCAAAAGAATTAAAATTAGTGGAAAATACAGATGGAAGAGGAGGGGAGGGCAGCATAATTTCTGAATATTTTGAACTTTATTTGTTTGTTTATAATATTAAAAGAACTAACCCCAAAAAAGAGTGTCTCGATCATTTTGAGCTGTCTGGATGGCAAAACTTTTGTGCCACTGCTTTTTTCCTGTTAGTTTTGAACTTTCTGCTGGTGCCCATGGGCCCTTCTCTCTTCATTGTTCAGAGCTTGAGCCCCGGGTTGGGCTGGTGCCATCTGTGCAGCATCAGGGCTTGACAGAACAATGGCGAGGAGTGGGAAGAGGTTCTGACTCAGGCTCGTGTTGGAATGGCCAGCTGGAGTCACTGGGGCTGGGTTTGCTCCTTTTGGGTTGAAATCTGAATATTTCATCACAACCCTTTTGTGGAAGTTTGGAACTGGCAAAGTCTTTCTGTGCTAATTCCCCTGGTTTTACCTCTGTGTGATGGTGAGGAGTTTTCCCCTGGTGTCTGGCAGTGCTGGTGGATGTGTAACAACTTCTGTGACCATGATGTGTTTGGTGAACTGGGCTTATCAGAAAACTGATTCAAAATTTGGGTGTTACAGAAATTCCTCCAGAATTGCCATCACCTTAGGTGTGATATGGGATTCATCTTCTCTCTGTGTTTCTGCACATTGGCCCTTCTTTCTGTCAGTTTAAGCCTTTGGTCTGTCATTTGGCTAGTCATGATTTTACAGTGATAAAATTTTTGATTTTCTTTACCATAAAATGAGGTTAGAGGTTTTTGTTTTGTTTTTTAATTGCTACTGATATACCTCAATAAAAATATTTTGTTTCTGTCTGTAACCAGCCAAGAAGTTTCCGGTCCGTTGTAGAAATTAGCTGGAAAGCTTCACAGATTGTATGAAGTACAGGATGTTAAAATATCAGTGAAAAGCTTGTGTCCACTGAAGAACAGTCGTGCCTTTTCCATGTATACATCCATGTCTCTGTACATCGAGCTCCTAAATGCAGGATTAATCAACATAGGAACAATAGGGGAAGATATTTAAAACTAAAGTTATGTACGAGTAGAAGACTTTTGTACGGAAAAGGAGACAACAGGTGGTACTACCCCTTCTGTACTCAGAGTCTGATCTCAGCTAACACCCCCAGACACATTTTTTTCCAGTTTGAACTGATGGATATACAAATCAGGCTATTGCAGCACACACATCTCAAATGAGGGAGCCCTATTCCAATGGAAACATCTGGTTTCATTACACCAGGTAACACCTGCATGAAATTACATCTGTGTGGAAAGTCCTTTAACAGAATTTAGTAATTAAAGTGAGGCAATCTAATCAAAGAAAGGCATAGAGAAGGTGATACATGAAGTTTTGTTCTCTGCCATGTAAATAAACTGCATTAGTATATTGGGTCTTTCGAGACACAGTTAACATCAACAGCTTGCAATTGAATGGATTTCATGTTAAAAACAGCCTTCCATACCATATCCCCAATATATATTCTGATCTTCCAAACAGATCTCCAGGGTGCTGTTTGGATTTATTGCACTTAATAGCACATTGTTTGGAGTGTACAACGTGTGGGTCCGACCGAGTTTTACTGGGGTATTCTGCGGCTCAATTTCCTTTCAATATGTAACTGTGTCCTTTTCAAATTTTGCTTTAAAGCCTTGTGCAGACTTTGCTTTATACCTTATCAACTGGTTTTTAAAATGTCAACACTGACCTTGAACAGAGCATCAGCAAGGAGCTCCCCCAGAGGAGGAACACGGATTCTGGGGGCTCGGTGGTAGCTGGGGGTTCCTCTGTGTGCTGTCAGTGTGCTGTGTCTGAGCCTGGAACCACCTCAAAGGGGAGCTTCTGGAATAAATTCTTAGTTCTCTTGGGATTCTCGGGAAAGGAGATGATTTCTCTGTCCTGGAGTAGGTTCTGTGTTAGCCCTGCATAGTGTATAGGCACTTCTGGCTTTGTGTGCTGGGATTTTAGCATCTGGCAGTGTCACCTGGAAGGCATAAATAAAGCCATTGTTTTCAGGGGTTCTATTAGGGGCTGCATCTATTTTTCTTATCAGAAAGTACAGAATAAAGAATCCAGCAGAAATCACAAAAAAATGGCTGCTACTGTTAGAAACTGATAAAGGATAGCAAGGTTAACACTCTCAGCTTTAGGATGAGTTCCAGCAATTCTTTATGGAGCTGACTGACTGTTTTTCCCATACTTTTTTTTTCTCTGAAAGCTGAGTTTTGGCCAGAGTTAAAAAAAAAAAAAAAGAATTACATTCAAAATTTTCATCTTGTAAATGAATGCCCTTGCCAAGATTAATAAATTTTCCAAAACTCCCCTGGAGAAAGAACAATCCTTGGAGCATAGCTGGAAGTCAAGGACTCATCTTGGAAATCAGCTTTTTGGTAGAGCGTTTCCCTGCCTGCTTTTGAAGCAGCACATTGTTAATCACCTGACCTTTGAACGAGTGCAGCTGATCTGTTCAGGCACTTTCATCCACGTTAATCCAGATGTGCCTTTTAAAACCATGTTCCTCCTGTTGATCGATTGATGTTCTCAGAATCCCTTTCTGTGCAGGTGCCCTCCAGGGTGGGCCACAGAGCAGGGCAGGGTTTGGGTGAGCTGGGAGGGAGGTGGGAGCCCAAAGGTCACCTTGCCAGCAGCCTCCTGTTTGGAAGGGGAAAGTTTCACTCTGGTTGCCTGTGCTGATTGCTGCTGCTGCTCTCTTTTGCCACAAGTTGAGGGCCAAACACATCTAGGGCCAGGAGCAACCTACCACGTCTCTCTTGCACAAGTGCTTTCAAAATGAGGCCATTCAATGCTTCACTCTGAGAGTCAAGTGAGTGCCTGGAATTGTGGCTCCAAAATACCCACAGAAGTCTTTGCCTCCTTCTCCAGCATCTGTAAATACAGTTGAGGTAGTGTTCCCTTGCTGTTTAAAAAGACCAAAAAAGATAAGAAAAACAAAGAAGGCAGTGGCAGTAAACTTTCTGCAGAGCTTTAGCCTACCAAAGATTTAAAGGATTGACATTTGCATTACATTTTCCCCCCACCCAGTCCTCCTCATTAGCTGGATATCTTTATTCTCTAAATATTTACCACCTAAACCAAATTTACAGTTTAATTTGCTGCATAAAATCATTTATTGACTGATAAAGCTCATTACTAAGGCCTAGCCCAAGCTGTAGCCTGCCACGACAGTTTTAATTCTTGTAGCAGCAGGCTACTGCAGGAGAAAAACAATCCTGTCACGTTAACGGCAGGGGTCTGAATTATTCAAATACACTAAATCCTCCCAGAACAGTTCCCCTGCTCATAATTTGTCTTTTCCCACCAACAATTAACTAGCAATATTCAAAGTTAACAATGCCAACTCTTTTGAAATCTCAAGGAAAATGGAAATATATACATGCAAGAAACGTTTTTAGAGAAGAATACATTAAAAGAGCAGTGCTGGGAGACTTCGAGGGAATATAATCAGTTAAATGGACCCACTGCTTTCTCTAGCCCAGAAGGAATTTGCAGGATATTTGTGTGTGTACAGAGGGGTTTGATGCTGAGTTCTGGTGTCAGGTGGCACAGATGCAGGGCTGCTCACACCTGCCAATGGCTCTTTCCATGGCACTCCTGATGGCTGATGTTTGTCAGCCCTGTTGAACTCAGAGAAGGAGTTTCCTCTTCCACCTCTTCTCTTCTGTCAGAGCTTTTGCTGTGGCCGTGATTATGAGTTACTGTAAATAACTGCAGTACTAAGTGCAACATACTGGGGCAAAACCGTGTAATATGCTGTGCAAACAGAGATATGGGTGAAGGTTGCTGGTACAGATCATCTTGAAGAAGCTGAAGGTCTGAACCTGTCCCAGTTAGGAGCATCAGAGCTTTCTTTCCAGGTCAGCCCGTGGAATTTAGGCTGGCAGGTGGTCTTTACACAAATCTCCAATTAGGGCAATTTAAGAAATCAAGACAAACTGAGGCTGTCTGATCTGCTTCGGCTGGTGACCCACTGGCCAGTTTGGTTTGCAGAATAGGCTCTTGGTGTTTTCGTAATTTGTCTTTCCTACCAGCTCTGTTGGGTGGTGGAGCCTCTCCTGCATCCACAGACAGCCACAGAACAGAGAGGGGTCTGAGATCACTCCACTCACAGTGAGGAGGAACTATAATTCCCTCTAGGGACACACAGTTTCATTCCACAGAGGACAATCCAATTCAGGTTTGTCCTTCTGTACGTGTGACAACCACAGCCCATATATCACAGTCAGTGATGGGCAGCAGGAAAGTCTTTAGCATTCTGGTGTCTCATATAAATATTGCTTCTACATAGCACTTTACACTCTTTCAGAACTGTAAGTCCATATTTCCCTTGTCCCATTCATTTTCTCCCTTCAATTTCTGTGGCAGTTCCAGTGCAGAATAGCTTCTTGTGCAGGCCTTCAAAGGGAAAATGATGGCTCCAATTTGTGACCAAATAGCTTTGACATTGTCTGTACGTTTGCTTGAGTTTATAAAAGACTTTGGTTTTCTTATTTAATCCTTTGATGTAGAAGCAGTCTGAAAAATCAGTAATTCTTTCTGGTGTGCCCTTAGTGACAATTTTAACTCTCCCATGAAATTCTCAGTTTTTAAACTCATAATGTGTCTTTTTATCCCTTCCCACAGCACACAGAGTGCTTTAATGCTGTGAAATGTTAGATCTTTGTAAAAGTGCATAAAGATAGGAGGAAGTTAAAATATATAAAAAGAATATAGAAGATTGTGCATTATTTGCTACTCATCTATATCAGCATTTCACAAGATGTGGGCCATAGCTCCTCTGGTGATGATCTGCAAAACGACTGAAATTCCCCTTCATTCCCATTTAATTTAAAGGTTAAATCTGTGTTTCTAGTCCACTCCCTGGGTGGTGGTTGAGTGGGCAGTAGCACCTGCTGGATTGATATGTCTTTATTTGATCTGATATCTCTAGTGAGGGATGTATTGCTGCAGGAACAGAGGGCACTATAGAAGGTTATGTGTGTGCTTTCTGAGTAGCCATAATCTCTCCTATTCATACACCCACAACAGTGGAACTGGACTTTGGCTCTCAAACCCCCATTGCTGGAGATAAAAGGGAATTATCAGTAGGAGTGAGGCTCCTACCCAGTTTGGACTGGCAATGTTAGGGCTGATCTATGATATGTACTTGTGTGTGTGCTCTCCCTGGGTGCTGAGATTCACCCTGGTACCTGAGAGCAGTGCAGGGGGCTCTGGGGGTGCTGATTTGCCCCAGCAGCAGTGTTAGATATCCATCCCTGCTGGACACTTCCCACTGTCAGTGTCCTCTGTTCTGCTGATGTGCTGCCATGGCAGCTGAAGCCATCCTTTGTGGTTTAAACACAGCTGTGATGAATAATCCACTGCAAACTCTTTCCTTTTGTAATAAAGGTAATTTTAAAGCATCACCTTTCTCTCGTAGGAGTTATCCATGTCCACGTAAGATTACTCATCATCCTTGTCTGTTTACATTACTTTTTTCTGTCTTTTTGATGGGTTTCTCATCTCACCTTTCTGGAATGCCTGTGGTGGCATCTCTTTATCCTGTAACAGTTTTATGGTAAAGACTTGGGCATCCTGAAAACAGATACCTTGTTCAGCTGTCTCAGATCAAGTTTTATCAGAAGACATTGTATGCAGAACTTCTGAGAGTATGCTAGGGTAGCTTGCAGGGTAAAACCTAACTTTGAACTTCCCACCTCCTTAACTCCTCTTTCTATAGCATCTCACTCAGTTTCTCGTATTTATTTCTGCTTCTGCTACCCCAGACCTCGGGCAGTCACCAGACTGTTTAGTTTGTCTCTGGATGAAAAGAAGCACTTGGACCTGGTGCATCTGAGCACTTCACCTGTGCAGTGCCAGCGGCATCCCCGGTGTTTGGAATTGATGGATCCGGCACTCACAGCTCTGAATCAATGGGGCCACAGCGAGTTCAGGGGAGCTGTGCTGGTTTCCACTGCCTCGAGTCCTGGTGCTGCAGTCCCAGATCACTCATTTCCAGCTCCCTTTGACCGTCTGCCCCCGGTTGTCACAGCTGGAACGAAGCCGTGGGGAACTTGACCTGTGCTTGTTTATTCCAAACGTGCCCACAGCTGCAATAAACCCTCGCCGCTCTGAACATGCTGTTCCAGCTCCTCTCTGTGTCTGAGGCTTGGAGACTGAAGCTGGTTAATTGTGGCAAATGTGGTTTTCTGGGACATCTAAGGGTTATGTCACTTTTCTAAAAATCTCTTTGATCTTGAATCAAAAGAAGGGGGTGGGTTTTTAACGTCATCTTAACTGTGTGGCTTTTACAAATTAAAAACCTACTCGAAATTGGTTATACAATACGTGCTTGTGTTTCTCTAAGACTGATGAGACCACCTTTGACTCTAAGCTGCTTTTTCTAGCAGATCATCAGGAAAACTCTGGTAATGAACAGTTAGGAAAAGCTAGAGGGAGCTTTTGAAATGAGAACTGTGCTCTTCTCTGTATTTTGCGAGCCAAGGCTTTAATTTACAATAAGCACAATAAGGGCAGAAATGAAGCTGCTAGTGTGCCATCTCATGTCAGTAAGCCAAGTAGTAGAAAGAAATACATATTTATTCTGTCCTTGTCACTAGAATCATCACAGTCATAGGTAATTAGTATCTAAAGTCGGAATCATATCCCACTGATTTGGCCAGAATCTTAGAAATTACTAACTTTTGATTAAAGTGACTGTGTCTTATTACCTTCACCTTCTATAAGCATTTATAGAATCTCATTACCTTTTTCTCAATTGTTTGCACCTTATAAACTCATTTATGTAAGTTGTGAGCTGGGACCATGTGACTGAGAAGGGCTTTAAATTATTGGAGCCTTTCTTGTAGAACCGATAGACTTAACTACAGCAAATGCAAGCCTACTGAATACTACTCTTGACATATTTCTGTGTGGATTCCTTTGGAGTAGTCTGTGGACTTCAAAATATCTGAAATACAAGTGGGAAATCACTTGTCTAATTTATGGAATGGATTTTGCATTTTGTGAAATGGGTGAAATGTACAAAAGGTGTTTTTATCCAGTTTGAAAATCAGGTTTTGGATCCCTAGTACCTTACAGCAGAGGCACAAAACAGCCTATGTTGCCCAAATTATGCTTCTGCTGTCAGAATTTTATGATAGAAAAATATTGTTGATTTCTTGTTTTCTAGAAAAATGTGTTAGATGTTTCAAATAGTTTGTCAAATTTGTCAGAGTTTCAAAAAAAGAAGAAAAATAAGCTTTCCTTGAACAGTAATAATTAGACTGTCCTGATTGTCTGGATTAAACCAGAGCAAGAGCGTTGGTGGTACCCATTTTTAATACTTTTTTGTGAAAGAAATGAGATTTCTTATTGTGTATGTTCAAATGATGGTAATGCCACTCTGTTCTAAGAATAATTGATGATCATTGTTTGTGGGTAAGTTACTTGCCGAAATATCTGCATACAGGAAAGACATTCAAATATCATAACCTTATTTTATTTGGTTTCCTTGTAGGTGTTTTATTCACAACCATTGAATATGTTTAATTTCTCTTAAGTATGTATACCTGAGACAAAATTTTATTCAAAAGCAACCAGTTCTTTGGTACAACTAGGATTTGAGGAATAACTAAAAACAAAATTGAGACTGCATTTTCTGTGAGATAAACTCCCCCAGCTTCTGAAAAAATCCACCTTTTCCTCAGGACTTTGGTTTAGCCACCCAGAATGACTAGCTGGAAATGGCAAATTTCATCAGGATAAAAAAAAAGGAAGTTCAGAAAGAATGACAACCAGTATTTTTTCTGAGTTTCTTTGCAAATGGGACTGCCTGTTTCAAAAGCTGAGCAGGAACCATCTTGAAAACCTGCCTGGTGCTTTGCTCACATGGGAAAGCAGCCGGCCTGGCTCTGCATCACTCCTGGTGCCAAAAAACTCCTGGTCTTCCTCTGCTGGGGAGCTGCAGGCACAAAGTGGTGTTGAGATAAACGCCCCGGAGCAGCTGCCGTGATCTCAGGTCTCTGCTGGTGTGCCATACCCTTGTTGGCTCCTGCAGCCCTCTGTGGCTCCAGGCTACTGTGTGCACCTCCTTTCTTTTATCTGAGCTTCTAAAAGGCTCGTCTGATAAGGTCTGAGCAGCTTATGTGCACATCTGCTTTGCTACACCTAGAGCTTAATTCTCCCTGTCCTAAATGGAACTTTTCTGCCGTTTAGCTCCAGAGCTACTTTGTGAGGAAGTTGGTCTTCTGTTCCTATTATTAAATACATGTGATTCTTTGGGGGCACATCACAGGGATTTGAGTTTTTCTTGTGTTGAATTCTGCTCTTGGATACAAATGCACAATTCCCAGAGTGATCTGCAGAGAATTAATCTGTCATTAGCAATATTGGGTGTAGTGCCTCTAATTCCCATGCACCACCCTGAAAATTTCCACCACCCCCACAAATGGAAAAGAAAAAGAGGACTATTCCATTTATTCTTTTTTATATGTAAATGAGACTTAAAATAATTGTTTGATAATGACATGGGTTTTTTGTTGTTGTTTGGAAATATCTCTTGACAATAATTTATCCTGCAATTATTGTTGCTTAGTCCTATCCTTATAATTAAGGCCAAGAAAGTGTTGTTCATCACCTCATTAAATGCTTTCTCTTTCAGGATGCCTGACTCCCTTTAACACAGCCAAGAGCTGATAAAGCCACTTGTATGCAGAGCTGGCTGCCTGCAGATCTTTGATCTTTTTTTTCCCCCTTCTTCAAGAATATGACTTTGTGAAGTAGTTGGTGCTGCAGTTTCAGTTTGTTGTTTTAAACAGTTCTGTTGCTATAAATACTCATTCACTTTGATTTTCAATTGCCCTTGTAAGACAATTGTTTTCTTGTTGGATTCCCACTGAATAGATAGCCCTCCTGCCTTTTTCTTTTTGTAAAATATGATTAAAATATAACCTTCTTTTTAAGCTTTTCCACAGCTCACTTCTTCCTAAAAAGGTGAAATTTCAGCTCTGACCAGTGCTAATGACTGAAGAATTCTTTGCACTTGTGTTATGCATTTCCCTTGGTTTTAATGGTGGCAAAGGGGGTGAAGGAAATGTCCTGACTGAGGCCATGCAGGAAATCAGAAATATCTCTTGGACCTTTGTTAGAAGTATTTGACAGAAATCTCACTTCATTCTGTTTTACTTTTCCTCCTTTCTGCATTTTTTTTTGTGCATTGAAAGTAGAGTGGTTCCAAAAAATCTATTTCTAGAACCTTTCTGTTGTCTGAGATATCAGTGGCTGTGCTCCTGCAGAGACTGTTCCCCCTGTGAACACCTTTGTGCACCCTGAGTCCTCTGTCATCACTGAGGAGGGTGGTTGTGGAAACCTTAGCTAAGGGCTGAAGAAGGGAAATTTTAGCTATTTTTAAAGCTCAAATACCTTAAAGACCCTTATGACCTTCCATGCCCCTAAAGAAGCTCTCAATTGTGTATCTAATATTGTAATTCTCATCTCTCCAAGCTCTGTCAATTATATTTTCAATAGTATTATCCTTTAGGATGAGTTTTTTGCTCTTTCAGGGCTGAGGATGGGGAACAAAATAAAAACCTTCATGAAACTCCAGCTAGGAGGAGAGAAGGGTACATCCTCTTGCTGTTTCCTGCCATGCCTTGCTATTCCTGGCGTGTTCACATTTCTTTTGTTTCATCCCTCACATAGTGACTTTCATTCTGGAGCTCCTTTTTTTCTATTTCTCCTCCTCTCCCAGATGGAGCAAAGACCTTTGCAAGTTTGAGGGACATACAAATGACACGACCTGAATTAGGAAGGGGCCTCATCCTCCCACTTGTGTGAAGATCCCGTTTGTGAGGCTTTGAACACTCGCCACATAAGGTGTGTGTTTATACAAATGTGTGTGGGGAGCAAAGTGCCCTCCTCTGGGACATCTCCTCTTCCAGACAGTTTAATAACAGAAGCTGAGATTGCTCCTTACACCTCTGCTTCAGCTTATCCCACGGTAAGATAAAGTCACAGCCAGTGAATTAATAAATCCGTGGTGCTTTATATGAGGCAAGTGCCAGTGCACTGCATTGGCATTTATTGACTATTATTCAGTGCTTTGTATAACTTTCATCTGCCTCGTTAAAATTGCCTATCAATGATCAAGAATACAAAGGCAGCAGCAAAGGTTTAGGATCACGAGTCATCCTTCAGTTTCCAAGGAGTTTCTCACCCACTAAAAGTCACTTTCTGGTTCAGGGATTTTGATAAATTAGGCCCTAATAGCTGGGTGGAGCAGAGGGATTACTTTAGTAGTGATGAGTGCAGGTAGGGAAGCTCCTGAAACTGAAAGGAATGGCAGGCATTCCTGGCTAAGCCACTTAACTGATTAAAATGACCCAGTGATTCATTTAAATAAGAGTTTACTTGCTCAGGCTTGAAGTGTCTAGTAATAGTTGATCCTGACTATTTGTTTAATCTAATGTAAGTGACTTTCAGTATTAGCACAAACAGCTATTTTTATACCTGGAAGACTGTTGTTTAACATAAGTTTAATTAAACCCCATAACTTTCCTTCTGGTGCATTGTAGTCCTTAGATAGAGAAGGCTTGGATGTTTCTTCTGCTTTAATAAAATGCAGAGCTGGTGGCAGGGAATGAAGTGAGATTATGGTGAATAGAAGAGGGACCACTTGCTTTGTGCTGAAGGAAAGGATTGCCCTGGCACCAGCTGCCACTGATCCCGTGAGAGGTTTGTGTTCACAGCCTCTTGTGATGGTCCCAGAACATGCTCTGCTGTTCAATTAAGAGCAACAACTTCTGCATTCATGCAGCAGCTGAAGATGTTCAAGGAGAAAAAATCTACTGGGAATTTCTGTTAAATGTGAAGTCACCACTTGGACCAGGAGGCTCAAGCAGTTGGGCAGTGCTGCTCTGGTCCCATGGATGTCAGTGATCCACACGCTGCAAATTCTGCTCCTTGCAGTGTCCTCTGTCCCAGATATTCCCTGAGCTACATGTTCCCTGAGCTATACCAAATCATTGACTGGAGAGTCTGTCTCATCTTTACCTCTTATAATGTGCAGCTGGCCAGCCTTGCTTTTATCACTGAATTCTCTTAAATGAATCACTGGTGCTGCACGTCCATGTCTTTAGTGGCTTCCAAATCCTGCAGAACCCACGAGAGCAGCTTTAGAGTGGGAGCTCCCTGGCAGCATAAGTCTCTCAGACATTAGTTAAAACCCACTCCAGACAGAGTGGTGAATTCCAGATGCTCAAGTGCACCTTGGCATGGGTGTATTGTGCACATGGAAATGGGACTGAGCTCCTAAGAATCCTGGTTTTCTCAGCTCATATGGGCTACACCTGGGCTCTGTTGACAGCACAGCCATGAAGGTTCACAGGAACAAATTTCAGCTGTCACTTTGCTGTTTCTTCCTGGAAATGTGTGAGGGGTACTTTTGTTTCTTACATTGGGAAACCTAAATGTTCCCCTAGGAATTAATCTATCACATGAACAATCAGTTGTTTGATTATTTTTAAAATTCCTTTTAACATGTTTAAATCAATAGTTACCTAATAGAAAAGAAGCAGAATGCTTTTCAAGATTTGATTTTGGTGGCTGAAACCAAGCTAAATATTAGAAATAGAGCAAAATTTGAAGCATAGTCTTTAAATTAAGGAGCTTGAAATCCTCAGATATTTGTTCTTCCTTATTCAGGTCACTGGGTAAAGGATCATCCAACACTGTCACTTTTGCCCTGTCTGGTCAAAGTAACGCTCATTTTTGCTATTTTTATATCTTGCATTTGTTCATTTTCTGGTATGAAATCTCTGATGTTAAAACTGGTGGAATAGTTCTGACATTTTTCATAATCATTTGTACTCAGATGGTGCATTAAAAATGGTTCCTGGTTTGGCCTGTGCCTGTTGCACACTGTGAGCAGCTCAGGAGGTGTAACTGGAAAAGCCATTTCTGTGTTGAACAACACAGCACTTCCATATCCCATATCCAGGCTTTAGCAGGAAGCCATGAAAGCATTTTAACTCCTTTTGATACTAAAATCTAGGTTATATTAATGATTGAATACATATCTTGTATGTGGATTATAGTTTGTGTGTGTCCCAACTGGTAATTTCCCCTAGAAGTAAAAGCTGCTGCTATCCGTAAGTCACTTAAAGAGTTGCTCTTTGACCATCAGTTCAGCAAATCTTCTGTGGGCCTGACTGAGGTCTTGCCTAAATCAGTCATTTATAACCTTTATAACCATATATAACACTGATGGTAGTCCTGACTCATCCCAGGAGAAGTCAGAAGAGGGAATGTCCTGCTGCTGTGGTGACTGCCTGAGAGATGAACATGATGGATTTTCTAGGGATATTTCACTCTTGTGGAGAATGGCTTAAATTTCTTTTCCTGAATGATGTTGGGATCTGGATGAAGCTGTGTGCATTTTGCTGTCCAAGATATCCCTTTCCATATTTATCTGTAGTTTCATGTATGATATTTCAAGCTTTTGAGCAATTTTGATTTCAGGAAAATTGAGTGTTGCGTTTATCACTTTCAGTTTAATTTATTAACTTCTTCATCCTGCATTCATTGATGACAAACAAGGCTGACTTTCAAGGTGCAGAGTAAAGACCTTATGTACGGCTGGAGTCATCAGGTTTTGTTTTCTTTTCAGGTACATGCATGTCTTTGATTCTCAGGCTATCAGTTATGAGAAATTTCAAAATCTCTCTTAATCAGGATTAGTACAGCCAGGTTTATATTTGCCAAGGTTCTGTTTTTAAGCAAGTTTGCCAATATGGGTGAAGGCAAGGTTTAATCTCCATGGCAGTGTGTGACTTCCATGGAAAATGCTATGGTAATGAATATATATGGTTGTAGTGAGACTGATCTCTTATGAATCATTAGTGTGTCCCACCAGCTAATTTTATTTAAACCACTGAAGATTAATAAAAGACTTGTGGCTTTTAGTGCAATCGTTGTGGACTGCACTGGAGCTAAAATTCTGGTGGCAAAGTTCCTGAGCTAACTGCTTTCCACTCTCAAGTTAAATTTTGAAAACCATTATGATGATTAATCCTGGCTAATTATCATTGTCATGAACACTAAACCAAATGTGGGGCCTCCAGACTGTCTCATGTCATGCTGCCTCATTGATTATTTTGTTCCCTCCATGAAATATGTTCTGGGAAGAGTAGCAGACTATAGTCTTCATGACATGTCCTCAAGTGCTCCGGGAGTTAAACATCAATTTGTATTTACATTTAATGAAAAAAAGAAATTAAAACAAAAGGTCCAAAAACCAGAATAAGAATAATCATCTAGGACTCCTAAGTCTGGATCCCATGGTGCTTGTGGCTTACACAGTTTATGGTTTCTAGCATATATGGGGGAGGAGAGCAGGTGAAACACTTCTTTCACCTCTCAGTGCTCAGCCAGCATAGCCCATGTTCATCCTCCTGCTCTCAGAGAGTTCACCTTAATTGTACTGGTGTGTGAGGAGTTCTGGGTGAGGCTCAGGCTGAACTCTGAGTTTGCTGTTGCTGCCTTGGTCAAATGAGGTGATACTGCAGTGGAGAACGAGCCATTCCTTCCTTCAATGGCATAGATGTGAGAATAAATAAGGTTTCCTGTAATGCACACTCATTATCCTAATGGACTAATTCTTTGTAGTGACTTGAGACAATATTCTTTTCTCATTTCCCTAATTTTCTTTTTTCCCCCCTTCCCTGCCTCCTCCTCCTCCTCCTCCTACCTTTCTGGATGTCTTCTGACCCTCCCTCTGTAATTCTCAGGCCATTTTATGTGTTTGGGGTCAGACATTGCTGCTGCTCATACTCAGATCCCCTCCATTTCACTTGTATCACCACTGCTGTGGATAGTTGGCTCAGGAACATGATCCTCTACAGCTTCACAGCACTGCAGACACACGTGCCTGAGAGTTTTGCTGCGATCAAATTGATTTAAAAATTCAGGAGGGAAGGTGGTGATGCACCATTCCCCCTGCTGTGTCTGGAGCAGGTAGTTCATTCTTGAGAGAGCCTTGTGGCTGCAGGAGAGCTGCATCTCCTGTGGGTGTTGGTGTAATCACAAGGGCTAAAATTGTATATTAGGTGGTGGAATTTGATCTGCAACATGCAGGGGCAGATTGTAAATGTGGCACACCAAGGAGTGCTCCTGTCAGATTTGCATGCCAATATTCCATTGCTTGGGAAATGTGTAGGACATGGATTGAAATACAGCCTTGGGGAAACTGCAGTTTTGTCCAAAGAAATGAAGAGGGTAATAATTTCATATAATTGCACAGATCTTTAGGAGGTGCAACTCTGGAACAGGATCCAGTGTTTTCTTTGTCAGGTCCTGTCAGTGATGGCAAATCAATCACAGTGCACAAACTTGAATTTCAGCTCGTAGATCCAGTCTCCATTGCACCTGTACTGTTCCTTCAGCCCTCTAAATAGAACATGTCACACTAAGTTTGTTTTTTAAAGACAAGCATGAAACATAGGACACTTAACTAAAAAATAAAATTAAAGTATAAAACTCCAGTTTATATTAATAATTTGTATGCATATGCTCTCCAAATTAAACATTTGCATGTCCTCTAGGACGTCTGTAAAGTAGGTAAGCAGCAGAGGTATATACTGCTAGTCTGCCATAGAAAAAAAAGGGTAGAAATCCAAGCCTGTTACTTAACAGGGTGGCTGGTGCAGCAGAGCATCTTTATTAGCCTGCTACTAATGGGAGCAGTGATGGGAACCAGGGCAGGAAAATGTGTTTCTTTGACTAAGTGAAGGATGTAACCTCAACTTTTATATATGGATTATTATAGTGAAGCTGTTAGCTATCTGTCATTAACCAAATAGCTATTTAGCTGATCAGGGAAAAATAATTAAATCATCATGGTGTGAAAACATCTGAAAAAAAATATGCCTAAAACCTAAAATGTTTTCCTCTAGACAGCAGACACTAGGCAGGTACTCTTTGGGAAGAGTAAATTGTTTTCTACCTTGTTTTCATGAGAAAGTTGTTACCAATTCTTGCTACTCAGCTTTTTCATGGTTAGGACACTTTCCTCCAGACTGAGCAGCACATCCTTGAAGTGGAGTCTGTGGCTAAAAACCTGACATTTCCCTTCAGCCCTCACTACAATGCTGGGGGCCATTCGCAGAGGTTTGGATCTTACCACAGGCCCTCGCTGGGCCCAGCATCTCGACCAGTCATTGCTCAAACCACATTATTTCACCCCAGGGTGGTACCAGGTAGCCCTGGGTGTCTGTGTGGAGAGCTCCTGAATTTCCTGCCTTTTTCCTCTCCTTCCCATGAGCAGCACAGCCCTTGCCCTGTGAGATACGGGCTGTATGAGGAGGAGGAGGAGGCACCAGGCACATGGCTTTAAGAAATGTCTCTGCTGCCTTGCAGGGTGTTACCTGTTGCTGCTTAGTAAGTGTTTGCGTCTTTTCAACACTAATCTCTCTCAAAATATTTAACTCAAAAACCGTGGAGGCTTCCAGAGCAGAGAGAAACTGGCAGAGCCAGCTCAGGGCAGGCTTTGGAGCTGCAGCTGCCCTTTCCTGGGAAGGAGGGACACGGGAAAAGCCTGCTTTTGGGAAGACGTGCAATAGGATATTACTTCATTTCTCTGTGGAACAACTCCTCCTGAATTCAGTCCATTCCAGCTCCATGTGCTGTAGTCTCAAGGGAAGGAGCAAGTCCTATAAGCTACTCTCTATTTTTTGCAGTGGTTTTCTTTGCTCACCCAGGGTTATGGGGCCTTGCCCTGGGTTCCCAGTTGGGTTGGTACATCTTGTCAAACCCAAAAGCAGGAACAGAGGGCCTGCCCAGTTCCCATGCTGACCCTGCCCACGCCTCCTGTCAGCCCTTCTTGCCCCACACTGAAGCCTCAAGCCATCTGACCCTCTCCTCCCTGAGCCTTTCTCCTCCAGCATCCCCCCAGGTGCTGACCCCTGCAGCAGCTCCCGTCCTTCCCGCTGCCCCCTCTGCACAGCCCGGCCTCCTCCACCACCAGATTCGTCTTCTCTCCTCTTGCCCTCCTACGTCTCCTCAAGCAATGACTTCAGAACCTTTCTCCTGCCTGATTCCTGCCCCTGGCTGTTGTCTCGCCGCCTCCTCTGCCTCCACATCTTTCCATATGATTCAACTATATTTCAGTGCCATGATCAAGCAAAATGGACAGATGGGGGCAGAGAAGAGTTCGTGACGTGGCTTTGCTCTAATCTTAGGTTTTCCCTGTCTTTGCTCCTTTGTTTGTGGTTACCCCTTACTGTGCTCCCGCGATTTCTAACACAGATGATAAATTAGGACAGTGGGGACTGTAAAAGATAAGGTAATAACAGAAATGAAATACCAGGCCAGGATTTTAGCTGGAGTAAATCAGCTGCTGATCTAAACCAGCTGGGGATTTGGCCCACTCTAAAATGAAACTGTAGGATACGAAGAATCCATATAATTATTCCCCAAAGAACCCTTTTGTCATGATGCCAGACTGATGTTTCTATTCTTGTTTTTAAAATGATGTATTTTGCAAAGTGATTGTCTCACTATTGCCCACCTGTGGTCACAATATTGCTTCTTTCAAAAGCGAACATGCCAAGTCCTTCAGGCACTCAGCAGTGCCTCTTGAAATGGCTCCCTTCAGCACCTGGAGTTCCTCTTAAAAACTGCTAATCCAAAAAAGAAACAAGGCCCACATTCGTTTCCCTGCCCAGGTCTAGGCAGCAGCAGAACGCTGCACCTCAGAGTCTCAGGGGCACATTCTGCCTTGAATTCCAGATTGTGCTTTTGAGTTATTCACCTGCCTGCCAGCCCCCTCAGTGCTGAACTGTTAAACCCAGCCCTCTGCCAGGAAGGGCTCGTGGTGGAGGTCAGGGAGGTTGTACATTCTGGGCCTGAGCAGCGTGGCCAGAGCCAGTGGGAAAGTGTCCCTTGTGCCCAGCTCGTGGCTGGGGTGCTGTGCTGGGGAGATGCCTGGGTCTGGTTCTTGTGATGTGTCCATGGGCACCCAACACAACATTCAAGAATGGACTCCTCAATCTCTTTCAGAATCTGGTGGAAGGCAGCAGGTTGCCCTCTTCCTTTTTGCAGAAAAGAAGGCATTTGTCATTATATCCAATATCACCCAGTTCTTTCTCGGCTCCAGATTATTTCTGTGTTTCCCACCTTGCATGACCAGGCAAGAGTGAACCTGGAAGCTTGAACTCCAGAGTGCTATGAGAGCTGGGCTTTCTAGATGGCAGTCTGGTCTCCTACTGCTCCTGATCTCTGTCAAAGTGTAAACCGAGGAGATGGTCTTTACCAATCATTAACAGCAAGGCTGGCACAAAGGGCTAAGTCTAGTAATCATACTAAAAGAAAATAAATTAACAACTCTCACGGTAGGCTCAGTTCAGCCTCACCAGCCGTGACATGTCCTTTCTTGCACACAGCAACGAAAATAGACCCAAGTACTGGAGGAGAAAAAAAAAAAAAAGAAATAAAAGAAAACCCAATTTGTTCCCTATTAAGCTGCTGAAAAGCTTAAACCCATTTCTATTCCAGTTAGTAGCTAAGTGAAAATGTAACTGCTTTATATATTTCACTAGAATTAAACTTAAACCTACAGAATTAGGTTTATTAATTTCTGTCAGTGCTCAATGGGGAAATAAGAGTGCCCATTCATTAAGGATACACAATTACTGCAGACAAAAATGAAGCACAGTGCTATTAACCATAATAAAAATGTTGAACACTGTGGAAATTTTCATTAAATAGAATCTATTCCTTATATGACTCTACTTAATCCTTTCTGTCTTTTTTCCCCCTTTGTGTTCTCCAACTCATTTTATTTTATTACTTAGCTCTTATGTATGTTTCTTAATGTAATTATGATTAAATATTTTTAGTGGTAAACACTATTATTTCATTAAAAAAAATCTGTCCCCACACTTACTTCAGCGAAAAGTAGTCTTTGGAAAACAATACAAGCATTAAGTAGTTTCATTATTATTATAGCTCGTGAAGATAAAAAAGAAACCTACAGAAAATAAAAAAGAAAACTGTATCAGCCCATCCACTAAAGTAGAGCTGACTTTGTGGAGCAGATCCATAGGTGGAGCACCCAGGTGGACCAGAATAAATCCATTGAAATCAACTGAAAATCAGGGCAGTGATTATTACTGAAAAAAAATTAAATACTGAGTAAATTCAGAATGTGTTTAGGCTTTGCTAAAAACATTTAAGCCAAAATAATTATTTTTAAATAATATATTCCCAGATTTTCATTATCTTCCCATAACACTGAGGAATCACTGATCCCTCATGTAGACTTAGAATTCTTTAAAGGAAACCATATGTCATCCGAGGGACACAGCTTTAATTGCTTGAGAAGGATCATCAGTTAGTAACTATGATATGGATTAGCTGATGACTTCAGCTCATGAAACTCTATTGAAGCCAATGGGATTATGATCATTTCCAATAAAAAAAGACTTATCTCCAGTTGAGTTAAAAATGAATGTGACAGTGCCTGGTTGAGTGGGTGACCTGTATTTCTTGCATAGAAGTAAATGAATAATAAATAACTGTGCCCTGTTGATCAAAGATATTTATTTAACCTGAGGGCTACATTATTAAAGACCTCCTTAGGAATGTCAGAGGAGATTTTGCTCATGCTCTTGTGCTCCAGGCTCTTGGGCAGTTCTCAGACTGTCAGCACTGGACCCACAGCTCCAGCAGGTCTCGAGGTTTGGGGAGTATGACCAGAGAGACCCTTGGATCCCCAGTGCTCCTATGAGGCACAGGAGATACTGGATTTGAGGGTTCAGACTGAACTTTTGCTTTGGATGGTGGGGATCGTTACCAGAACTCACTAACCCCAAACTGAGCATTATCATTTTGGCTTAGCACTGTTCTTCAGAGCTGTGCTTCAAACTTTGAGAGGCTGCTCCCTGGAGAATTTGGGCTTTTTTTTTTAAATCAGGGATCATAAAAGATAAGTCCTGATATAGCAAATTAAGGGCATAGACAGCAAACTGAGTGACCATACTGTATTTGAGCTATGTGGGGCAAGCTACCTCTCTCTCTGGCCAGAAGAACCTTCTGGGGCAAACCTGGGCTCTTTTGCTGGTGCTCACAGGTCCTGGTGAGGGGCTGCACTGGCTCATTGTAGATTTTGTTTGTGCTGTGCAGAGGATGCAATCAAATGCGAGCAAGAAAGATTTTTGACCAACCAAGTGCTTTGCAGGGACAAGTGACTCTTGTGCTCACAAGTAAGGTGCTCTGAATGTGGCCATTTGCACTTGGGAAGGGTTGTATCAAAAGCCTTTTCAGAGCTGGTCACATAGGTTATTTATAGATCTTTTTCTTGGATGACCTGATTGATGATATGCAGATGGTCAAGGGGGCATTAGATTATTCTAAAGCCTTATTGTGTCCAGAGCTGTTTGAAGTCTAGTTGCTTATTTCTCTCTATTAATAGCACCTTTCAGTTTGGGCCTTGGTTGCGGGCCTGGATGTTCTGACAGCATCTGTTTCTTTATCCCATCTCACCAGAGAGCTGAATAGGACACTTGTTAGACTTTCTGGCATTTAAATACTGGAAAAGAAGGCACCCTGAGAGAGAAAAGATGGAAACCACCATGTCTGTCCACCTCCACATTCACCAATAACAGAGCACAAACCCCTATTGCCATGATTTCTGTATTGCTGCTGTAGGATGCATTTCTACATTGGGATGTCCTCTGCAGTTGCAGCTCTGATCCAGAGAGAAATGGTCATGACCTTTCTAGTTCTTGGACTTAATAATGGAAGAAGTGAGGTGTGGAAACATGTAGATGGATTACTGCCAAAATAGACTGTTTTCTGAATAGACCTCAACTGCTTAGCATTCAGTAAACAGCTTTAATACAGGACAGTAAAAACTGCCTATGCACTTATTACCTTGGTATGGTTAACTAGGCAGAGTGTAACCACAGAAATATGAGTGCATTTCAGTAAACACACTAAATGGCTTCATTTTCAAAGTACAGTAGTTCCCCTAGGTATTCTAAAATCTATTCTTCTGTAGACAAATATTCATTTTCTTTCAGCATTAATTGTAGCATTGTTGCTGATAATGTTTCCTGCATTATACTCAGCTGCCTCATACTGTGGATAAGAGAAATCAGATTGAGAGCAAGAACAGAAAATACTAAGATTGCAGCTGCATCTCCTGGGGAAATTATTGCCATTTCAAATGTCATTCAGCCTGATTCATTATTAAGGGGGAGTACGAGACACCTCCTGCTTGAAAACTGGTCTGCACAGAAATGGCAAGCTGGTTTTATTGTTGGTGTCCTGATGATGTAACCTTATCAAAATATGTGCAGGTTCTGTTTTGTCTCCACTCTAAGCATAACCTTTGGTATCCTGGGTAGTGGCTAAATTAATCTGCTCCCTCAGAACAATGCAATTTCAAACACAACAAACCCCTCCTGTTGTTAAAGAACATTTATCTGCTTTACTTTCATTTGCATTTTCCATAAATTGAGTAGCAGGAAGTGTGAAACACCTGAAGTTCAAAGTCTCTGGAATGCACAGATGTTGATTTTCATTATAGACTCCAAAGATTGGCTCCTAAGCAACACTGCAGAGATTTTTGTGTAACTTAACCACCTTCCATTGGTGTGCTGGGACTCTGAGAACTCTCCAAAGAGCAATACAACAGATTCCTGGAGGACTGGGAATGACTAGTGTGCCAGAGTGAGAATTGAAGTTATTGTCAAGTAACCTTTTGATTATCTGGTGGGATATTTCCTTATTCTGATTGGGTTTCTTTTTAAAGATAAAGTTAAAAACTACCATAATGCTTTTTTTTATTTTACTACACCTCTACCCAAAGATGTGTGAGTGTGTTGGCAACTCAGAGTGGTGGTTGCCCTTCTCTTTCTTTGGCATTTATAACTCACAACAGCCTGTGCACCCCGTGCTCCCACAGCTTTGCTTGTGCTGCCTGCTCAGATTTTCTTCTCTGACATAAACTAAGGAATGCAACTGCCCCCACACTTTCACTGAGGTTGGACCTCTGTGGTTTTCATCAGTTTTCCCCCTGAAATGTTCCCACAGCATTTTGTGACATCTCTGTCTACACCCCTATTTGTGAAGCAGATCTGTGCCTGGGTGACCCTGGGTGAGGCATTTTATACTTTGTGTTGTATAGAGCACTCTTGGTACTGGGATTTAGAAGACTATAAATTTATAAGACTGGGGCTTTTCTTTTGTGCACAGCATGGAAGGATGAGTGTTTAACCTGTGGCTTCATGTCTAAATAATAACATGTGATGCTTCCTGCAAGTACCATCCAGCACAGGTTTGGCACAAAATTTTCTTCCCTTCAGCAAAGGGAAAACTGTGGTTTAAAATTCCTGTCCTCCCTTTGCCATCTACACCAACACAATCAGCAAACTCCATCTTGGCTAAATGCATCTAAAGGTGTATATTACTTTTTATTGTCTACTGAGTGAAAAAGTTGTCCTGTCATCCTGCAGCTTTGCCTCTTCTCTTTTCCCCTGTGGTAGGAGACATTCAAATTGAAACTTTTGGATTGCAGTTATAGGGGAAATAAAACAAGTCACCAGTGATACCTCTTTGTGCACCTCCATCTGGAGATTAAATTGTTTCTAATTGCCCAGCACGTCATGTGTAGATCTAATGTGAGTTCTGTGTTTGAATTGACTAAAGAATTTGTAGAAGGGGGAGCAGAAGACACAACTAGAATTCCACTGGGGTACCATTAATGAATGTTTCCCAATTTTCCATTCTTCTCATTATTGGAGACTTCCAAAGGCCAATTTCAAGCAAGATAGACAAAGTTGCTTTGTCATTAACAGCAGTGTAAAACACTCTACTTCACACCTCTTATCAAACTCATGTCTTCATGAGGAAATGAGAAATCCCTGCAAACTGTTCTGAAGGATTAGCAGAGGTGTGAAATCTCACCTTGCATAAGAAACGTGTTTTGCTTACTTCTGTGTGATTTCATGATTGTGAGTATTGACTTTTCCCGTCAGGCATTCCAGCAGCAGATGCTGACAGATGTCTGTATAAATCATCAGAGCAGTCTTGAGGATATGACCCATGCACGGAGAGGAGATAGAGTCTTGCATTGAATTATAGCCAATAATTCTCAACAGAATTGTGGCCAGGTCAACTCTGCACTTCACTGATCCTCAGCAGGTCGTTCAGGCCAGTTTAAGTCTACCCAGAGGGTCGGTATCCCTGGAACCACTACAGCACACAAAAATTAGTTTATTCTTTAACTCACAAAGCAAGGACAGTGTTTCCTTTATTCAGTGTAGCCAGAGCTGAGCTCTATTAAAATTCATAAACATTGTTGGATACATTTCTTTAGTTTGAGAAGGTGATAAAAATGGTGAGTGCAAGCAAGTTTGCATACTTGTCCTTTCCTTTCAAAAGCTTGTCATGATGATCTTGGCTACCTTGCAGTGCTGTGCTGTTAAATCATCCAACAGGGAGTGATGCAACACCAGACATGTGCAGAACCTGCTTGAGTGGCACACAAAATTGCTGTGCTAGTTCGTGGGGATGAGTCAGAGGAGGAAGTCGCTGCAAGAGTATCGCACAAACTATAAAGAATCTGAGGTAAAAAATGTGAAGAAGAGTGTTAGGGGTGAGGATTCTGGATCTTTATATACAGATAAAATAGTGCTGAAATGCTGATGAAGTGAACATCATTTCAGAGCACACGAAACCTACAATTTACATCAACTAAATGTGAAGAGGGAAAAGAACAAACACGAACCATTATGGAAACAAGTTCAGCCATATTTGTAAAGAAGCAAATCTTGTGATGGCGCGTGCACATATTTTAGTGCGTGCTCTGCAGTATGAGAACATTTACTTCTACTTGAAATTCTGTAATTTGCGTATTTGTTCCAAGCAATAATCAAAAAAGAGCTAGCTTACGAAGTATTTGGCCATCCAGCTTTTCTCCGTTGATGATGGTCTGCAACTGGAGGGGCTCCCTGCAGAAAGTGGAGAGGGTATCTAAGGCCAACTCCTGCTACAGCCAAATCTCAGCTCAGGGCTTCTTGGCCAATGCTGTTCTGAAAGGGTTCAGGTGAGCTGAGGACTCAGTTTCACTCGCTGGACCGATGGTGTGGTGTTGGCTGCTGAGGACCCAGTTCGGATCTGCCCTTGCCTGTTGATGTTCCTGTTGTTGTTTCAGTCACTGTCAGCTGGTTTTGCACTAATCTTAGAGAGTGTGACCTGAGCAAAAGTATAATTTGTTTCTCTTCTATCCTTTTCTGCAGAGAAAAATCACCTCCTCTTTGATTTTTGTTCATTATTTCTAATGAGGCATTTACAAATCCTTCTTTATTAAAGGAAACTGAGGGCTGGTATCTTCCAAGTGACATCAAGTGGGAAGGAATCAGTTATGTTCTTTAGAGTGTTGGAGAGAAATATTGAAATTATCAGGATTACAAAAATCTCCCGGGAAGTTTTTTAGTAAAACAGGTTTATTTCATAAATGTAAAACAGGATATTTAAAAGAGTCCTACAAAATGTTAATGCTTTTTTTTTTTTTTAATGTGACTGTAAGAAAACTGAGGCCCGGTTCAGTTTCTCCTTGAGAAGGAGGAGATCATGAAGCAAAGAGATTCCTGCATTTCTGGAAAGATGAGCAGCCATAATTTTCAAAGCATACTACCAGGTATTGTGAGAACTATCTGTGTCTGAAATATATATGCATATTGAGTGAATACTCAATTTTCTTTAAAAAGTTGAAGACAGGAGACAAGCCAATTTTTTTTTATAAGCACCTCAGGTATTATCAGCCACCAGAGAAATTGTAAGAATTGTGATTCTAAAAGAAAGAGTCTTCGGATTATCTTCACACCAGGCAAAAATAGACCAATAGCAAAGAATTAACAGAATATTTTCAGAAAACTGAAATAAAAATAGTAGAAACTTCCCTATTTGAGCTTGGTGTTTTCAGCCAAGTAGGAGAATATGATGAATTTTTGTTTGCTGGCTGAAAAATCAGAACTGGACACAAGAAGTTGGGTAATAGTCATGGACCAAAAAGTATGAGTTTCTCTTTCAAAGTTTAAAAAACAGCTTCACTGTAATAGACCTGAAAATAATCTGCTTTTGGGAACCAGGGTGTTTGTAGTACATCAGATTAAATAGCTCTCTTGGATTTTTTTCCTGTGGTCACATTGTTAAAAAGCTTTCAAATTTATATCGTTGTTTTGGCAAAAAATATGAAATTGATGAAAAATTATGGCTGACAATGCAAGTTGGAATGAATAACTACACATATATGTTGACTTTAGCCGTTGATTTTGAATAGCAATAAATCTAGAATTCTACCAGCTCAACTTATGGGAGGCTTTCAGCACAGTCAACCACAAAATGCAGTTGAACCACTCACAGAGCATAATTAGAGCAGATGCTGGTATAACATCCAACTGCTGTTCACGCTTTATTATGTTAAATCCTGCCTTTCCTGTTTATTTGGGTTTTTTTTTTTCTTCCTTCCCTAATACTTACCAAGACAGCTTTTAGAAATTCCCCACTAAAAGCCCAGAAGGACCTTGCTATTTTATTCCAGGAGCAGTCCTGAACAGTTTCGTGAGTGTGTCTGGGTGTGTGATCTGTTCTGTGCAGTGTATTTTAAAAAGAAAAGTGATGTTTTTGCTAGCAATGAGGCACGTATAACTGAGCAGCATCAGGAAAACTTATCGAATTCAGGATGCACCAAAAAATTCACATTTATTCTCAGCTTTTTACCTGTGATTGGGCCTGACATATTACTGCTTTGTCTGCTATACTCTGTCCCAAACTTCTGGTTTTGATTGTAAATTAAGCTGTGCGAGGAGATGGAAACTCCTTAAGTATCTTGTGAAGCAGAATGGGATCTTAGTCTTGGTTGAGACATCAGGTCAGTATTGTGATCTAAAGAAAAAATAAACAGAATGAACATAAGTTTGGGAGAGTCATAAATTCATCTTCCTGAATACAAACTGGGGTGGGTTTTTTATTTTTTTTCTTCTGGATTTATTGCAAATGGTTTGAAATGAAACTCTACAGCTGACAGAAGATCATTCAGCATTAGCTATTTAAAAACTTTCACTGAAATGGAGTGAAATAAGTTTGTTATTTATGAAGTTCATCTCACAAGTTCCCAATTTGGTGAAAACTGTTTTATTTTTCTTCACATGTGAAACCTGCAAATAGCTGAGTTAATTTAAGTAAAATGAGCATTCTCAAGATGACCCGTAAAGGGGAAAAAAATCCAACCCAACTGTACTTTAATCTAGAAACCATCAAAGCCTTCTTGACACATGTATTATTGTAGGGCTCAGAAAAAATAAACAGTTTATGTAGAAGATTAAGAGAGAGTTTGGATTTTGCTTTTGACATATCTTGTCTCCAAATCTTAGCAGAGGATTTATTAGAACACTATCATGTCAAAGCTACCTCATTTATATGATAACACATCTGTAATGTTTTACAAGTGCAGCAGTCCTCGTTCAGAATGTTGCTCTTTAAGTCCTAAATTACAGTACCTGGAGAGGTATGCATAATTACAGTGCATGTTAGCAAATGATAGGATGCATTTTCCCCTAGGCTCTCTGCATTAATCATCAGCAGAGTGGGTGCAATAAAATCATAATTGCTTCTTCAAAAGTTATAATCTAACTTATACAACTTTAAGTTAGTTGTATGGCAATATGATATCGACTGTCACGGAGCAAGCCCGTTTCCTTCATTTCCTTAAAATTAAGGTAGAGTTGCTCGGTGGTGAACTGTAATTAGCATCAGTTTCATTTACAGATTTGGGTTTCAGATCCTGAGTGAGTGCATGATGGTGTAAGCTGGGAGCTTGATGAAATGATGATGATTTGCATGAGCTGAGGGCCTCTGGGCTGATCTCTGCGAATTTTTTGGGCAGTTGGTTGGGTAGAGAGATGATGAATCTCTTCCGTCTCCTTAACTAGCAATTGTAGCTGAAAAAAAGACAATCTTAAAGAAAGGAGTTATTTTACGTAAGAATCCCGTTTCGTGTCCTTCAGCCTGGATAAGGGTTTCACAGAGGAAGTTTTCTCTGCAGAGGGGTGAGCTGGTCCTGTCAGCTGTGCCAGGGAGCATTTTGGCACTTCCAGCTGCAGCGGGGACTGTGGGAGGGCTGGCACCTCCCTCGCTGCCACCTCCTGCTCAGGTAACTCCCCTGGCATCAGCAACGGTGATGCTTTGGCCTCTCGGTGATTCAGCTCAGAGATGTGGACTGGCAGCAAACTGGATCCCTCCCCTCTCCCCCGTGGAATAGTTTCGTGCTGGTTTTGCTTCCTGAATTCACTGCTTTTCTTGTCAGATGAACGGCAATGACCCCGTGTGAGGCTGTGTAGTAGGTAAGTGTAGGACGGAACCAGTTAGAGATACTCACATTAGCTGTCATAAAGCCAAGCCTACAATCAGAGATCAAAGCAAACCTTTAATTATTTAGGAAACATCACTGATGTAATCAATACACCTTACAAAAACAATTGTTTAACTCTAATTCATTGCCTCTTAGGCTGATACATATGCACACACAGAGGCATGACAAGCATGTGTACACACACATGTGTATATATATATATTTATATACACACATATAGACACACACATAAAATGAAGTTTCTGTTCTTTGAAGTTTAGCCAACTTTTCGGTGTGGTTGCAGCAGCCGTGTGTAAAGGCATGTCCACAGGGCCTATCTGAGACCCAAGGGACTCAGAGAGCTAATGCATGTGATAACAAAGCAAGTTTTTTCAGTTTTGCACAATCCTACTCCTTAAGATCAGGTCTGAAAATTAAGATCTAAACCTATGTATTGAAGGCTGGATCCTGCAAACCAGGCATTCTGGCCCCAATCCAGCAAAACACTTAAATATATGTTTTAACATTAGGTGCAGGTCTTGTTATGGTATGACATCAAAGGGACTTCTTTTGCTTAAAATTAGGCACAAGCTTAAACACGAGGTTACATATTTGAATGAGCCATATCCAAATGGCTGAGCTACTGCTGGAGAGCTCAGCACCTCGCTTCTTCCCTGAGCAAATACAACCACAAAGGAAAGAAACAAACAGAACAGAAGCCTCCACCTTTTCTAAATAAGTGCTTCCATTGTTGGTTGGTACCTAATTTGCAGAGGAACACCGAAGCTCTCACTGCTTTCCAGAGCTTTAACCACGTTTCTCACCGTGATGGGCGTTGCAGCATCGAGGTCGGTGCGGGGGCTCCTGCTGCTCCCAGAGCTGGCAGCTCTCCTCTGGAATGCTCCATTTTTGCTGGCAGCAGGGAAAATCGAGGCTGTGGCCACTTCCCCCAATATCCAGAGAGCAGTGGGTAGGTGAAGGAATCCCCAGGTTGTAACTCACACGCGGGTTGTGCTCTGCCACTGCTGCCACCCAGTTCTGCCCTTCTGTGATTCCGGTTTTGTGAGCGTGGCAATCACACATTTAATGCTGGATTTGCATGAGATTAAGCTGCACACTTGTGAAATGCAGACTGGTGCTAAACAACCTTAAAGGGGCTTAGAAGCATCCAAAAATAGTGTGTTTCACACCAATTGAAGTAGTTGCTGAAGTGCAGAAAATGGGAAAAGTTCCTCTCCACAGTTCACTGTCTTCTTCAGGTTTTGTAGCAAACTGTCCTGAAAGATACAAGGCTCTCTCCCTTTTATGCCAGAAATAAAAAAATATAATAAATAGAGAGTAATATCCTACCAATCAAGGCATCTTCACTTAATTTTCTAAGGCTTTTAAGTCTCCTGCAGATCTGAATTTTATTTCTCTCTCCGACTTGCTGGTGTTAATAACCAGTGCTGTTAAGCAACAAAATTTCTGAGAGTTAAAAATAGTCTTTCATTAGCTAAAATGTACCATGCAGTTGTGCATTTAAATGCCATGTGCAGTTTGGGGGAAAATAATCTTAAAAAAAAAAAAGAAGAAAAGAAGATTGACTTCATCTTTGTGCTCTGAAAAATTGGTGTTAGATTATTTTAAAATGCACCCCAAGTCACAGCAAGCTGCTGTGTATCAGGTCACGCTGCCTCCTCCGAAATCATGCTTATCTTTAAATTTTCCTTTCATAAACATTTGGCAAATATAACATCAATTTAAGCTGTAATGACCACATTTAATTTTCATTTTAAATTTATTCTGTTACTATATATTGGTATCCTGCTTGATGCCAAGTCAGCCAGCCACAGGTCTGTTTTTCATTTATGCATTGAACTTCTTTAGGTTAGACATGCTCAAGAGTCCTGGTTTAATGCATAACCCTAATTATAACTTAGAATTAAGCTACTGCTGACTGCAGCATTTTAGGCAGGGGAATCAAAGAATGTATCTAATGAAAAAAACACAACTCCACCCCTCTCTAGTACCTTATCTTTATGCATTTTTTAATGTTCTTTTCTTTTTTTTTTTTTTTTAGATTGAGTGCATAATACAGCTATAAACCAGCAGTTTAGATAATATAGTCAGCTTGTCAGTTTATATATGTCTACTCTGAGCTTAAAGGTTTTCTCTTTGCTTTGAATTGGGCCTCACTTCTTATTAAAATGCTACAAGCTTTTAAGAGATTGTAGTATCATAGACCAGTGATAGCTCAACGTTCTAATATATCATTATGTTGGACCTATATCAGTGCACTCTGAAATTGCATTACTGTTTAAGCTGGTTGAAATATTTTTGCAAAATGTTTGCTTTTGGATGAAAAATGCCTTTTCAACCATGCAGAACTTTGATGAGGAAATTCTTAGAATGTTCTGATGAATATGGCTTTGGGTTTTTTATGGAAAAACTAGAAATGCAATTCAGAGCACTGTTCAATTACAATAAAAATACTGGGGTTTCCCCACATTTTTACAGGAACTGAAATATTTTTAAGGACAAGCTATTGTGGTCACTTCAAACTTGTCTGAATTTCATGCATTGGATTTAATCATTGGGACCTCAATGGACAGGAAAGGCAGGGTCTTATCATCTGGGTCTTTACTCCCAGAATAAATCTGTTCCTATTAACAGAAGCAGGTTTTTAGAGGGGAGGGATGATTAATGATGAGCCATGTTGCATGGGTCAGAAAGAAATGTGGCCTGGGGAGATGCCACGGTCATGAAAAATAAGATCAGGAGGAAGCCTGAGGAGCTGGGAGGAGCATCCTGCTCCAGTGGGACTCAGGACAGGGCCACTGAGGCTTGGGTGAAGAGCTGGGATCAGAGCGCTGGGAACGTGGGCCACCCTCTGTTCACTGCACAAAGACAGAACTCTCCGTGAGAGATGGAGAGCAGGTGAAAATCACTGCAAGGACCCTTTGTGCAGCAGCCTTTCTGCTGTCCCTTTCTCTGAGGTGCCTGGGTGCTGCCATGGGGCCAGGGCGTCGCTCTCCTGCTCTCCAGGAACTCCTGCAGACACTGCACCTCATTCCGCTCATTTTCACTGCCTTCACCTGAGGTAACACCTTCATCTCCTCAGAATTAGTCCAGATGGATGCTGGGCTTCGTGGCTGCGGATGAGAATCCTTTGCCACTGGAACATGAGACTGTTTTCATTCCTGTGACAGTTCCTATGCCTGCCTGCTGTCTGCAGGAAGCTCCTCAGTGAGAGTTATACACTGCGTGATAAAATACTAATGTTTTTCTTCTTTGGGAACAGGGAAACGAAAAAATTCTGGGTTTGTACTAACATTCCACTTGTTCTGCGTGGGCATTCAGCTGTACTGCCAGGAGCTGGGAACGTTTACAGTCCTGGTGTAAATGAAAGCAGACAGAAGCAATGGAGAAACAGGCTGTGCGAGCCTGGGGGCTTGTCCATGCACAATAGTAGCATCAGTTCAGCTGCAAAATCCATTTAGCTGAACCAGTGTATGTCTCTGATTGGACACACTTAAATTGGTTTATAACCAGCTTACATCAAATTAGTTTAAATCAGGAAGTTACCATAATAGCTGCATCAACCCCTAATTGTCTAATTTGTGTATAGGATGGTTGCAAACCAGTAGCCTTTCCTCCATGCAGGCTTTTGCACTGCTTTAGATAATTTAAAAACTGTTAAACCAGCAAAACTTTTGTCTGTAGACAAGCCCTAAAGCCCGAAGTTCGTGTGAGCTGGGACAGGGAGTGTGCAGGGGCTCTGTGCTGGCTCTGTGCTGCAGCACAGCGCTCAAAGCCAGAGGAAAAGGAGACGACAGACGCTTTAAAGCAAGAATGGGACACAAGGCACTAATTTTCCAAAACAGTTTATTGCTCTGTATGATGGAAAAGTATGAGGTAAAGAAGTTCAGGACGCCTTGCTGTGACCCAGGGGTTTTTCTGAGCTGTGTTCACAAGCACGGAGAGGTCAAAGGGAAGCTGTCCGAGGGCTCCCTGAGCTGTGTGGGATCACGTTTCTCCCCGTGAGCTGGAGCAGCCTCCAGCCTTCTCCAGGTTTAGTCAAAGGATAACAACACCCAGCAGGCAGCGAGGCTGGTGAGATGTTCCATCTCTTGAGCTGCTCGGGATGGAGCTGGAACAGGAAATGTTGCTTTTGCTACATGTTAATGGTGGTTCAGGGCTGTTTTGGAAAGACAAGCCCCTCTGGAGAGCAAAGGCAGGCGGCTTGAAAGTGTGACATTGTGGAAACAAAGGCAACAGGAGAATGACACCATGAGCGGGGTTATCTCAACATTTCTGTAACTAAAAATGGCCTAAATTGTTTTCCAAAATGAGCTCTTGCAGAGCAGAGAGAAAGCCTCTGATTTCAAGGGTTCCTAAAATACTTTTGGAACGAAACTCTCTGAATGTTCTGTGGGTGTTGATCGCTGGAGTGCTCAGTAGTACTCGAGCTCTGACTTCACACCATTAAAGCTTTGTCGACATTACCGAAAGCGTCCTCTAACACACTGAAGCAAGCTCAAGAGGCTGTATTTATGTTCTCAGGCTGACTTTAGGGCTGTTGCTGGCAAGCTGTCAATAAAAGAAGTTATTAGTCAGGGAGACAGCTTGGAATGGAGAGTTGTTTAAGCAGTTCACTTATGAATGGGGCACAAAGGTGAACAGAAGGAACTTTCTGCATGTTTAGCAAATGGGAATACCAAGGAGCAGTTTTGTCAAGGTAGCTCTGTTCAGGATGCCCAGCAGTAAATGTGCCAGATAGTTTTTTCCTGAGAAATACTCCTCCAGTTCTGCAAGTATATCTGGTAGAAGCTGTTTTATGCTTTAAGAAATAGAAGGGAAAATTGGTTTGATGTTCCTCCCTCTTACTTTTTTGAATGTGTGGAAGAGCAAGGCGGTGCTGTTTTCTCAGCAATAGAAAATGTAATGATGCATTTCCCCCGTGTGAGGCTTCTGGACATTTTCATACTTCATAAAAGTGGATTGAGATGCCACGGTAAGTAGTATTGTACCCACCAGATAATCCTACTGGACTTCAGAGCAATGTGGAATAATACTTCTGGTAAAGAGTAACTTGAAGAGGATAGTTATGAAAAATAGTACAAATCTAATGTCCAAAGAGCAGTGCTTGGAGAAAGAAGAAGTCTACTTTTGTAAGAAATCTATTTCTTAAACTATGCAAACCATCTTTAAAGGCTGAAGTGATCCAAGTGAGAGAGGGAAAATGAGTGGAAAACAAATAGATCCCTAAAGGGACTGACTGAAAGTGAAATCACGGTTTGTGGGAATCGTTCGTTTGCTCCTGGTGGTTTTGTGTTGGCCTAAGAGGAACTTGTGATAAAACAAAGGCTCCCTGTGGCTCAAACTCAAAGTATACCTACAGCAACTAATGTATAAATGGTACCCCATTTACAAGAGAGGGCTTTCCAAAAGCCCACCTCATGTAAATTTTCATGTAGACAAAGCTCTGGGAAGGACAGCACATCTCATTATGGCCATACTGATCCTGGATCATGGTTGTGGTGATTTGTTTCCCTTCAGGTTTTGCTAACACTGATGGGGACTCAACCCTCCTTGCTTCATCCTGGGAATGGTCTTGGCCTTTTTTTGTTTGCAGTGGGAAGGCTGGTTGCCAATGTGCAGTTCTAAAGTCACATTTTCACTTGCATTCTGGGCAATACCTCCCACATTTTGGACTCTGCAGTGCTCGGTGTAAATGGTTCCTTAGAGCTACTTTGGCAGCCAAAAAAAGCGATATTGTATTTAATTTCTGGCACTGGCACTCGCTGAATTGCCGACACAGCTGTAGCAGACCTCCAGGTCTGGATATATCTGGCTAAAGCAGAAGATCCCTGCATTTCCTGACTGGACTCCATGTAATCCATGCCACTCAAGATCTGATCTGGGGCAGCCAAGCAGAAATGTGACTCCTTTCTGCCAAAGGCATTTCAGCAGTGATTTCAAGGTTGTTGTGGAGGGAAGAGGGGACAGAGGTGAATTCTCTGAGAAATTAGTCTTAATAAGACTAATTTAGGCCTTCTTTCAGTAGGGTTTACCAGGAAGGTTTGCTGTGTACAAGCCCAAGCTTAATTTTTTTGTACACCACAACTTTTGAAGAGAAAGAACCCATCCCTACCCCCAGAAACACATTTCTGCTACCCTTGGGTCAGACATTAGTGGTCATGTGGCTGTGTAGTGTGATATATCAGGCGACTGGTGTGGTTGACATCTAACTGTGGAATTTTTAATTTGTTTGTTTGTTTGTTTGTTTTTTACTGTGCACAAAGGTAGTGGTGTGAACATGTTGGAGGCCTGGGAACCAACTGTTTCAGCAGCACTTACCCTTATTCACCTTGGCTTGGATCATATCCCTACCACAACATTAATAACTTAGCACACTCAGAGAATGAAATAAAGTAATATGAAAAAAAGTATAGGGCAAAAAAAAACCAGGGCATGTTTGCTATCAAGCTTCAACTTTTGCTTTCCTAGTGGTGCCACTATGATAGCAGATCTGACTTGTGTCCAAAATGAGCATTTGAGAATTCATCTTCTAGTCAGAAAGGGCCACTGCTTTCAAAAGCATTTTCTGCCTCTAGAAGCCATCCAGAATAATTTATGCTGGTTCTCAGTAAATTCAACCAGACTTGAGAAATCCCTTGAACGTTGGAGTCTCCAGGAAGATTGTGTCCCTTGGCTTAGCTTGGCCTGGAGGGTGGCAGGCACTGTAATACACTGATGCTAACACTAATAAAAGCCTGTTTTAAACTACAGTACAATGCATGCAAGGAAATTGATGCTGGTTTAATAAGTACTGTACTGTTGGCAGTGGAAAATTTAGGTCCAAGTGAGTTAAACTCCATCACCTTGCTGTGATAAAGGAAAAAGATGGAGCTTCTTTCCATGCTGGGCTCCATGTCATACCACCACCAAATGCCTTTAGTTTCCTGTAGCAAACTCTTTTGCAGGGTAAAATACCTTTCAAGATCAAGGCAAGCTGTCACAGGAAGGAGTTTATGGGATTGATATTCACCACAGCACGGTGATTCAGGGCTGCAACCCCCGAATTGGGCTGAGGTGTGCTGGCAGTGTAGCAGGGATCCATATGGGGTCACCCATCTGACCCTCAGAGGAACAACCAGGCTGAGGAGCCCAACCACCCAGCTTGCTGTTACTGGAGATTGTTTTCCTGTGGACCCAACCAGGCTGTTTTACATTCTCTTTATTGTGTCAAGAAGGGACACTGACACCATAAATTGTCTTGCAGAATGCCCTCGGCCTCGTGAATCATCTGCTGTAATTCTCCAGGAGTGGGCAAGCAAGAGAGGCACTGCAAGAAATGGGCATTTCTTGTGTTGTTCCCATACTTCCCAGCATACTCTGCCATGTGAATCTGCCCTCCTGAAATCCATAAAACCCGCAAGCAGGCTCTCAAACATTTAATTTGAAAGATCTCTGTTTAAATAGTTTTTGACTTGTGCCAGGGCAAGCCTGTCCTCCAGTTAATTATGTTCTAAGCACACAAAGAGAGCTAGTGAAAACAGTCACTTCATAACCATTTTCTTTTTGTAAACTCAGAGTACTTAGATCTGCATCATTTAATCATAATAGAGCCATATGCATGCAGCTTAACTTTTCTGGAAACCAAAATTAGCTAGAAGACATTTTGGCCTATTTCTGAAATGCTTGTGTATGGGGAAAAGTGCTTTGAGAACTTCAAATGGGTATGAGCTCCCAGACCTTGCAGGAGTGGAGAAAAGTTCATGTCAGGAGTGCTCCCACCTCTGCACAGGTCACACGGCAACAAATACATCCTCACTGCAATTTTTGAGTAAAGTTTAGTGGTGGAGTTGTTAACTGGCACAAAGAAACTAAAAGAGGGACTAAGCTGCTGAATGTAGGGCAAAGATTAATCTTGTTATGGGCCAGTTTTTCAGCGTGTGAATACCTGGTCCACAGAAAGTTATTTTAGTTGTTGCAACACGACCCTTAAATGGAGCAGAGGAATATTTCTCAATTAAATATTTACATATTTTGCAAATATTTGAAAAAATACAATAGCCTCAATGAAATTCAAACCTATTTGCTTAACGAGGCAGTGCTTTAATTTGCATGCCTGTTTAGATAGAGCTCTGGATACCTAGAAAACCCCGAAGGAGGCACATGCTGGAATCATTGTCTCAAGAATGCTCAGTGAAGAGGCAGGGCAGGGATCCCATCCAGGGGAGATGGCTGCAGCACACACACCACCAGCCCCAGGGCTCAGTGCTGGGCTGGCACTTGTGCTGTGCCAGCAGGACCTTGCAGCAGCCACAGCAGCTTTGTTCCATCTCCCAGTGCTCTTTGATACCCAGCTCTGCTTCTCTGCCAAAATCCCTGCTGATGTAGAGAGGCGATGGTGAAACCGTAGGGCATTCCTAAAAGTTCCTAAAAAGCTTTGGGTGAGCTTAAGGGAACAGCAGGATAGATACCTTGCTACCACCCCACTCCCCTGTATTAAAGCTGTCAAAACTAGCAGTGAAAACATTTTAGAGAATTTACCAATATGGCTTTAGCTTCAAAATGGTAGTTATTAACAGGGCAGATACTCTGAGTGTTACATGGATGAAACTTTTAATTAAAGGTCGCTTACAGAACTCTCCGTGGCTGCAGAATTGCAACACAAATTTGCAGAGGAGATAAACATTAAAGGCTGCAGCCCATCTTGCAGCCAGCTGTTGGCCACCAGCTGAATACTCCCTCACAGGGATAACACGGAACATACCTTGGTAAAGATTAAAAGGCATATTTTTGGGATCCCCTCATTTGGGTAGGATTCTCTGAATTTTTAGAGTAATTCTTTGCCTAGGTCTCAGTTCAAGAGACTTAATACATTTACCTCTGTCTCCTGTGGCTCTCTGTCATCCAAAGAGGCTCTGGCCAGCAAGGCTGAGCTGGTCCTGCCAGCAGCAGGGATTCCTGCTCTGGCAGAGGGAATGTGGGACAGCTGAGTCTCCTCTAAAAGGAGAAGGGACAATGAGTGAATGAAGAACAGGAGGATGATGATGGAGAGGAAGACAGTGAGAGAGGAAAAGAGAGTAAAGCCGGGGAAATGCAGCTGATTGTAAATTAATTTATCCTTTCTCAGGAAGTTCATCCTTGGAGCAGCCCCTGAAGGTAGTGCTGGTAACTGATGCTACCTGGTCTAGGTCTAACTTGCTGTCATGCTGACATACATCAGGAAATTAAACCCCCTCTCTCTTGCCAGTGCTTCTGAATATTGATTCCTAATTCCACAACCTGGCCATTATTTGAAACCAAAGCTTGCCACAAAGGAGAGCGTTAAGACACAGGTCAAGGACAAGCCTGCCCTCCACGCCTGCAGCCACTTCCCAAGTGCTTTACGAAAGCCACTGTGCCATGAATGGACGGGGGGAAAATAGAGCATATTCAGCAGGAATAAAACATGACAGTGACGTGCCAGCAAACCGTGATCTGTTTTGACTGTGATAACAGTGTAAACCTCAATGGGTGAGGACAAGATCACAGTGCACTGAAACCATGCAGTCAGCTTAACGTGACCACGGTCCACTCGCGCTCCTCTGTCAGTGCTGCCGCTCCCTGCGATGCGCTGTGACTGTGATGGGCATCCAGAGAGAGCAGAGTGACACGTGAGCGTGGCGTGACAGCAATGCCAGAAATGATTTGGTGCTTGCTGAGTGTGGCCAGTTAGCCGTGTGAATGCGAAATGTACGGGGCAGTTTGTAAAGAGCTGGTACTGGTCATTTGTATGGATGGTTTTGACTGAGGAACGTTTGGGTTTGGATATCTGATACAGATTCCTCCTGTAGCAAACCTCAAGAACATTCAGTTACTGCAACTGTTGGCTGGAAGGTTCACCTTATTTAAAGTGCTTTTTGAGATTTGATGCTGTCCTTTTTTGTCTTCATACATACCACAGTGGCAGATTATTAACCCAGATACGTATGGCAATCGATATAATATAAAGATCAACGTGTCCTTGACTTCAGTGCACATAGTTTTATAGGAAAGTGTTTTTTCCCCTCTCCATTTGGCTTGATTATTCAAGAGTTCTTTAACCACTACAACAGAATCCTTTTCAGAAGAACGTTTTTCTTTCACCCTAGTTGCTATGAGAACATGAATCATCTCTTTAGCACAATAGCAACAACTGTAGTGCTTAAGTGCATCCACTGATTTTTTACTGTTTGTTCTTTGCTCTCAACAAGATAAGCTGTTGTTATTTCTTTCTTCTTGAACAAGCATAACATGATTGCTGAAGTAGTCAGAATAATTGGACCAAATAGTGAGGCGGTTAATGTAAACAGAAAGAATTTATCTCTTTCAAGTACAGTAAATTGTCCTCCAAAAATATGGAAATCTTGTCTATTTCTTGTTGTGCCCTAGAGCAAATTTTGTTGAGTTTGTTGTCACATCATTATTTTCGGACTCTGTGAAATTGCTAATGAGGAACAGGCTGCTTTCAGTGGGATATTTGTGTGTGTTTAAGGCTGCGGTGAGATGTGATAGTCCGAGGGTAAATCACCAGCACAGGAGAGGTTAATGCTCTCCTTGAACTCCTCATCCACCACAGGTGCTGGTTACCACCAAAAGTGCTGCCGGGGTGGGATGTGGGAGGGTGGTGCTGGCTTCAGCTGCAGTGAATTATCTGCTGCAGAGAGGGTGTAAACCAAGTAAGCTGATGTGCAAGCTCTTTGGGTAGCTGTGATGGGAATGAGTTCTGCACTGGAGGAAGATGATATCAAGAACTATTTTGCTTGATCATTAAGACCCTGAGCTGTTGCCATAGATAACCTCTAAGCAAATTTTTAAATTTCTTAAATAACTGGTAAAATGAGTTATTCTCAAGGATTTTTGTGTGTACTTTTTTATATTCATTTTCAGGCTGCTCTTGCTTGCACCCACTGTCAAAGGCAGTATTTTCACACCATTAAGTCTGCTTGTATAAAATGGCTTGTGTGGAGAAAGATCCTTTAAAAGCAAAGGCTGGTGGGCATGTTTTGACAGTCTCTTGGTGTTTGCAAGCCACTGCCTTCTTAAACCCTTCCTTCAAACCTCCCCATCCTAATCACCAGAGATGCTTGTGGAAATCAGGGTTGTTTGTGGATGAGAAAGATGGGGGCCTGTGTCAAGTGGAAATGAGATGTGTTCTAGATGGCACGAGAAAAAAGGTCATGAGAAGTTTGTGGAAACACTGAAATGATTTGAGGCTGATGGTTCTCGTTGGGACTTGTGTCAGATTTGAGAAAGGAGCTTCTACTCCATCCTCATTTGGCACCTGTGATTTGTGTAATCAATGGCTCCTTTAAAAGAGGGCGATAAATGCTATGCAAATATATTTAGACAGGTGAAATATGGCTAATGATCAGTTGAGACAATTTCCCCAACAACCCTCTTAGATTTTAATTATTTATAGATCTATAACTACGTACTATGCACTTCTGCAGCACAGGTGAATTAGAGGGGGAAAAAAATGAAAGCTTATATACAACCAGTGTTTTCAATAGTATCAAATTATTATGCCAATAAAACATGTAAAATCTGTTCAAGATCAAACAGGCATTTGATGTGCTGATTCCGTTTTGGAACAAAAAAAAAAAAAATCCCCGAGTGATTGTTATCTGGTACTTGTAGCTTTGAATAGATAAAAGCAGTGGCCCAGACCTTGACTGGAGTAAATTAATACAACTGCATTGACTTCGGGGAAACAATGTGGATTTATACCAAGTGATGGATCTGTTCTTACTGCCTGATAAAAATCTAGAAGTTAGGCTTCTTCATCAATTTTGTCTAAGAACTAAGGAAGGAAAAGATAATGGGGATACAAGTAGGGATATGATTCAGTATTATTCTGATCTTAAACTCCTAACCTCAGGGGAAAGAGGTCTGAATACTTGGCATGGATCTTCCTTAAGTTTGATGAACTGCTTTGCCATTGTATTTAATTGTTTGCAGCTAGTATTATACTGAAATAAACTAAGATTATATGCAATTAAGCAAAAGAAGAGTATTGCATTGAGTGGTATTTAGAGTGCCTCATTAATTTGTATTAGGTTGTTAATGTGGGAAAATGCACCAACATGATTTAAACATAAAAATACCTAGCTAATCTGGCAAACCACACTAAGCTTCTAATCACTCTTTTTGAATATTTCCTGAAAATAACTAGGACCTGATTAAACTACTCTTATGTGTCATGTTTTCTCAGCAGAAAAATATCTTGAGATTCCTATTGCCTCCACAGCAAGAAGACAGAAGAAGCTCTAATGCAGAGGCAACCAGTGGTATTAAAAGAAATAAAACCTAAAATATATATAGAGAGAAATTACCCATGTGTAGTAGTAAAACCAGTTTCTTGGAGTGAACTAGATTTTGCTGGCTTAATCGTAATTCGTGAAAATTGACCTCAAATAAATGTAGAATCATAATGAAATTTAGAGATAATCTAATGCAATCTAACACTGACTGTGAATCACAATTTAATGTCAGGGTTATGTGTGTTTTGGTCTTGGATTTAGTGACAGTTAGGTTTTGGGAACTGAGTATGTTGTATTGAGTGTGAGCCTTGTTATTTGTCATCAAAATGAGCAGTAAAACTTCTAAACAACTTCTAAAACAGCTACTTTCCACAGAAGGGGAATCTTGATTGTCCTCTTTGCAGGCAAATTCCTTGGGACAGTCATATTTTATGCAGTTATATGGAAATTTGTGTTGGTAGCAAAGATTGTTTCACAAAGCTGTGATAACTTTTCCTATGGCAAAGGAAGGTCTGTGAGTGACTGCTACAAAACACATTTTCAAAAAATTGTGAAATCCTGCAACCACTTTGTTCTATAAAACATAGTGTCTCCCATAATTTAAGGTCTATAAAAAAGAAAAGAGAGAAATCTATTTAAAATTAGCCATTAGTGGATATTAACTGCCAGCATGGACTAAACTTTTAAGAACCAGCTTTTAAATAATGGACATATTATGACTTGTCTACTGTGCAGCTCATATTTCTGGATCATTAGTAAAACAAATATTTTAACGCTTGTTTGAAATCTTAAATTCAATCTAGAAATGTTATTGTTTAACCTACTTTTCAGTTCATATTATCTCCCAGTATTTAAATGCTGTTACCCATTACAGCTTTCCCGAGGTCTGATGCAAAGACCTTCCAGAACTGGCTTTGTCAGCAGAGGCACTGGGGCTGGATGTGGTTGTTTCCAGGTCCTTGGTGGCCTCTGTGTGAATGGACGGGAATTCCCCACTGACAGCAGAGATTCCTGAGGTAACAGGGCTGTTGGAACATTTAGGACACGGCTTGGAGCCCCGGGATTTGTGGTTAGAACCTGCTTTTCCCTGGAGGCTTGCTGGGTTTCTTTAAATACTTTGTGTGAGTGGAACCTCTGAGCTGCCTGGCTCTGCAGAGCTTCTGCCAGGGGTGCAGGATTTGATTCCAGAGCTCAGCACTCCCACCCCTGGGGCTGCAGGACTGTCCTCTCCAGCCCTTCAGGTGCCCGAGCTCGCTGCACGTGGCTCTCGTGTGATATCACCCAGCAAGAGAGAGAAAATGTCTCAAAGGCTCCAACTGCTACGAAAATAAATCTTGCTGATTCTGACTCAAGTAAAACATACAAATTAACATAAACTCAGTATCAGCGGGATCTTAATTCGATTTTTTCTTTCTTTCTTTTCTTTTCCTTCAAACTTTTTTAAAGATGTGCTCATATTTTAAAATCTCTACATAATAGAGACCTGGTTTTCCCACCTCTTGTACACAGCATCATCAAGACACAGAATATGTTTCTGGCCATCTGAGTATAATAATGAGGCAGCTGTACAGCTCACTTTGGTTGTTTATACCTATTTGGGCTCAGACCTGTTGCAGTGTCCTCTGGATGAACCTTTCTCATCTCAGACCCTGCAATTTGATGTCTGCTCCAAGCATTGGTTAAAGACCAAGTTTCAGCAATTCATTTACTCTGTGTGAAATTTAGTGGGTTTAAATCATCACCTTTCTGGTGAAACATGCCAGTTTGAGGCTCGGAGATCTTGTGGCTTTGTTTTAAATAATGTCTGAGGCTGGGCTTCAGCCTTTGGCTTTGAAACCTGTCAGTATGTTGCATAGACTTGCAAAATAAATCAGAACAGTTTAATTTATCATAAACCATCGAATGGGGGATTTTTTGAAAGAGGTAAGAGAATCACAGGTATATATATATATATATGGTGTATGTATAATTGTACAAGCTCAGTGAGGGGAAGTCTCTGTAGGTTTTTCAATTTCAGTGGCTTTTGTGTACACCTCAACTGGAGGGGTTTTTTTAAATTTTAGCTTAGCTGTCAGTCCTTCCAGTTCCAGAATTGGAAAAGGGATTTTGTCCCACTCCAGGTCTCGTGCTAGTGTGTTTCTGATGAGTGTGCATCCTGTGCTGTGTCTTCAACTGTAATTAATTAATGGATGTTCATGTAGGAATTCTTTTCTCTGTGAAACTGATCCCTACCAAACTGTCCTTAAATCTTATGTCAGTCTCCTTTTCCTTGTAAAACTGAAAGTCACCTTCATCCAGTGTGGAAACTGGTCTACTACTCAGTTCTTACTTTTCTTTTTTTCTGTTTCTTTTTTTTTTTTTTTCTGTTTTGAGATTTGTCCCTTGCTGGTATTTCTGTCAGCCAGCACAACAACCAGGGAGTTCTGCTGGAAAAATATTTTTAGGTATGCAAAATTACTATCAGAGATTTGCCACTGACCATGTCACTTTGTATGCAGCAAATCCAGCAAAAACATTCATATGCCAAAATAGCTGTGAGCTTGCAGGGTGTTAGCCTGGGATAACTATAGCTTTACAATCTAGCCTGTAAATTTTTATCCTGCACACAAGCCCCCATATACATGCATAACTCATAACTTAAACCATGTTATCACTAGCACACAAGCTAGTGCTGTAAAAATGCAACCAAAGCTAAATTTAAATACATGTGTAAGTGCAAAGCACTCAGCTTCTGTAACAAAGGTAAAATTGGGCTCCTGTGGTAAAGATATATGTCCTTAATTTAGCCTGAGGAATCACCAAACTCATTGTGTTGATGGTATGACCTAAACTAATCTTCTATCCAGATTTTCAAAGATGAAAAAAATTCAGAGAACTAATCTAGTGCAATGCTGATAGCCTCTGATGGTTGAGAGGTTGTAACATTATTTTAAAATATTATAATATAGCTGATGTGTGATTTTCTGTAATGCAACATCAGTTGTCTGTTACTTGCTTCTGACTATATTTACAAGGGAGAATAAGGCTAAAAAACTCAGCAGGTCTGTTAATACTCAAGGTGCAGGTTATCATAAATGCTGGTAATGTTTTTCAATCCCTGCTTTTTTCCCTGTTATTACAGGTTTTTATGAAATATACAAGATATGTGGCAACATGAAACATAATGTAACCTGGTATTTTCCTTGTTTGATGCTGCTCTTTATTTCTCTAAATCAAAGGGGAGTGCTACAAGGTGCCTAAGCCCTTTAATATTTTGTTGTACACAGTAGCCTACATAAACAGAGTGAACTCTAGAGCACACTACACCTTCTATCTGTACCAGCAAGTGGTTTTATTCATAAAGCAAATTAAACACATCAAAATAAGGAATTTGGGGTGATGAGCACTGGAATGGAAGCCTAATGTGTTAGTGAGGATGGTGCACTGAGTTTAAATTGGTTAAAATCCCATTTCACTGGTTCTAAGAACATATTATTTTTTCTTAATTTGGTCTGAAGCCTATTCTGTACTAAAGAGGTGGTGGTCTAATGTTTGAGGAAGGAATTTGATACTGAGGAATTGTCTGAGAAACTCCTGCCTGGAGAGGCTGAAACCATCCTGATTTGAAGTAGGAAAATCCTTGAAGCATTGATGGTATGGAGATGAGTTTCTCTTCTTTCCTTCAGTAAAATTTTTCTTGCTTTGAGAATCTGGGCTGCAAATCTTGTGTGCAAAATGTTTTAAAGGCTCCTTTTCATTTTTGTGTAAAACATTCTTTTTTTGTACTCTCTATCTAGTAATGCTGGCCTAATATTTATATCTCTCCATTCATGTGCTGTATAGAAGGATCTCAAAGAAAGTTGTTCCAGACCAGGGAATCTTATGTTGCAGATATAAAATGTAATAAGCCAGATAAGTGGGGTGGTAGTAGAATGAAAGCATGAAATGGCAGTAGCGATGAGAGGATGAGTGGAAATACCAGTTTCCTTCTCAGTCCCTGCCTATAGAATATCTTGGACAAGTTTCCAGAACTGAAATCTCTACTGTAACCCAAAACCTGGCCACAATTGATTGCTGTAGTTTCCAGACTCATCCTGCATGCATCATAAGAGACCAAACCATCAACTTGTTTGAACAGTATAACATTTGCAGAATTCCATATTTTCCCAAATAGCATCTTGGGTGAACCACAAGAGATGCATCTTACAGGACCACAGTCTGCCTCAAAACCTGGGGAAACTCCACTGTCTCTGGTGGAAACTTCAAAGGAACCAGGAACTTTGAATCTATTTTTCCTCTTCTAAGCTTTTTGGACTGTTTTATTTAAATGCTGAAGAATTAGAAAAATGTTTCTAGTTAATGAGTAGATTGGGGATGTGTTAGGGAGACTGCAAACCAAGTCACTGCCTGTTTGGCAGGCAGACTATTCTGTACAATTTAAGTATCTGCCACTAAAATGTTGTCATCCAGCAATGGTTACCACAGCACCAACAACTGAAATACCACAGCTGGTACAGAAAATATAATAACTAGTTGTCACAGGAGATTCAGGATAGGAAATAAGTGTGCCATCTCCCAGGATAGTCTTTTTAATGCCTGTTTTTATAGGCAAGGTTCATCCCTGTACTGTTCCTAAGTCCAGATGTTGCTTCTAGCAGGGCCTAACAGAGCAGAATCCAATGGGGAAAGCTGGCAAATGAATTATGTTATAAAGTCCTTCTGTTCAAACAGACTTATTCTGGAACAGGACAGGCATGGGATGGAGTCTCTATTATTGCAGTCTTTAACTCAAGCTTGGATGACTTTTAAAAAAGTTGTGTACTCACGTTTTTAGGCTTTAGTCATCCTAATTTAATATTCACAGTGATCCTTCTGACCTTGGGCAGTTACTCCCTCCTTGTTGGGGTGATTTTTGTTGGTGACCATGTATCATATGAGAGTTCCTTAAATAATAAGAAGGAGATTGATCTACTCATGTTTTTAATGACTCAGTGATTAAAATCTCAGTCCACCAGGACAGTGAAATGATATGAAAACGTTCCCAATCTTTCTGTTAAATTAGCAATGTTTATTACAATTCTGGTAATAAACCCATACTTGTCTTTTCATAGATCAAATTAGTAGGATACTTATTGAAATTTTGCTCCAGACAGAATAAAGGTTAATTTCCTGTCTCTGGTCACCCAACTTTTACTTCCAGTAACAGAAAAACCCCAACAACAGAAACCCCCCCCCCCACCCAAACCCCATAAATACCCCATCAGTTTGAAACTATCAAAATTTCAAACCTTGAAAATGGAACAAAGATAAGCTATGCATAAAAGCCTGCCCAACTTGAGAGGAAAAGGTTTTTCTATTCCATTTCAAGGATCCTTTTTCACTTGGACCTTTGTAGTTTTGTTTCCTTCTGAGAAGGCAGGAGTTCAATTGCATGATCTTTGTTCCAAGATATTGGCAGTCTGAATGAGTTTAATAAAAAATCACAAATGGAGCATTGAAGCTAGGATTTAACCACCTATGTTGCACCATACCAAAATATAATACAAACCAATTTTGGTCTAGTGTCTAATTTCCACAGCTGTAAAGAGAAAGATTCAAAGGAGTCATTCCTGGATTGCACCAATGAGAGGTCAAAATCCCATTCTCAGGATTATTACAATAATTAGATCCAGATTCTTTCTTGTGTCTGAAAGAAGACTTCAGGCTATCTAACTTCTCATTCTGTTGTAAAACTGCTAACAAAATGTTTTACTCTAAAAGTGTGTTGGATGTTAAAATTCCCAACAATGCTCACAAAATATGGCTCTTATGCCGAGCTTAATTGAATTTGGTTATTTATTATGCAACATAAAACATTTATTATATGGAATGTGTTCAAGAACGTCTCCATTTACCATATGTTTTCAAGAATGCTTTACACAGTGCAAATTGAAAAGATAAATCTGCAAAGTGAAGCCACCAAGGGTCAGGTAGTCCAACCTGAGGCTTCAGAGCCAACCAGGGACGAATCCCTCTGGAGACACCTCACTGCTCACCCTGAGCTGTCCTTTGTCTCTCTCCAAAACTGTCCCTTCCGCTGTTCCTGTTGATCCGGTTTTTGCAGAGGTTGTCAAGTACAACCACCCAGACTTTGTTTAGTTGCACATGATTTTCCATGTCTTCCCTCTCCTCTCTCGTGGCTGTCAGTTCTGAGATGTTGTGGTCGGTGCTGTCCTGGCATGGCCCAGCTGTGGAAAAGGCACCCTCCAAAAAGCACTCTCCATTTATTGTGTTGGCAGCATGTGAAGGGCAGGAGAGCTCACGTGTGTGGCACAGTGTTGGCTCAAACCAGTCTCTAGGAAGCTCAGGGAAATAGTTTTTTACTCTTGTTTCAGATTCTGCGAAGCTATTTACTGCTCAGTGCAATTTTGCAATTCCTGGCAAGTCACCATAAATGTATGGTCTCACTCTGTTATGGTTCCAAGACCATAAGTATTAACATTTCTTTAAATGCTCTTTCTGCTTTTCCTTTATCTTAACACTAGTTAAGATGAATATTTGAGTGAAGGGAAAGGAGGTGGTAACTGCATTTCACTATTTTGCAATAAACTGTGCATATAAAATAATACCAGTTACATCCTAGGGCTTTTAAATTTGTCTGGCATTGTATGTCATCCTGTGCTGGATAAAAAATCAAACTTTTTTGAGGCATTTTCTAAGGACATTGTAAACTTTTTTCAATGTCTTTGTACTTAGATGTAAAACAGACACTCTCTCATATTTATTTGGCAAATCCTTTCTTGTAAACACAAATAATTTCTCTTGTTAATTATATATGATATAGTATTATATATGATATAAATGCACACATGATCTGCTTTTTTCAACCAGGCTTGAAAGGAGAGTGCCTGGGTAGGGGGGAAATCATATGCAAGGTTTGCCTTCTGCCTCAGATTGAGGCCAGTCAGGTCCTAGGGAAGCAAATAAGAATGGGAAGATGCACACCCCTGAGAAAAATGTAACACAACACATGACAGAACCCTTCCCAGACACTGGCAAATTTTCTGTTTGGATTAGCATAGTGATATCTGGGGACTAAACCTTGCTCAAAGTTTTCCATTAAGTTTCTGTTTATGTTTGTACTGAAACAGTTATTCGAGTCAAAATATATTTGCTATATTACTATATAATTAAAAAATGTCTTTGGATATTTGAGATGAATCCAGAGGAAAATAAATTCAAGTGATCTCTAACTGCAAATGACCTATTTCTCTGACCTGAAGAGTCATATAGTGCAATAGTGACTTCTGGTAATTTTGATTGAAAAAGGCTGTTGAATCATGGTGAACTTGTGCTTCTGAAACCAAAGACCAACGTGTTGGTGCCTGAAGTTTGGTTCCTTTGTCTCCTGCTGTAATATTAATGAAATGAACTGCTCAGTACAACTTCAGCTGAGCTGCTGAGCTTGTGCAGTTTTCAGATGAACTTCAGCTGGTGGAATCTCTGTTTAGTTTGTTTTGTTTATTCCTCAGCCACATGGAAACCTCTCTTTGACGTGGTGACAGTCGTTGACTCACAGCTACCGTGGTTTGAGGCAGTGGGGTTCTGGCCCCTGCACACCATGAGGAGCCTCTTCCAGTTGCTGCTCAGAAAATAATTGTGCACGAGGCAAAAGGTCAGTTTTGGCTCTCTGACCCACGAGGGAAGGCAGATGGCTTTGTGCTGTGCTGCTACATCCAGACATTTATCCAACTTTGCCATGGGGCTCCTAATATCAGGAGAGGCACTTGCTGTGGAGAATATTCACACATTCAGTTTATAGAAGAGTTATAGGAAACTTAAAAACTCTATTCAGTAATATACTTGTTCCCATAAAACTTACATTGGATCAAGCCAAGACTGAAATATACTGCTGTTTAAACAGAAACAGGAATAAGTATCCCACGCTAGGTTAATTTAATATTACATTCAGATGTTCTGGAATTAAGTGATGGAGCAGATGGGACAGTGATGACCAATTCTTAATAAAATAAAAAGACAGATGATACTTTTTAGCTTATTTATTTTTAAGAGCCATCAGGAATGGCTATGGATAATAGAAAGCCCATTTTTACTCTGGTTCTTTTAAGAGTAAGGTTTATACTTGTTCGTATGTCAATCCCCCCTCCCCATAATAACATCTCTGCTTACAGTACTCAACTATCCACACTAATTTAACTCACTGTTAGTAATTCTTCTTACTTTCTAATGGGGTTAGAGGAGTAGCATAGCTCTGGTTTACAGTAAAATTCTGTGAACTCTGCTTTTCCAGTACACAGAGGATGGAACTGTTTGGCAACAAGGCAAGGCATATATAAAAAGGCAGCAGCAGCTATTAGGGAGGCTTGGTAAATACTCCACTATTTATTGATCAAATACATTTATACAAATAAGTTGTCATTTAAAATGGCTTTTTTCTTGAAGATGGAATTAGCCATAGGCCAGGGGTCCCTAATGCCTTCTCTTCTCAGATTTCCATTTGTTATAGCCTCTAAATGACCAAACATGCTCTTTTGTTTCTCAAATTTCCCAGACTAACTTAATATCCCGAGGCAGCCATGTCTGCAGCCCTATCTAATCATGGAATTGAGGGTGAGAATAACAGAACCAAATTCTCAAAAAGCTGTCATTAGGCAAGCCACTGGTGGTCAACCAGGGTTGAAACAGGCCTGGTTTTCAGTCAAATGCTGGTGTTTTGGGATTACCATACCCACAACCAGTTCTCCTGCTGAAGACTGGCTTTAAGTTTAAAAGGATGGAGACTCTTTGTCATACAAACCAGAATAAGATGGATGGTGGCAAAGCCAATTAGAGCAAAGTGATGATTAACAGAGGACAAAACAGCACCTGAGAAAGTTGGATTTCAAGGAAAAAAGCCCCAGTGTGGAAGTAGGGGAAACAAAGCAGAAGCTTTTCTGTAGAAAGTGACAACGAAGAATAAAGATCAGAAAGTAAAGATAAAAATGTTTTACTGTTCCTCTGGGGAAAGGATGAAAAGCAAGTAAATGCTGTTGACATGAATAATGCCTTAAACACTGGAGTACCTGATAAATGTTCAAGTTCTGTGAACTCGAGCAGAATGCAGTTACACAGGATGTTTCTTTTCTAACCTGAAACCAAGATGTCAGAAACAGAATAGATGCTTATAGGGCAGTGAATTGGTGTGGGGGTTTGGGAGCTGTAAAGACGGTCTTTTTAGAGAGCTATGACATCTGCTCTGCCATTAGTCCAACCCCCATCCGTGTGTTGTAGCTGTATGAAAATTGTTCAGAGATAGGATGAAGTAACATTCATGAACCAACGAGGAGGAGAAGAGAAGAGAAGAGAAGAGAAGAGAAGAGAAGAGAAGAGAAGAGAAGAGAAGAGAAGAGAAGAGAAGAGAAGAGAAGAGAAGAGAAGAGAAGAAGAGCTGTTAGAGGTGGTGGGTGGTGGAATGTAAATCCTTGTGCTGGAAGGGTTGGAGGCACCTGTGGTAACACTCTAAACAGACACTGTTAGCTGTGGAGACACAACTTTGCCTTGTGTTATTGCCCTGCAGAGAGTCAATGGAATTGGTTTTCCGTCCTTATTTTGAAGGATACCTGCTTACTCTGCCTGGAAACATTCCTAATTTGAAAGAAATGAAGGTTATCTAGTTCTTCCTAATCCAAATTCTCTTTACAGAAGTAGCTTCCCTGTTGCTTTTTGCTTCTATCCTCATAACTAAATGAAAGAAGTTAAGTCATTAGTACACCCGGCTGGTCTTCAATATTCTTTGTACAAAGTTATGGGGAAAGTAATCAATAAACATTTTTGTTTCTTTTAGTCTCTTGGTTGTAGTGTGATTGCAGTGGAACTGAGAGCAGAGATCCATCTTTAATGCTGCTTTTTTCCCGATAGAGCTTATGAGCCGATACACATTGTTTACTCAAGGGGCCATATGCAGCTAATCTTTATGGAAATAAAGGACAAAAATATTCATATCTAGTAATATTTAGCTAACTTGTTTTTTTCCCATCTAAGTAGGGCAGGTAAACACATCCCTGATTTAGAGTAAATCACTTGTTTGAAGGATTTTATTATTTTCCCTATTCTTTTCTGCATGTCTTGAGCTAAGAAAAATAAATCCATAAAAAGAATACATTAACCTAATATAGGTGCATTGAATATCTGCTGCTACTTTCTGCACGGTATAATTCTCATCTGATTTACTTCAAAACATTGTGATCCCAGCTGTAGAAGAGCAACAACTGCAAACTAAAAATACTTAGAATTACTGAGTCAAAAAGCTGGGCTTTTAAAGAGCATAAAATCGACTGGGACCAGATGGTATAGCAGGAGAGCAATTGCTGGGTTTTAAATTCACCTTTTCAAAAGTGGGATCATTAAAACCCAGGTGAAGGCTGGAGCTATAGGTAAGATTCAGGAGGGCTGGCAGGGAGCAGAAAAGCTCAGTCACTAAATAGAGCAGCCAGTGATGTTCAGCTGTGGGATGTGGAATCCTACGTCATTTCTCTCACCACCAGCACCATCCCAAAAGGGAAAAGTGAATGTATTTTTGTACCACTAAGGGCCTTCTGCATGTGAACTGGGAAGAATGACCTAATATTTACTGAGTCAATAGGAGGTGACACATTTTCAGTCTTGCTGTCAATAAATAGTTGAGGATATTCTGAAGAAACTAATTAAAAAAAAATACAACAAAACAGACTGAATGATCAGAAAGGTGACTTACTTGAATTTAAAAGGAAAGATAAGTACGGGCAAGTCTCTGTAAATAAAGTACTGGATTTCCAAAGGACAGGCACTGATAAATGAGTGAAACCAATGAAGTCTGTTGAACTGCAGAGCTGTTGAAGCTGGATGTGGAGGAGACAGGGAATGAGTCACAAGATCTTCCTGGAGCTGGTGCCCCGAAACCTAGAGCTGTGACCCTTTATGAGCTTCTCTGCCCTCCTCACTTTAAGTTAATGTGCTTTTTGTAGGCAGGGCAAACATTTTTGAAAAGCCTTATTAGAACAAGCCAAATGCTTGCAAGGAAAATTTTAAATCAAACAGAAAAAAAAAAAAAAAGAATCCCCAAAACAAATGATTGAAAAGACAGCTGTGTATTAGAGGTAAAGCTGCAAATAAGCCAGGAACAGAAGAACTTCACCCTGATCACCTCTAGACAGGCTGGTCTTTGCCCAAGCTGCTGCTTCACCAAATTTGGAGCACACAACTGCTCCATGGGATGCTTCCTTTCCCTCCTGCTGCTCATTCTGTGCCCGCTCTGTGCTCCTGCCACCCCTCCTGGGTCACTGCTGGCACTCACTGCTCTGCTGGCCCAGCAGCCACAGCACAAGGTGAGCCTGCAGCTGAATCCCTCACCCTGAAGCCATCAAATTCTAAAGCCCAGGTGAGCAGTTCGGCGGTTCTGGAGGTGAGGGATCCCAAAGGGTGGTGAGAAAATAACCTCTCTGCCGAGCTGGCTGGGAGGCAGGCAGTGTGAGATGTGCAGCTCCATTCATTCCAGCCTGGCACAATTACTCTGCATCTGAGCCAGCCTCTTCAGAGAGGGGAGTTATTCACTTGCAAATCACGGTAGGAACAGAAAATCACGAAGGGAACAAAACTGAGTTTAGCTGAGTAATGAGAAGGGTGGAGAGAATCTTGTCTGTAACACCATGGAGGGGAGTCTTGCTTTTTTTTTGCTTTTATCAGATGGATGACTATGAAATGCATACTAATCTATCAGAAGGGTAGGAAATAGGTAAATGGTTTTAAGACCTCATTTGGTTAATGAATTAAAATGCAGAAGAAAAAGAACCCGTGTAGATCTACCAACTTGGTCATTTATCACCGCAGGCACTCCTAACAGCTATGCCAAATTCAGGCTTCAGGTTATTCACTAATAGCCATAGGCAAATGAAATTAGCATACTGGTGAATAAATTAATCTGGGTTCTGTAGGAAACTTCTGTATCCTACTGAAGTGCAGTGCAGAAGTGTTGGTTTGGGGTTTTATCCCTACAGGGTGTGGGTAGTACACCAGAGAGAAACTGGCCGTGTGGAATGAACAAAATGCCATCCAGGTGGCACCTGTAGACTGAGAAATGGGAACCTGGCCAGAAACCAGGGAAGTAAGGAGAGAATTCCACAAGCTGAGTGTTTGTTCATCTATGTCCTTTTGGTAACATTTGATCCCTGGTTTTCAGCTGCAGATAAAAAGTGTTTCCCAGTGTTTGAGGGGAGTGTGTCTGGCCAAGGAAGGACTCTCATTAATGCTGTTTTGTTTTTACTTGGTTTTCTGAGTAGCAGTCCCAAAAAGAGAATGCTGTGCAGTATCACTATTATTTTGCATTGTAATGCCCAAATTGTAGTGAGAGTAAAGAAGATGATGACGTGACACAGACCTGAAATTCCGGATGTAACACTGTGCCTAATGGGTAAAAGATGAAGAGGGAAAAAATCGGTAAAGAGAGGAATAAAGCAGCGAGAGGATGCATTTAATACCTGCAAGTTCCTCTTGAAGGCAGTACTAATCAGAAATTATGTTAAAGTTATGAATATTTGTTGACGTCAATATTTTTTGGAAAGGAAGGGATTGCCATATCTGTTCTGCTGGGAAGCTCGTTAGGTGTTTGCTAACAAGGGAGGTAAAACAAGGTGACGTGTCTGGCAGGTGTGACTCTCCCGAGAGCCACAGTGGCGTCCTCCCTGCCCACGCCTGGTGCTCCCTGCACTTCAAAGGCTCCTCCTCTTGCTCACTGGCACTGGTCCCTGCTGGCGTGTTTGCTGCAGGGTGAGAGACTGAAATAAAGGAATAGATGTAAGGCATAGGGATCCTCCTTTTGCTAACTGTGCTGGTCCAAGAGGATGGATAAAATCTCTCTGGGCTTCATGTTTCTTCCTTAATTACCGGAAGTGTGAATTCGGTTGTTAATTTTTCTTTTTTTAGTACTTAGGGAAGATGCCAGTCAAAGATGGCTTGACCAAATGACTCTGATGTGGTCTTATATATACAAAACAGAATTTTTTTAATCTAATGTGTCTGACTTCTATTCAAGCTACCAGATATCCAGAAAAACATTGCTCTAATCACTTAACGTATCATGAAAAATTGCTTTACTATTACACTGCAGAGCTGGGTTCAAAAAGGGACTGATGGCTCTCGTAGTGTGGGGGAGATTGTCTGCATTGTATGGGGCCCTGAGAAAATTTGATTTGTGTTATTTATATGAGGACTGAGAATACAGGGCAGGAGTCTTCATTCTTTGCCCTCAGTGTGTTTTTTTGCTGGCCTTTTCCCCCTCCTAAAATCACTTCTAATTGGGGATATCTTGAATTTTCCTTTTGCTGGGCATACGGTGACAGCTCTGCTGCAAAAACAAACATCCCCTGTGCAGCACAGTCCATCACTGCGAGCCACTCAGCACTGTTGTTGCAGTGATATAAATGGATCCCCATGCAATGAGATAGTGATTAATAGCAGGTAGAGCACAGTCTGCAAAGACGTGGTACTGTATTTGTCACCCCCCCAGAAGTTGTCATTTAATGCACTCTATCAGGAGCAGTTTTATGTAATGGACATGGGAAGATCCATAAAAGTAACATCTGAGACTGCAGTAGGACAAGTATTGATTTATTTGTTACAATAAAATTTTTGTCATTACTATGCAATTGCTCTATCTCTGGAAGAATTGATATATGTTGTTGGATGTTACAACCCACTATGCAAAACTTTTCCTTGGTTGGTTTTTTTTTTTTTTTTTGTCTTCCATAATTTCCTGTAACTCTTCTAAGGAATCATTATTCCTTATTACATAGGCCTGGCATGCCACCTATTTAGATAAATGCCTGAACAAGTGTGCAGTAAATATTCACAGCAGCTCATGTTTCAACTATATATGCCACTAATTAGATAATTTAGTGGCTCAAATAAATAAACACAAAAATAGAACAGACCTGAAAAAAACCCATGGAATAAAATGTACTGCCGCTGTCGTTCTGTGGGCCAACAAACCAACTTTTAGTCTGCATCAAACGGCTCTTATGTGCTATAGATGGGTAAAACAAAGAAGGAAAAACAATGAGAGCAGAGAGAAAACCCCATCTTACACTCAATTACCAGGTACAACAACAAACGATCAGGGAATATTCTAAATAACGACTCCTCTGTGTCGCATGCATTTATCCATAGGTTTTTGGCACCGTTCTGGCCGAAAGCTCGGGGAACGTGCCAAGCAGAGTGTACCCAGGATTTCAGGACCCAGAGCCCTTTGTTGACAGAGCTCAAAGCGCTTGTCAGAGGGGAGAAGCATCATTGTCTCCCATTGACAGAGGGAGAATAGCCCCCGGCTCACCCAAGGTCACGGCACAGAGCTCCCATGCAAAAGAGCTGCTGGGGTTTTCTGCCGGGCTGTGCCTTTTTTAGGTAAATAATGCAGCCCTTAAATGTGCTGGCAGCAATCACGGCCCCAGAGCTGGCGGCTCCCACGTGAGAGCTCAGATGATGCGGGACTGATGCAAGAAACACAGCAGATGCTTTTTCCGTACCACAGACCTTTTATGTGCAGAATTTTGACCTGTTGACAGGTTTAGTTTTCCTTATGATTCCTTTACAACTTCATTTATCAGCCCTGTGGTCTTTAAATTAGATTCTCCTTAGATTAAACCCATAGATTCTGAAACTGCTAAGCAATTCAATTAAGCAGGATGGAGAAAATAGGTGGAAGTTTTCTTTTGAATATGAACCGTTGTGGTCAGCAGTGACAGTACCTGTGTGAAGGCACTTCAGGTCCTCAGGCTGGCACAACTCAGCCTTGTTTATTTATTTGAACACCATGTCTGATAGGGCAGATATATTTAGCCATGTACTGTTTGTCATTTTCATTGCTGTTCCTGATCCTAGTAAAGTCCATTTTTGCTCTTGCAAGTTTTTGGAAGTGAGTTTTGGGTGGGAAGGAATCATAGGTTTCCCAAACTGCTTTATTTTTATCTTGCTTACCTCAGTAATTGGTGGTGATCATCCTAATTTGCTGTCTCCTCCTTGATTGTATTTTTTGATAAAAACAGCTAGTGATCCAATTTGCCCGAGCATGATCTCTGGCTAGACCAGATTTTCTCGTGATCTTTCCTCAAAACGTGCCCAGTGCTTCAAAAAGAGCACGTGCAGCTTTTTCCTGAGACTTTGCTTCAAAAGTGGGGGTTGTGTCAGGGGCTGCACCACTCAGTGACACAGAGATACAGCACCTGTTTAACAGTGGTGCTCTTCACTTTTCACCAGTTAGGACAAAAATCATGTTCCAAATCTGCTCTAACACAGCATAAGGGCTCCAAACTCCCCTTCAGGTCGGTGCAGACAGTTCAGATGCTGAGGTCTCAGTCTGATGCTCACTGGAAGCTCTGATGATCAAAGCAGTGGTTGCATTGCTCAGTGGGAGCTCTGGGGCTGGGACTGTGCTCAGCAGAGACAGGGCTGAGGGCAAGGGAATTATCCTGGAAGAAGCCCAGGTGGAGAGGGCCTGTAATACATAAATCATGGGCTGTGGGCTTTGGGAGAAGTTCTGGCCATGAGTGTTCTCTGCTGAGCTGCTCCTGGAAGACCCTTGGGTTGAGCCAGTAAAAATGGGGTACTTTGAGGACAGTGTTCCAGGCTTGACTCTGTCTTTTATCATCTGAAGGGTTTAAGGTGGTTTCAACATTGATTTTCATGTCTGAGTTTTTCCATGTTGGATTTTCATTATTGCTCAGATAACACAAACTACAAATATTTGTGGTTGCTGATCAGCTGATGGAAATATGAGGATTGCGTGACTTGCTGCTCAGTTCCATCTGAGGATATTCAGTATCAGCTAAGGTTAGGATCCAACAACAGCCAAATGAACACTCAAGAGAGGTCAATAAACTGCAAATAAGATCTCTTCTAGATTATCCTTTTTCCCTGTTTCAAGCTGTTTGAAATGAACTTTTCTTCACATTTCACATGAAGACACTTGCTAGCAGTATTTCATTTATAAACTGATCAAAACTGAATCATTTACCAGTCTATAACGTTCATGCCTGTGCTGCTTAACATGAAACCACAAAAATATGTAATAAATAAAAGATCCATTTTGCCTTTAATTCTCAGCATCCAAGGAATATACTGCATTTAAGCAGTGAGATAATTTCCAGCTATCCAGAGCTAAGCAGAAATATCATACCGCTTCACTAAACATCCGTGGTTTATATAAAAATATAGATTTCCTTTAAGTGCTTTACTTAAGTCTTTGGTAAGTCATATTTACGTTATTATTGTTTATGTTCCGAGAAGTCAGTAGAAGGACAGCATTGTTGCAGTTTATGTGGTTTCATGATTCACACTTGATGAGGTTGCTATCAAATGAGGGAGAAGAAACCACTGACAAGTTTATAGCTGTGCTGTGCCATAGGACACATGGCAAGAGCACAGCAGCACAGGCAGGTCGCTGTGGTTTCATAATCGGCATTTTATATTCCCAAACATGTTTTTGTTTTGATCTTCTGAAATCATTCCGCCCAGGAAGGCATCATTTTCACCTGAAGTTGGGCTTTGCCGTGGAGCGAGTATGTTAATCTGGTTAAATACCATCACCACACAGCTCATAACTGCAGATTGCAAGGTTCACTGCTTTGAAGAGACTTCACCTGAATCCTCAACCAACCCTAAATTAAAGTACAAGCAGAAGAAAAGTGGATCATAAAATCTCAAGGTGGTGGATGGTGCAAGAGGGAAGCATCTGGTTCTTATGATGATGTAATTGGGCAGAGCCAGATTACCAAGGTTTGAACTCTGACCTTCCTGATACTGATTTTTTTTTTCCCCCTGTGATGTCTGGAGTTTATTTATTGCATTGTCACATTCTGTCTGCTTTGTCCAAATTTCAAGAAAGTACTTGGGACTCCCAAAGTGTGCACACAAGTGGGATGTGGTGGACACTGTCAGACCAGACAGACGACCCTGGCACAGCAACAATCCTGAATTGCAATAACATCTTTTTGGGTCAAAATTATTTCTTCCAATTGTAACTACGTCTCTTATTTATGCTGCCTCTCTGCTAAAGGACTTTTCCCCTTTGACTAGGGAAAGAGCTTCACCCCGTTTAAGGCCCCAGTTTAGATGTCTGGGCTCTGCTTTGGGGATTGACATTTGCCAGCGTCAAGCTGTGTGTTTGTTTCTCTGTCTGCCCAAGGTCGATAGGAATCAACTGTGCTGGTGGCTGAAGGATGTAGTAGTAGATGATTGTTTCATAGGGATGAGTGTGGTGAATTTCTTGTGGTCAGCCTCTCTATGGGTTGTTAAGCAGGATCTGCTTCTGTTTCTCACCTTTTTTTTTTGATGTCTTGTTTGGGCAGATCTGGACCACAGGGATAACTTGCAGCTTGTCTGGCTGTGTTGCTCTGCAAAATATTTGTTCCTTTTTATATTTCCAACTGCCCTGTTAGGTTATAAAGCCTCTACAGAGGTCTCCAGAGCTCAACTCTCATGCTGGAAAATTCCATTCAGAGTATGCTGTGAATTCCTACTCAGATAGAAGTGCTGCTTTGAGTGTCTTCAGGGAGGATGTGGATACTTTCTTATAGCTTCTTTCTAAAATGTGTGTAGGTGTATTTGTGACTTTTCCCAAGGCTGATAAATCAAAGCAAAGATGCCAGGAAATTAATTTTAATCAGATGAAATCCTAAGTGCTCTGAAGCTGGTTTCTACCAGCTCTACTGAGTTTTGGATCCAACTACATAAGAAATCTTAAGCAATTCAGTATAGAGCATATAAAACTGCTGGTGGATGGAACTGGAACTTGTTTCTGAACCAATAAACTACCAGGAAAATCCATGGTAGGAAGAACATCCCTTGATCCCTAGGAACAACAAAGAAAAAGACAAGGAATTAGTACCAGGATAAGTTTATAAAAGCAGGGCTTTTAAAATGCATTATAAAATCCATTATCAAATGCATTATAAAATGCATTATAAAATGCAGGGCTTGATCCCTGAGTCTGTCAAGGGTGAGGCTTTCAGGTGACAGAGACCAACAGGAAAGGCAGAGAGGTTCTGGAATGCTGGCTGGAGCTCAGCCTTGCCCTGAGCAATGGGGAGGGCAGGAAGAACTGGCTTTTGTTTAGCACTGGAGAGGGAGGCAGGGAGGGTCACTCAGCCCTCCTTTGCTAGACCCAAAACTGGAGGGAAGGGAAAACAGGTCAGTTCTTGAAAATATCTTTCTTTTGGCTCTTTCCAACAAGATTCTTCAATGTGTTTATTATCATTTGGATGCTTGGGGATCACCGAGTAGGGAGTTTTATCTTAGATTGAGTTCACAGGGCTTGGACTTTGCTCCTCGGAGCTGGTGTCAGAAGCACTGTGCAGAGCTGAAGTGAACCATGATCATTTCAAGATTTTTCAAATCTCCTGTTTGGTATCTCCCTCTCCTCTGAGTTTCTTTCCTCCACTCCACATAGAGAAAAACTTAAATACATATTTTTCTAAGAGATTGCTGTCTAAATTTTCCTTAAGTTAAACCATGTGTTTTGTTGGACACTTTAGATATTTATCTGTTTTTCTGTGTTTGTTTTTTTTTTTTTTCTTTCCCTTTTATACTTTTACCCTCTCCTTAGGGACCCACAAAGCAAAACGCCAGAGTCTCTTCCAGACAATGTTAGAAGGACAAGAGATAAAACAGGGTTATATTTGCTTTCAGAAAAGTTTAAGATAACTGGTTGCCAAGCTCTCCATCTGTGTGGATGAAGAGGAGTGGATGCAGAGCCATGCACGTCAGCTCCATGGGGAACAGGCAGCAGAGCTCCTTTCTTGCTTCTCCAGGGAAAGTGGACAAACAGTGTGGACAGAGGCAGAAGGACTCGCCCACCTCAAAAAAGGATTAGAGCTCTTAAAATCTCCTTTAGCAAATGCTTGCCTTTCTACCAATGAAATAAAGGCCCTTATTCATGTGCTTGGTGGCTGTGAATTTGGCAGCTTCCAAGAGCACGATATTTCTATTTTTAATAACTTGGTGCATGATTAGAACAAGGAGGAATATATAGTGTGTAGCAGACCAAGAATAGAGCAACAGATGATATTTTCAGATTGAATTTTTCATTTCTGGGCAGAGATTTTCTGGGAGTTGTCATAAGCATCATCTGCATGGCCATTTCCCAGTAGGAAAGAGTCAGGTCTCTGAGAGTTCTGCCCCTTCCCTGAAGGGTATTTTTGAACTGGGAATTAAATCCTCTCTGTCTCACTCGTGTGTCGGGAGTAATTAACAATTGTAAACCAGTCCTATCCTGGGTTGTTCCCCGGAACCAGAAGTTTCTTACACTCTAAAGCAGCAATGCAGTTCTCTCCACTTTCTAGCCTAAGATTCTGCTGAGAATCAAAAATCATGATAGGTGATAAATGTAAAAAGTATCTGCCTGAGTGACTATTTCATCTTTCTTCCTGTATTTTGATATTAAATAACCCTCATTCTCCACCAACACAAAAGCTACATTCCTGGCTTTCAAGAAAATTGTTATTTCTGGGAAATTTAAGTTTTTCAGCTGTGTATCCACCCAGCCAGTAAAGTCTCTGTGCAGCTTTTGTAAACAGGTACATGTGGACTTCTAGAACAAAACAGCCATCAACTGCAGTGACACTGGTGACAACACAGAACAGGAACTAAATTTAGTCCCTGTGTAAAGGTGACACTCGGCTCAGTGGCATGGTTTGCTTTGGAATATTAAAAGTTAACATATGAGAAACACACAGCTCACTAGTGGTGTAGCTTTGGGGATTATTAAGGAGGATATTAATTTAAGTAGCTCAGGACTTAATCCAGGGAGGTAACTTAAAAGGAGTTGGGAACAGCAAGCAGGAACCTAGCACTGCTGGAGAAAATGAAGAAACAGCTGGAGAACAGGGCCAGCCTCACTTTTATTGTGCACAGCAGTGAGTGGCATCAGGAATAAGTCAGGCAATACTGAACTCCTGTTCAGCTTGTGGGGTGTATTCCCTGGTCCCAAAACCTGTGCTGTGATTGTCACCTAAATGATAGTTCATGGACAGCAGATAATCCTGTGGGTTGGGTGGTGGAAACTTTTACTTTGCTTTGGAAGATAGAAATAGCAGAGTGAAACTGAACTTCAGTGCAAAGAAGAAAGGATTCAGGGGGAGGGGGGATGAATTAGTCTCACTTCACTGAAGCAAGTCATGCTACAGAGCTTTACACTATCTGAGGAATGGGCTTGTGTAGGGATAAAATGATGGGAGTATTATCATTCTGCCTTAAACTGCTGTAAAAGGAAGATTTTGTTTGTCGGAAATTTATGGTGGCATATAGGAGTGTTTATGTGAACAGCAGAAAGAAAAAATGCATTCTGTAATATCCCGACCATGTGTGTTTGCTAGGCTTAGCTTGGTTTTCCCGTGACTGAATTTTAATTTCAGTCTACTCCCCCTCCAAATATCTGTCTTGTTCTCCCCCACTTCTACTGGTTGTTGTGGTAAGTGTGGTGATGTATTGTGAGAAGTGCCTCTGTAACTGGTCTGTCTGCAAGGGCCCATGCCCAAAACAACAGCGAAAGTGATACACAGAGCATGAAAATCCTGAGGAGATTGATGGCTGTGGGCACCAACACACGCAGATGTACATTTATAAAGGGGGGAAAGGAGAAGCGGAGCAAGAAGTTTCAAACTTTGGTCACTTGTGAGAACTGACCCTGCGATGTTTTCTGAGGCTCTTTGCATGTGTATCTGTGATTCTCTGCAATGAGTAACGTACTTACAAGGGATTATTTCATCTCCCAGGGGACGGCCTGACCCCTCTCACCTCCCCTTATCGTGGGTGTGAGGAGCCACGGGGGAGGCGAATTTTGTTTCGCCCTTCCCCGAAGGGTGTGTGCAGGGATGGAGTCTGGCAGGATGAAAACTGTCCGGCAAAAAAAGAATTTTCTGGCCCTCAGAGTGGCTGTCGAGTGTTTAATCTTGGCTGTGTGGCTGTGGGTGCTGGGTCTGGCAGCCCCTGGGGTGGAGGCTGAGCTCAGGCTGTATCACATATTTATCTATACATACCTACACCTTTTAATATCCCAGCTACAACTCACCCAAAGGCACTCCACTGAAGTGTGTACACATTTATTAAGAAATCCTTATGTATATTTTGCACCTCTTTTCCTCCTTATTTAAATGTCCTGATGAATATTTATTATATCCAATTAAATTTTAGTAGCATATTTGGTTGTCAGGAATAAAATCTTTATTATTATTTACATATTCTTTTGTTATTTGCATATCTTTATTTACATCTTCAGCTTTATTATTAATGCACACATACAACTTTTAAAGACAAAGCCTTTGACTAGAAGGAGGCTTAAATGCAAGTGTTTACACTGCTAATGTCTGCCAGAGAAAATATAGAACAGAAACTCATGCCGAAACTCGCATGCCCAGGAAGAGACATTCCTAATGTCCTGTTGCTATTCTCTTTTTTCTTGATGATGAATTTAAAATATAAGAGGTTGGCATGTGAAAAAAAAAGTGAATTTCTGCATCTGATCTAGATCTATGCAATGAATATCTAAGAAGCAAGCAATTTGTCAGGAGTTTTCAGACTAAAGTTCCTATAGCACATGGCTTGTAGGGAGCAGTGATTTACAATTCCCTGTGAAAGCTTTTCTGGGCTGAAAAGCTAATAGATGATGTTGCTATTTAAGTGCTAAGAGAATGTTTTCAGCCCTCAAAGGTTAGGATCAAATAAAAGTTGTGTTTCCTGGAACACACAAGGGAGAGGTTTTATCCTGAACTGATGTGTCTCTGTTATTTATCTCTTTGAATTCATTGGAAAATAAATGTTTTCACCAGGGAAATATTTTATTTTAGTATGAAGAGCCATTGAACACATACATCTGCCTTGGTACAAAATTAGCTGTGTTATTAAACTCATGTTCAAAGGTAGATTGGCAAACATTCACGTGGAGTCCAAAAACACTCATTACTCTTGTTTGTACACACACTCAGTGACTCTGCAAAGCTGCTGTAGGTTTTCCATATTAGTACCCACTCAGCTACCTGGAGAAGGAGAGATGGATTTAACACCTTAGAGATGTGACAATTCCTTGAGGACTCTTGTGGCCTGTCTTGATATGGAGGTCTTAAGTACAATTTATGAATTCTGGTTGAAGTTATGAAGTTGCTGGTATGAAAAATGGGAGCGTCCTGGGTTGCTGCAGATAGTGAATCCATCATTTTCTCACAAGGTCTGTCACGTTCTGCACTATAATGACCATGGAGAGTCACTCATCTTAATGCCTTTGTTCTGAACAGGGAGTCAGGAGAAGAGATTTTCCCCCATAATGCCAGGAGAGGGAAATAAGGTCTTTGGTAATTTCTTGGACAGAAGCAAGAGGATGAAACATTTGTTGAAAAAGAAATCATGGAGGAGCAAGAAACACAGACAGAGCTCTGAGGAAGGAATAAATAATTTCCTAAGAGAAAAACCCAATCTAATGGCAGGACCCAGAGTAGGCCAGAGAAAGTTGGCAAGTAGAGCTGAAAATCTCTCTCTGAAAAGAAGCCATGAGACAGCAGAAAAAAAATCCTCATCAGCTAATGAGCTCATATTCCTGTCCAAAGAATTCTCCAAAGTGCTGAGGAACCAGAGAGAAAGAAATAAATATAAGCATTGGTTTTTTTGTTTATGTATCTTTTGACTTCATGATAAGTGACAGGGATATTTTGTACTTGGACACACATGAGGATGTGTAAAGGATCCTTGTGTTTAGAGTTTGCAACTGCTAATACTAAAATCCTCTGGCTGGGGAGGATCCCCTGATGAATAACCACCCACAGATGACACTGCACTCTCTCCCAGCACTTTTTTTTCACTCTTAGTGTAGAGGTGACAACTTTTTGCCAGTGTCTGGTTTTCTATCACTATTGAGGGCAGAGCAATGGAGCACAGTTTGGGTTTGCTTTGCTGACAGCGCCTCGGTCCAAATTCTTTTTGGCAAATTGGAAGTCTGCTCTGAACCATGCCTTTTGCATCCGAAACAGAAGAGGTGGGGAAAGCCTTCATCACAAAATTAACTTCATTTTGTCACACTGAAGTCTCTGTTCCAGTCAGACTGCACTGAGTGCTGGCAAGAGGACTTGCAGTGTGTTTTTGAACTTGAGAAATGACAGAGACCTCCAGCACAGGGTGTAAAACATAGTTCCTGCCACTTCATCTCTTTTCAGTGACAGTATAGTGGAAAGCAGAGCTGAGCACACAATGCAGAGTCACTTTTTCCTGTCTCTGCAAGATGTTGCTTTAAAATTAGGTGAGATGCATTGATTTGAGAGAGCCGGGAGCGGGGCCCAGAGGAGGTGAAAGAAGAGATGCTACTTGCTCTGCTAGAGCTATTTACTGACCAGCTTTTATTTTCCTCTTTTATATTGCTGAGAAATTCATACATTGTATTTGCCTTTTGTGTACAGCTCTCAACAAGTATCTCTTTGTCAGCCTCACAAAGGGCAATAAACTCTGTGTTGCAAATAAGCCTCAGTAGCCGCTGGACATTATGACTAATTGTAATGCAGCATATATCCTTGAGGACTATAAACCTATATTAAAAGACAATGGTTGAGAGAACAGCTATTGAATTGAGATAGTACTCATGTAACCCCATGGGGGCTCAACAGACAACAAGGAGGCCATTGATACCAGCTCTAATACAAAAAGCCACACAGACAGAGAGTCATCCAAACCAGTATGGTGTGTGGATGACCACATAGTTCAGTTTAATGCTGCTTTTGTTTTGTTCTCACTTTGAGGCAGACAACACACACTGGAACATCAGAATTAGTTCTGTTTAGATTGCAGCAGAGGGAACAAGCGAGAAAATTGATGGAGCAGTGCCCCCCTCACCTTCTCTTGTTGTGTGCCAGCGTGTCTGAAATCTGCCCAGTCCCAGGGTAAATTCTGTAATAAAAGTGAAAGAAAACACTGTTGTCGTTTTTTTCTTTCCTAAAAGACTGAGAAATACTGAAGTTTCTTTAGCTATTTCTCTTTTTTAGTCTGTCTTTTTTTTTTTTCCTTGCATGTTCTGAATCAGTTCAGATCTGATGATATAACATCTGAAACTATCAGCAGAGTTTTCAGTTAGGATAGGAAAATGTAAGCAGCCAGGGTTTAAAATGCATTTTAACTGAGGGCAGAACTGCCCAGAAGCTGGGAGAGATTTCATGTTGAGAAATCCTGGCCTTGGCTCTCACCCCTGGGGGTGGTTTTATCTTGGGTACCCCAATATTGTATTAGTCACTGAATGCTTTGCACTAAAAATCACTTCCACCTCTAGAGAGATACTTTTTCTCCTTTGGATAGATATAATTATTTAGGTTGTAACCTGTGTGTCTGTGGGCACAAAGCCAATATTTTACTGAGACCTGTCTGAGATATAGATGATTCTAGAAATTGTATTTCACTCTTTGTTCCAATATTAGGATCAAGAGTGTCCCTATAATTTAAAGGTGACCAAGCCTGTAGTTAGAGTCTACTGATAGACTAATTAATGCTAAACTCCACCCAGAAGAATCCCAATCTGTTGCTTTACTAGCGTTTTCAGGAAAGCCAAGGAAGGATTTTTAGGCAGAAAGAGAGCAAGGACCTACTTTCCTTTCTTTTTTTTCGTTGTGTTAATTACAGATAACATCCTCTGCTGACTTGTTTGTTTGTTTTCTTAGGTATCCCCTCTTAATCACTCAGAAATACTTTTAAATTACATGTAAAATTCCCACTTCTGAGAATAGTCACCTCACTCTGTCCCTGGGATGTACATTTCCCCTCTTCTTTATGTGCTAGATGTGCTTTTCCCCCACCCCAATGGCTGAGGAAGTTCTGTGTATTTGATTGCATGCTGTCCTGGTTGGAGAAATATGTTTTGTTTAAATATTTTCCCCTTCTCCAGTAACTGTCTTATCTCTGAACACTTCTTATGGATAAATGCATGCCAGTGGCATCTTCATGGCTTCATCAGAAATGCAATATTAGCTGCACTGAGAATAAGTCTTGGTCTACAGCTGTAAGTAAAGCCAGGCTGAGACTGGTTGTACCTGTTTTTGAAAACAGCATCCTGCGTGCAGAGCACCCTGCACTGAAAGCTGCCTTCAGAAGTTTGAGTTATATTTAATTTCAGCCATAGGATGAGGATTGTTCTCATTACTAATGACCTATAAGTAATCAGTGTCTGTTCATGCATTTCAAACAGAGGATACAGGTGCTCCTTTACTCTGGCAGTACTTGTTTTGGATTTTGCCCCCAAAAGGGAGCTCACTGCCAGAAGCTGACTGTTGTAGAAGCGAAACTATGCGAGTGACACTTGTAAATACACCAATAAGTTTGATTTTCCATGGGTTACTCGTTTGTGCTTCAGAGCATTTGGTGAACCAAACGTCAGGAGCTCAGCAGCTCGCAGTGTCTGTTCGGGGCCATGTTTCCTTCCACGGGCTGCGTGTGAAAGAAAACCACCTCTGTGTTTGTTCCTGTATTTTTTCAAGAGAACAGCCACTTTTGTACAGGGCACGAGGGTGGGATTTCAGAGGCTGAAGCACAGTGCCGGGTGGGTTGTGCACTTGCTCTGTGCCCTGGGCAGGCGATGCCCAGCCGGTGCCGGTGCCCCGCTCGGTGCAGAGGGTCGGACGTGACCACAGCCCCACGGCGTGCCCTGATCCCTGCCTGGCCACCTCCCCTCCAGCCCGCCGTGGCACCAGTGCCCAGCCTTCCTTCTCCTCTTCCTCCTCACCCCCCAGCCATTCACAGCCACGCTGGGCTCAGGGTGAGCTGGCACCACTCCGGCCTCAGGACAAGGCAGGCACGATGGGGATCAGCAAGGTCCAGTGCTTGAAGCTGTTTCCTGGCCCAGAGCTGGAGGTCACTGTGTCCTCCCCTCAGTTTGCATTATGGGGAAGGTTGTAGTTCTTCTTCCTCAGTTTAGTTGTCTCATCTGCTTGGATTTAAATTTTTCAGGGCCTTTGTAAGTACAGTTGCTGTTGCAATGGGTGTGTAGCTGCTGCTCAGGGCAGATAAATGCACTTCTTCCAGCAGATCTGCTCAAGCCCCATGCAGAACCCTGTTTTTCTCACTCTTTCCTAACACCTTTTCTCTATCACTGGGTGCTTCTCATTCCCTTCAGACTGTTCCTTATAACTTCCCCCCAATGTGATTTTATTCCTTCTTTCATAAGATGATTTTTTCCTGACTGTAGTTTCTCAACCGTGTCTGTGTAGCACCTCCATCTGCTTTTGTCCTGTGAAGGAATTGCCTCTAAAGAAACACCCTAAGTGGGAATTATGCTTTTATTGGAGCCAATATTTTACCCAGTGAATTAGTCCCAGTGGAATGAATAGGACGATTTGCATGCTTAACATTAGGCAGAGTGAAGTCCTTCACTAAATCAGGTCTAATGTGCACATTGAACTTCCCCTGACTTAGGGGAAATTCTGCAGTCCAAAAATCCTGTGATTTAAAGCCACCCTGTGAAAACCTGGGTATGTTGTGGCCAGTGCCAAAGCTGACTGTGGAACCAGGGTGGTACCTCAGCTGCTGAGTCCTTAGACAAATACCACAACAACACCAAACCTGCAGTCAGGAGCCATCCAGCAAATGAACCCTGTCCTGTATTGAAGGATTTGGTATTTCAAGAGTTAACCTACAAATTTGAACACAGTAATTTCCTATGAATTTCATTACTGCATTTTTCCTGTTAAATAAATTTGTTTCTTTTTAAACTGACTTCAAGAAAGAATAAGAGGGGGAAAAAATCCACCTTTTTGTTAAATTAGCTTAAAGCAAACAAACTGAAACTTCACAATGTTGTCCAATGCAATTCATTATGCTGGTGCAGTACTTTTTTTTTCTTCTTCTTCTTTTTTTTCCCCTTTCCATTGCCTGAATAATGTTCTTTGAAGACTACATCATCAATAAACCACTCTGGTGAGGTTTAGAGGGCCTAGAATAATGAATAACAATTAGGGGCATTTAAAAGGTAATATTTTTTCCTGCAATTTGGGAATTGATTTATGAAGTTGGGGATCCTCCAATTTCATCAAATAAATGGTTTCTTAAACCAATTCTTCTTACCGTCATGGTAACACCTTTAGATCTGGCACAGCTAGCAAGCTTTCTTGCCAGCTTATTGTTTTTGATGCAAATGAAGCATCTCAACTTGCACAATTAACAGAATTCCTGTCTAAAAGTGTTACACATTTTCTACGGCCCAGTTAAAGTAGCACAGTATCAGTTTTACAGGGAGAACTGTCCTGTTGGGTTTCACCTGTGTGATGTTACATTTATTTTTAAAATTAAACCTGTGGATATTTTTCCTGGTGACATTTCTGGAAAATGTGCTGGAATTTAAAGGCCTGATGAGCACACCTCAGGTGGAGCCGTGTGGTGAGTCTGGATAAGGGAGTAGAAGGTCAAAGTCCTGCTTAGCAGCTCGGAAGAACAATGATGCCAAAACCAGCCAGGGAAATCAATGAGTGGATGTGTAAAACACGTGGAACAAAGCAGTTGGAGTGAGGGGTAGGATTTTCATAATCACCCCAATGAGAGAGAAGTCCCTAAAAACAGCCTTGGAGAAGCCCAACCTGGGCAGCCACTGCATCTCAGGCTGCCCAAGTGACCTTCATCTCCAGCTCAGTGCCAGCCAGCTTCGATTCACCTTTAAACAAGCAGCCCCTGGGATGTTTCCAGTATCTTGCTGGTGGGTCTCCTAATGGAATTAAACTATAATACCTTGCTCTCTGGTAGGGCTGAATGTATGGATAAAAAGATGCTGAGGTAATGGTCTTTTTTACAGATCCTTAAGCCTCTTTGGAAGTACAAGCCAGAATAATATTTTCTAGAGGCTCTAACCTCTTTGGTAGAACAAACCCCCCAGGCAGAATGTGTTAAGTTTTGAAAAATATGAAAATATCCCCTTCGACTCCAAGAAGGGTGAACAACTCAACTTGTAGGAAACAAATATTTAATGTACCCAAAAGTGTCGCTAATAGTACATTGTAAATAATATTTAGAATTGGAATTAAATTGCAAATAAAATCTGTTTCTTCTTCAGACTTCCCCCCACCTTGTCTTGGGTGGTGTATTGAACAATCACCCTTTTGCTTATCATCACACTGCTGATTTTTTTTCAGTGGAGAATTCTCAGCCTAAGGGGTGTGTTGGTAATGCAGAGGAGGAAAGATGTTCCTGGAATTTTCCAGAATTGAAAAGCAAGGGCAACATCTCCCAAAATTCTTTCACTGACCGCATGCTTAGGGATCACCTCATGCTCTGTTGGTCCAGCCCCTGGGCTAGGGGTTGGCTGTTCCTTTGTAGCCAGTGCAGAAGAGCATGAGAAGCACAACCTCACTGTCCCCAGGGCTCTGAGTGTGGATGTTCGTGCCCTTTCTTATTAAAGCTGACTCATACAAGGATTCATAATATTTTCTGTACTTCCTTTCTTGTTGTTTTCCTTTTTTTTTTTCCTTTTTTTTTTTTTAATTAGGAGGCAACATCAGCTTAAAGTTAAGTATACAAAGCTAGATATTTAATTTGTATTTGCTTGTTATGCCCTAATCCTACCCACTACTTAGGCTCATGAAAATATGAGCATTGAAGTGCTGGGTCTTTGTTTCAGGGCTCTTTGGAGTATTTTAATTCCAGCTCACTTTGAGGTACCAAGTGTGATATCTGCAGTGGGTTAGGGCAGGCAGTGCTAATTAATTTTGAAGGATGTGTTTGGTAGAAATTTGATATCCGTGGCAAGAGTCCTTTGGATCATGTTGGTGGTGGGTGTAGAGCAGCTGGCTGGTCAGACAAGGCAGGGGGTTCTGACTTGCCTTTTTGGGGGCTGAAGTACACCTAGAGCAGGCTGAACTGAAGGGGGTGGCTCCCTCATTTCTGCTCACTAGGATGCAAGGAACCCCTCCCAGAAACTTGATGGTAACCACAAAAGCAATAGAAAATAGAAATATATTTTACTCAGCCAGGACTCTGTCAGTGTGCCTTGGAGAAAACAGGACAAATGTTTGGAGATGCCCAGTAGGAGAGGGATGTGCAGAATTGCTAAATCAGATTTTTCAGTGTGGCACTAGATAGGTGGTCTGGAGAGTAACTAACTTTGTGCTGGCTCAGGCTGTTTTCACACATTCAAGCTTGTGTTTTCAGAAGGAGGAAAAAAATTAAACCAGTTTTTTTTTAATTTTAGAAGTCTTTTCAAATGCTGTTGCATAGAGAAATGGTGTGGATATCACAGTATTTACGAATCAACAACTCTAAGGAGCTTAAATATGGAAAACAATATATTTTTTTTTTACTTCCAAAGTAAAGTTTGAAAAGCAAAAAGCTTGTTTTCCCCACTACAATTCTATAGACTGAATATCTGTCACTGCTTTTCATCAGATCAGCCTGGAGCTACTAAACCCTAATACCCTCAACAGACAACAGCCACAGTGCCAGGGAGGGATTGCCTGGGCTGCAGCTTCCAGAAAAACGTGAATCACCCCAGCACTGTGCAGCTTTTTGTGCTCCCCTTGCAATTTCGGCAGGAAAATAAGAGTAATTAGAAAGCTCCATTTGGCACCAATGCTGCTGGTTTGAAAGTGACCTACTAAGCTGCAAACCCTTCTCCCCACCTCCTCCTTTCTTCTCCACCCCACTCACAAGCTACGCCTAAAATCTGGTCATCTCCAGCGTGGTGCTCTTTGGAGCTGAGCTGCTGCTCTCCATGCACATTCCTGTTGTGTTTAGAAACTGTTGATAAAAGATCTCGCAATATTTATGTTGGACATATCTGTGTATGTCAATACTGCCATGTCCTCGCTGCTGCCAAATTCTGTCTCTTTTTATTATTTTGATATATGGTGGGTTATTGTAGAGCACTTGCTTCTGTACTCCTTCAAATGCTTGAGTTATTCCATAGTTCCTCTCTGAGAGTCGTTTGCTGCAGCTGTGACATTACTCATCCCTTAACCTAATTAGCTGGGTTTATTTACTCTGGGAGAAGGGAAGCACAGGATGGAGAGCCTATCGTGATCCAGCCCATCCTGCAAACTCCACAGCAGAGGTGTGTGCCAGAGGAGTCTTCATGAATCTGATTTTAGAGGTGTTTGCTGCTGGAGGGGGGCTGTGCTTTGGTTGCTGCTCTGTGGAGGGCTGTCCAACATCTCGTTGATATAAATAGAGCCACGGGGAGGGAGACAGAGAAAGATGAAATAGCTGACTCAATGTTTGACTGATGGGCCAATGTAATGAAAGTTTTGCAATCTTTTGTAAGCAGGGGTAATAGGATAGCAAAGGAACACTGGGGGATCCATTAGATTTGCATACTTATAATCCATCACAGTGATGAAATTAATTCACTTGTGTCTTACTGCATGTGCTGTTGTATGAGGCAAAAGTGGTAAAGATGAATCTAAAGTATGGATTTGTCAGTATTTCAAGTGTTTATATGTATTAAGTATGCAAAGCAATTCAATATAGAAGTGATTGTTTAAATGGTACAAAAATAGAAAGATGTCTTTTCTGAAAAGAAGTAATATTTTGATTTAATGCTGTCTGCTCAGCACAATAGTCTTTAAGGGTTGCTGGTCATCTAAATATTCAGACCTACATATTGATTTAGACTTCTGAATGTACCCAGCTCCCCCAGCCAAACTTTGGTTGATGAGAATGACATACATTTTTTCTAGCTATAATTACAATATTTGTTTATTTTGAGGTAGATTTAATGTGCCATATAATTAACTGGTACAGAGAATTAAGCTATAAAGCATACTATTATCTCTCAGGCTTTTTCCAGGGCTATATGAGATTGTCACATATGGCACTGGTTGTTGATAACTAACCTAATGAAATGATACCATCACACAGAAGCTGTTTCTCAGTATCCGTTCCCACTGATAAGAAGTTATCTGTCTTGATATTGATTTGACATCTATCTGCGCTGTATGTGACTTTGGAAACTAATGACTGAGGTTGTACTGAATATTCAGAGATAAATTTGCAGATGAGCAAGGGACCAGCCTTCCTATTTCTCAGTAGTTTTTTTTTTCCTGCCTGCTAATGAACCGTGGGTGCAGGCATTAGCTCTGAGACAGCTTCTCATGATTGAAGATCAGATCAGCTGAGGGCTAATATTTGTGCTTGCCATGCATCGTGTGGAGGAAACCAAGGGTGTAAGTACTGATGGAGGTTTGGCAAAATGAAGGGCAGCTTTCTAAAAGAGTCAGGCTGGAGATAATGCTCCTTTCCTTAAAATACAGCTCGACTGCAACGGAGCAACTCAACGAGCTGAGAACTGTGAGAAGTGCACTGCTGCCATTGACCATCCCACTGGGGATCTGGAGCTCTTGGAAAGGAAGGAACCTGTCTGGCTTTGCAGGATGAGCAGGCCATTTGTCTGTGTGCAGGCCAAAACAGCAGCAGAGGGAAAACAGAGCAAGCAGGTCCATGACTGGGAGTGAATGGGGCTGGGGTAGGGGAAAATAAGTGATTTTGGGGTCTTGATGTCCTTGACAGGTGTACCAGCATGATGCCACCCTCTGCCAAAGTGGGGACAGGAGAGGTGCTGGGCACAGCCAGGCTGCCTGGCCTGCACTTTACTGCTGCCTGAGCTTGGCCCAAGGGACAGCAGTGGGAGGATGTGTGCTGGCAGTGCAGTGCACACAGAATTCTTTTTTTGTGTTGGCTCCATGTGCCGGGCAGGAATTTGGTTGCATTTCTTCCCCTGAATCTGCCCAGAGTGCCTTTGGAGGGTGAGAGCTGGTGCTTTCACTCCTTAGATGCAGTCATATCTGTCAAACAATCCAGAATACCTTTGAATCTGGTAGAGCATGTCAGGAGTGCGGGGTCTCCCATAAGGCAGAGCTCTAAGAAAAACACCAGTAACACGAAACCCCCTAAGTTAGTCAATGTGATTATATCACACGTATTTATGCCGCCTGACAGCCAGCAGTGAAAGAGAATGGGAGAGAAAAAATCCTTCTGAGGGCAGTACAGAGTAAACAGCATCCTCATTTAGGTGAATTGTCCTCTGGAGAAGCCCATGGAAAAGCCTTGGTGGAGCAGCTCCAGCCCGGGGCGTGTTTGTGTCACCAAGGCCACTTGGAGCAGGGGGAGCAAAGCACTCAGTGCTGAGAGCCCCTTGTCTGCAGGGCTCCTCAGGGAGGGGTTCGGGCTGGATTGTCCCAAATGTGAGCCCAAGGACTCGTCAGTGATGGTGGCACTCCCCGTGTGTCCCTGCAGTGCGTCCTCTGGTTTCCAAAGGGATTTTGTGCCCCACAGCCACCTGTGCCCTGAGCCAAAGCACGGTGGGTGAGGACTGTTGAGAGAAGGACTTCAAAAGTGCTCCCCTAATGCAACCTAAACTACTAATGAGGGCATGTTGCTCGGAGTTGGACAGAAGGGGTTGGAATACCTTCCTCTGGGTTCATATCTGGTGTCAACAACATCCTGAGGGGTGAATAGGTGATGAATGTTTGCATCAGCTCCCACAGCGCTGGTGCCACTTTAGAGAGCTCTGGTTTTCAGTGCTCTTGTTAGCTCTGTAACCTTTCTGAACTGCCTTTGCCCAGCCTGCTGCATGCTGCATTCTTTCCTCAGTCCATTGCATTTTGTTTCTGTATTACACCATTTTTTAGTGTTTCCATATTTATGAATTCATCCATCTACAATAACAATTACAGTTGGAATGTTTACTTTGCCTGATAACATTTACAGTTCATCTACTGGGCAAATACTTGTTATTCTTTGCTTATTTTTTAAAATATATATTATTAGAAGAGCTTTTTTGTAAAATTTAATTCATTCCTCCCAAATATGTTCCATTTCACACAATTGGCAGGAACAAAAAAACAAATCAGAACAAAACAAAGCAGACTCATTTTCCCCAAAGAAAAACTAAGAAAAAAAGGAAAAAAAGGGAGTTGAGGAAGGCACCGGAATGGTAAAGACATAACCAAGGCCTAGCATTTAATTTTAATTCTTTTTCTGACTGTTTTACATCATCAGGTGCAATTATGGGTGACTTTAGACCCCATTTTGTGTGAAAAAAGCACAGGGCTGACATTCTCCTGTATGCTGGATCCAGTGCTTGGTGCCCATGGGCTGTTCAGCAATGATGTTCATTACAGGGAATTCCTGATCCATGGTGTGAACACAGCAGCCTTGCAGAGGTGTTTTTATGTAGACACAGAGGTGTTTGGCCTCAGTGCAGCCACCAGCCCCTGCCTGGCCCTGTGCTGGGAAAGGAGAGGGATAAGGGGCTGCTGGTGCCCATGGCAGTGTCCCACCTCCAGCCACTGCAGGAAATGCCACCGAGATTCCTCTGGGACATGCAGTGCCTTCTCTGCTGGCCCTGGCAGCCCCATTGCCCAGCTGGGGTCAACCCTGACCTGCACAGTGCTGTCCCCCAAAGCACCTGATGCCTTAGATTTTGACTTTTATATTTTTCAAAATCCTGTACTGCTTAGTGTGTAGCTCTGAGGTTTCTTGTAGCCTGTTAATTTCTGTTCTCTTGTGCTGAGTAGTCATAACAAAGCCTCTCTGGGCCTGCTCTTCAAGGACACCTAGACTGTCCTAGGCCCAAAAAGTGTAAACTAAAAGCCTCTGAAAGGGGGGCAAGCTGAGGGGAATTACATCATTAAACCGAAGCTTTAATTGGAGAGTTAACCCTGGCTATGCAAATGAACCAAACCTATAAAGGTGTAAAGAACTCGTGACCTGTTGTCCATCTTGGGGTCCATGTTGGCAATAGCCTCAGGCTCCCAGGGTGTACCTGAAGGCTCTTCAAATAAATACCCACCTTTATTCCCTTACTCCTGTCTGCTCTCTGTTTATAGGTGGCCTGATAAGGCATCACACCAGGCAAGGACCACGCTGCTGTAGAGGCAAACACTGGCATTTTGCAGCCTGTGGAAGACTTCTCCAGCTCCCCAGAGTGTGCACTGCCCCGTCCATCCCGGTTCAGTGAAGTGGTTAACGCTCTCTGCAGTGCATGGGATTTATTTAGTGCAGATAGCTGAGGGACTCGGTTTTAATGCGCACTGGAAGGATATTGGCACACGTTTTTGGACTGCACTTTGCTCTCTGCCTTGATGAACTAAGCAGATACTGTACCATGAAAGGGAAGAGGAAGCTGAAACTTGGAATAATGTCCCTGTTTGTCTCACAGCGTGCTGCTGCTCATGATGTTGAGCTGGCGCCAGCCCTGCTCTGCTTGGAGAGCGCAGCCGTAGGCTCTGGTGGTGGGAGGATGAGCCCGTTGTTATCTGGCAGGGCTGGTGAGAAAGGAAAGGAAGGTTGATTCTGGCCAGATGGGAGATACTTTCCCAGTGTGAGAAAAGCATGCATGGAGGCAGATTATGTGCTGAACAAAAGAAGCAAGTGAGAGCCCTCCAGTTGGTGGGAGGGAATGAGGAGTGGGACAATAGGTATTGCCAGGAAACACCTGGCTTCAGGAGGAAACTGAGGGGGCCTTCCAATGAATGAAAACCCTTGTTGTAAAACGTGTTTATTGACAGTGAGTAAAGCATGGGGCAAAGAGAGTCCAGCCCTTTGTGAGGAGATGGCAAAGTCCTTCCTCTGCACTGTGGTTTAATTTCAAATTAAAATATACAGCTCGGATACGTGTTCTTTTAGGTTGGATCAGTCAAGAAACTTTCCACGTGTTAAGACTGCATATTTGGGGGAACAAGCTCATAGGGAGGAGCCCAAAGCCTGTAGATTTGAATGCTGGAAGGAATCTGCTCAATACCTTTGGAAGTGAGGTTTGACTAATAGGCGAGAACAAGACCTGAGTGTTCATCTTTCCTGGAAATGTTACTGCACCTATGACCAGACACGTAATAACAAAGGAGTTACCTGCTTAACACAGGCTCAGAAGCTCTGCATTAAACTTCTAGAGCATAGTAATAGTAGTGAAGAAAACCTTTTTAAATGAAAAGGTGTGAAAGAGTGCAGATAATAGGGTGCAAAAAAAAAAAAAAAAGGATAAGTAAAAGTGGAGAACAAATGCTACCCAAATATCTGTGTATTGATAAATTACACCTTCTGGCTCTACACACAGAACCAAAGGGTCAGCAGAGAGCTGAAGGTGAGGGGACTGGAAAGAGGGTTAGTGCAACCTTTGGGTGAGACAGGCAGTGGAAGTGCAGGGCAGGCTGGGCTGTCCAAATGTCTGCAAGTCCAAAGTGCCTGGAGTCAGCCTTAAGGGGAGGACATCCATACAGGAATTGTCTGTGAACTCTCTTTCATCTTTTTTTGTCATAGACTGAAGTTTTCACTTTCCCATTTTTACCTCTCCCTTCCTCTCTATTGCTTTGAGAATTTCTGGTGGTTTATATTTGCTCTGCTTTTATGTGAAAAGGAATAAGGAAACAAAAGGGGAAATGGTTTTCATTTCCCATTGCATTTTGAGAGGGCAATGAGGTAGATATGGCATGGGTACCTCCTCACCTCTATCATGATTTTCCTTTCAAATTAGAAGGACTCTTCCTACATCTCTGTTTGGAGGTTTAATCCAGAATCAATTAAACTGAAGATCATAGGCAATGAAAATCATCTCCATCCAGTTCTGGATTAATAAAGTCAATTTTCCTGCTCTGCCTGCACTATCAGAGATCTGTATTGGTGGGCATTGCCACAATCCACATGGTTTTCATCACTGCAAAGAAGTTAAATCCACCATGTCTTTACCATGCCAAATAATAACAAGAAATCATGCTTTAAGCATGCACCTGTGTAAGCTATTTTTATGAGACAAAAAGGCTTCCTGCTCCCTTGTGGGATCACTTATATGATGGAAATAAGAAATATGGTATTGTTTGGCTGGGAGGACATAATTCCTTAATTACCTGAGGCATGTCTGAGTTTTTTTGGAAAGGTTGTTATGAACAGCATGGTATCAGCTCTGCGACTGTAAAGAACAAGAACCAATAACGTAAGATCCAATTTGTTCTGGCAAATAACAACCTGGGTCAAAAGGGTTGGGGGGGCAGTAAAGTGAAGAATTTACCCAATGGCAAAGTACTCAGATTTTCTTTCAGAAAATACAGTTCCAGCAGTGTTGATGCTGAGGTGCTAAAGGTAATAAAATGGGGGATAAAATAACGGGGGTAAAAGAAGTGGTGGTGCAGATGGTGCTGGAGGGGAAGAAGTGCTGCCTCCCTCCCAGCAGCATAGAGGGGCTGCTAAGAAAAGTCTTCATCCCTCTGCATTTGGGTGGTTTTTTCTTAGCTGATTTTTTGGTTGTTTCTTTGGAGGTTTTTTTTTTTGCTACCCAAATATCTGTGTATTGATAAATTACACCTGTTGCGAGTCAGATTTTACCTTCAGGAGTTTCTGACAGTCCTATAAAACCTCTCTAGAAACTGGTTTAATCCGTTTTAGGGACTGTATGGGGTTTGCAGGCTCCACACTTGCTGTGGTAGAGTTCTTGACAAAGGTGGATTAGGGAGATCTTGTCTGTGCCATCCCCCTCTCCTACTGGGAAAACACTCCCCTGGGTTTGCCCAAACAGTTTTGCCTTTCCTACCTCCCATTATTTTATATTTCTTTCTATCAGCTCATCCTAAGACAAAAATTACTTGTCCATGCAGCAGTAACTTCGCCATCACTGTCATATTTTGTGCAAGAAAACGGTGAAAAATAAAGTCACCCTTGGTCAAAATATGATTCTTCCTAATGGGAATTCAAAATGAGGTTTCAAAATTGTGGTAGAGGACTGTGGACAGAAGAGTTTGTTTCAAGTGTTTCCAGTGATAGTATGACTGAATATATATGATTTATTTCTTTTTCTTTTTTTTTAAGAATTACAAAACTATGAATTTGTGATGAAAGCCTTGATGGCTTTATGAATAAGTGCTAGTTGATGCTATTTAAGTAGGATTCAATTAAATCTACATAAAATGAACAGAGTGAAAAGGTTTGACATGAACTGAGGCCCAGGAAGGCAAATTGCCATGTATGAACTATTCCATGGAAATCAGATTACTTTTCATAGCTGCAAAAATGTGCTTAGCTTAAACATATTGGGCCAAATTCTGTTCTCATTTATGCGTGTGTAATATGGAACTAAGTGCAATATTTGGGTAAATCTATTTCAAATAATTAGTTGATAGTCTTGGAGGGAAAAGAAACCATTGCTAATTTAAATATTGGCATATTCTGTTTTTCAAACAGATGTTCAGACTCTTATATTTTGGCATCCCAAGATGAAAAGATAGCGCAGTTGCACAAGAGGGTTTTTATGGAGACTGTCAAAGGAAATGAGAAAACCCTTGGGCCAAAATTCAAACAACTTCTATACATAGTTTCCCACAAAATTTCTGGTCCTGAGAGCTGTGGGGAATCCCACTGACTTTAGAAATTCCCTTCTCCATTGCACAGTTTGGGGGATTGAGGCTCGACAAAACCCAGCACGGTTGTCCTGGCTCAGTGGAGGTAGATGGCAAAATGCCTTTGGCATAGGCAAAGTCAGACCTTTCACTGTTATCTCTTGCAGAGACTGAATAAAACCTGCCTCCCCTCTCTTTCTTTTTTATTCCCTGAGTGAGTTCAATCTCTTGTTATTTTACCAAGGTTTTAATTTGAAATCTGAAGTAATTTTTTACCTTGATATGCTTATATAGCTTTAAAATGTACAATAAAACAGAGTAGGTATGTTATTGCCAGAATATGGATCCAAGGCAACTAATTCAATTGAAAACAAATCTAAAATCTTCCTTCTATTGATTATTTATTTGAACCAGTGGGTATCCTTGTTCTGCATTTATCCCCAACACTTTTTAATACAATAAAACCCCCCTGAAAGTAGCATTAAATTCTCACTCTTCTGAATTTGTTTTTAAAACTCCATTATCATTTACTAGAAAAACGATTTCCCTGGTTGCTTTTAAAGTCTCTAACTTTATTTTTTTCTCCATTACAAAACTCCTTAGTCTTAGGAAAACATTAAGCCAGCTTCATGGGATGCTGAGATACAGTAATGCTGAATCATTTGCCCAAATTATAGTGCTAAAGTTTGGTGGCATAATAGGGAGTAGAGTTTCTATCTTGAACTCTCAGTCCAGCCTCACAGACCATTTTTCATCTGTCCTTCAAATGAGAATATACTGAACCAGAACCACTCTGGGTTAAAATATCAGCTGTAGTTCTCCTTTCATCCCAGTTATACTGTGATGCAACAATACAGATATCAGCAAAGTGTCTTCTGACTTCCTGGAGGATGAGAGAGAAGACCCATAGATTAAAAAAAAATAAAAATCCGTGTCAATTAAAGATATTTACACTCTGAAGCACATTATCAAGATGTACTAATAATGGAAAATGAAATATTACCACTCCTCTCCTTTCCTGTGGAAATAGGTATTCAAATTTCTACTTTTATAATGCCTTGACTTAAGGTTTCCCCAGTTTTTGCTTTCTTTGTAGCCTGCCAGTGAACACATGTTTTTCTCTAAGTATGGTGTAATCAGAAATGAATATAACAAGGTAGGGGACATGCAGGATTAAATTGCATGACTTCAGCTTGACTGATGTGGCTTCTATTTGCTTCAACTGTTGCTCAGATCTCTGTATTTTACCCTCTGGGAAAAAATGGCCTGGAAACAGCCCCAAAAGGTTCACAGAGTCCAGGGGGTTGAAATATTTTCAACCAATTTCTGCCACCTTGGCTTTTCTCATACCATCCACCTGCATGTATAAAGTTGTACTTTGCTTTTTAGTCTTTCTCTGTATACTTTGTCTTCAACACCTAAATCACCATGTTTTTAATGCTACGTTGTTTAATTTTGCCTTCACTAGACTGAACATATGCTTTGCTATCTCTTCCTAACTGCTGTATTTTCATTCGTTTTATGGATTGTGGTAAGGTTTAGGGTTGTATAAAATGTCTGGTTAGTTCACCTCTAACCAAGGTAGCCAAGATAAAGTCAAGGTGTGCTCCTGCCAGTCTTTCTTCGCCTTTCTGGTGCCAGATTTTCAGAGGATTCTGCATTTGAAATTCTCTATTTGTGCTCAATTTGTTGGCTCCCACCTGCAAAGTAATGCAGAGGTTTTCAGAAGATCTTCAGCCAGATGTTGAAAGCTTCACTTCACCTGCTGAGGTGAACTATACAAGCTTTGGGTTCTCATTGCAAATCCTGCTTTATCTGGGGCAACAGACAGGACAGAAGGTGGACAATTGATGATTATTAGAAGATTGAGGATGGTTTTATCTTCTATAGGAAAAGCTGGCCCCTGCTGAGTGGCCAAATCCATTTTTAGAACTAGTAATAATAAAAATAATGCCAGTTTGGCAGCCCAGCATTGTACCAATTAATTCATGTTGACTTCCCTGAATTACTTGTGTCCAATCAAAATTTAAAAGCTAAAACGTCAATATTTAATTTCAGAAGTCTCAGCTGAAAGGACTTTTTCTGCAGCTTTTACATGAAATGTAATCCAAAATCTTTTGTTCAGATTGAGTAAGCACCATACAAAAAAACCCAAAAACAAACCCCTCAGCTACTTTTGCAAATCCACAACTGGATAAAGCTCTTGGATTTGGACTCTCCAGAGTGGTGACCCCAGCAGAAGTTGGAGTGGGTGAGGTGCTGGGTGCCAGCCATGGAGTGGTTTGACAGAGGTTTCAGGTGTGCTTGAAGTTTTTCCTTTGCAATCAAAGCCCAAGAAAATATTCCAGTGATTCAAAGCAGTTGGAGACTTCTGCATAGCTGGTGGAATTCTCAGACATGCAATTGTGGCCATCTTCCATCCCCTGCACATGACTCAGCCAGTGTAAAAGGGCAGCTAACTGGGAAAAAAAAAATTCTGGCTCAGGTTTGGTTTGGAGAAGAACTCTTGAAAGTAGATGCTTATAGGAAATTAATCTGAACCATCCTCATTTCTTGGACCTATAAAGCTGGGCCATAAATTGTTCAAGAACAAGTTTCTTTATAGGATCTCCAGGCCTTATTACTTCTCAGTGGGATAGAAATTGTGTGAAAAAAAAAAAAACCCAACAACCTGCTTTGTTTAGGTATTTTGGCACTCCGCCATCTTATTTTAGAATATATAATGGGTAGAATTTAATGGATTTTTTCTGATCTGCAGTGCATTCTGAATTCCTTTTATGTCTTGGGCAGTGGCGTGGGGAAGCAGTGTTTGCTTCTGAACAGTTTTCACACCCCCATGCTGCTTTTCTTTCTGCAGAGGTTGCGAGTGCGGAGCACACATTCCTAGGTGGGAATCTGACAGGCACAGTGACTGAACGGACAATCCCAGCACTCCCAAATGCTCCTGTTATTCAGCAAGAAAGAAGTCTCTACTGATTAGATCAGATGGTCCATGACAAAGCTGAGGAGTGGCCTCTCCCAGGAATTATTAATCAGTGCAATGGCAAAGCCCTCAGCCCAGACAGTGGAGAAAGCACACCAAGGAAAGAGAGAAGAGTTAAAAGGAAATTTTGCTCCTCTTTAGACAAGATCATACCCCACTTTCTTCTGTAGACTGCTTGGCTCCTGCAGCCCACCTAGCTCAGTGCCACTGCCAGGGCTCTGCTCCCCGTCTGCAGAGAGTGACAGGTCAGTGATTTGCTGTTCCTGCACTTTCAGGATCCCATGGATTCTTGGGTGCTCGCTGCCTAATACTCAGAACTAAGTAACTTGTTGGCACAATGGCATCTCTTGTGCTGGTCCTTCACCTGCCAACTTTCCCCTAGCACAGGCAAATTCTCTCTCTCCTTCCATTAATGCACAAAACAAGACTTTTAGAAGCTGCCAAGAGTCCCCTGTAGGACTGAAGGACTTGGATATCACACGGCCTCCTCTCTGCTGCCCGAGATCAACAGTAACCTCACTGTATTTCCCCACCTTGATGAAAGGCAGCTCGCAAGATTAAAATAACAGGCTGCAAAAGCAAATGCGGTATTATACCACATTAATCCTCTGACACAGCATTCATCCGAGTGCCACAGTGGCTGTGATACTCCTGTACAGGCATGTGATTCATTCACCATTATTTGCCATAATTATCTTGCCCAGAATTAGAAAGGATTAAATGAAACTTGGTGGTCCGTGCACTTAAGAGAACAATGGAAAAGAATTTTAAAATAAGTGCTCCTAATCACCTTTGTTAAGCGTTTTTCCATAATCTCTGTTTTTAACAGGAATTTATTGCAGTAAGTGTTTGTTAGTATCCATTTGTCATCAAACATTAAACATGTCTTTGAGTTTCTCGTGATTTATCTTGATGTTTTGAAAGAATGGCCATGTGGTTAGTTGTGTACTACAAATTATAATGGTTATAAAAATTGTAAATTGCCTCCCTCTGCAATGTACGTTTCTCTTCGATGGAACTAATGGAGATGGGTTGTAATGGAGACATTTAGACCAAACTCTGATCACCACTGGTTTTGGTGTAATCCTGGAGTGGTCTCACTGAACTCAAGAATTTAAGCTGGTCTACTTCTGATTAGCTAAAAAAAAAAAAAAAAAAAAAAAAAAAAAAACAAAAAGGAGGGATTTTAGTTGTCTGTTCCTTTTCTGATTCACATTTTTAAAATATTCTTTTCTACCAGAATTGACATTTAGAAAGCAAGAGGATTTGAGATGACTACAGCATATTTGTTTAAGAACTGGATAGATCAGAGGATTTAAAGAAAATAATTCTTTAGTCTATATACCCAGTGACTATGACAATAATAAAAGTGAAATAGATGTTCAAAGGTGGAGATTAAAAATATGTCAGGACCAAATTTTTTATTTCACTTACCAGTTTTGTATTAGAGATACAAGGTTCTGAAGTACAGTTCTGAGGAGGTTTGGGGATCTGTAGTCAAGGACTAATAATCCTGACTGTCATAGAACACCAAATATATAGCTGACAATTAAATATCTTTCCCCCTCTGTATTGTTACACACCTGCATGAAATGAAGAAAAAATAACCAACTGAGCAGGAATAAATACATCAAACTTTGCAGATTTTGTGCTTTCAAAACTGTGTACTACTGATTTGGTGATCTTGCCAGGCCTGTGCATGAACACTGCTCCAGAAATAATCTTGCCTGTCTTAAGGATGCTACTCAAAAGGGAAGCAAGGCACCAGAATCTGGCCCTAAATTTGCTGTATTAGGGAATTGATTCAGTATTTTTGAACGCAGTTGAGGGGAATCTGGGCCCCTCCTAACTTTGCAAAGCAGCAGAGCCCAGCGCTGGTGCTGGTGCTGCAGAAGAACAGCCAGGAGGAACGAAAGAGCCCGGGGGGATGAGAGGTTTGTGAATTTACTCTTCCTGCAGAAAGCTGGCAAAGCTGCACTGCCTTGAGAAACTGGTGTTACAAAGCTTTGCATGGAGAAACCCAAGACTTTTAAAGAAATAATTCTATTTCTGAATTAATTAGAATACTGTTAGGATTGATTGTGCTGCCTGCATTAGGATAATAAGCTAAGATGGACTTGGATATTGTTGGGATCCCTCAGGTGAATAAGTGCTTCAGCAACATAGATGTTGCAGAGTTGATACGATAATTAATATGCCTTTTATTTCTCAATCCTGGCATCTCTGTACTGTTTTATGAATCAGGCCTTATCGATTAAGTAAAAGAAGACTTAGAAGAGGAGCAAAGAAGTCCTGTAAATTCGGAAGCCAGGCATAATTAGTTTGCACAGGTTTTGTTGTTAGAGTTTCAGGTATCAAATCAATAGAGTAACATTAATAATTAAGGACCTGGATAAATATACCAAGTCCTAGATTAGAGCTTTGAGCTTTAAAATGCTCACATAAAAGGTTTTCCTTAGGCTCTAAATGTTCTAAAGTGCTATAATGTGACTTTTGAGCTACAGATACTGGTAAGAAATACCAGGCTACTGTACCAGGGAGAGATTTGGATATCTCCAGGTTGGAGAGCACCTCCTGCATGTGCAGGGAAATTGCTGGCACCACTTTTGCAAGGTTTGCCTTTCCTTGGCTGCAGCTTGGGAGGAAAAAAAAAAAAGTATTGAAAATAAATAATAGCAGACAACAAAGATGCTAGGAATGTTCTTAATTCAAAATGGAGAATGTTGCCAGGTTGGGCTTTTTGGGTAATTTTTCCATGTGAAAATACCCTGAATGTGGCAGGACAACAGAAAGCCAGATGGATTCCACAGGATCCACAAGGAACAGGGATTATCCTGGCACCTCTGGCATCCCCCAAATCACAGTCCCTCCGTGGGTGTCACCCTCAGCCTGCTGGGACCAGGGCAGGGCCAGCTCCTCCCTCTGCCCGGTCCTGAGTGGAGCCCACAGCACTCCTTGCTGGGCTGAGTTTCCTCTGTGTACCACCTGAAGATACAAAAACAATAACAAAACAAGGTATTACTTGTCTGTCGTGACAGTGTCTAAGTCAGAAATAATGTTAATACTTCCGCTCCAAGTGGTTTACTTTTCACCATACTATTTTTTAACAGATAATCTAAACCAGATGTTTCAGTTTTGGTGTAATTAAGTGGCTTTTTGGGTAAGCTGGCTCACTTCAGATTATCAAAACATATGTATCTCTTATTCCTTTTGAATCCCTTCTGTTAAGACTTTCATTTGGAAGCACATCCAAACCACTTTTGAGTTACTTACTTTAATCATTTTTTAATTTAGCGTACTGACATAAACTACCCAAAAAGCCGTGCTGTAGAGAGGCTGATAATACACTCACTGACATCACTGGAACATTTTCCATTGGCATCATTTGTACAAAGAGCGCAGACAATTTTCTGTAGGGCTTGCTCGGAAGGAACATAATATTTCTAATTGCTTTAATAGTCTTTAAGTAAATAGGAAGGAGATGAGCGGGGTGAGCCCAAGGTATGTGTGATAATGTGGTGATCTGTGTGGATGGGCAAGAACATGGAGAGAAGGTTTTCCTCCTGGAAACAGAGGGGATGAATTTTGGCCAGACTGTGGCGTCTCCTGGAGGAAATGGAAATCTCTGTGTGGCCCTGTCCGTATCGATGCAAAGTCAGGCAAATTTTGTCTGACTGTGCAAAGACAGTCCAAAGTCTGACTGTGCACTGGAGCAGCCAGTGAGGATTTCTGTGTTTCCCCTCTGCCTGATGAGCAGTCTTGCAGCTTCTGCCAAGAAACAGGGCTGTGCACCCGGAGTTGGACCTGTGCTGCTTCAGACTGGGACAGTGGAGCCAGACTCCAACCCTGCCCTCAGACTGCTGGTTTTCCTGCTAAATGCCTCATAACTGACCTAAAAATGCACTGAGGCTCATGCAGGAATCCATTTAAACAACTTTACAGAGGTGCCTGGAAATTTTCCTAATTTAGAACTAAAACTTGTGTCTTTCCTGTGTAGAGATGGGTGACAGCTTTTTAAATCTCTTGCTTAATATTTTGCATCAGTTGGAATACTGGTTCTCATTTCCCAGCAGAAGCAGTCTATAATTTGTACAAAATAATTTTGCTTTCTTTGAAAGAGGAAGAGAGGTCACATTACTGAAGTTGTTATTCTGGAGTGATTCACTCTGGTTTTGTTTATTATGAAAATTGCAAGGAATTTATTTGTTTCTCCCTGTGTGCCTGTTTGAAAGGGAACTATTGCAGGCAGAGACTTACTGAAGGAAGGATTTGGAGGTTTGCATCTCTCTCAGCAGCTCTTGTTTCTCATTTGTGGCTCCTTCATCTGGCAGACCAGGTTGTAGGGACACAAAGCTCAACAGAGCTGTGCACCAAGACACTGGCAGGACTTCCCAGCTCAGTCTGAAAAAGGGCTGGGAAAGATGTCCCAGAAGCTGGTTTCAACTGGGCTGTGGCCAGTATGAGTAGTATATGTGACTAATTAGCCGTGTGGTTTCATCAGATTCTTGAGGAGACTTTACTAATTACTTGCATTGTGATTAGAGATGGAAATTATGTTTCAATAGAATTTCGTGTGATTGCAATCTCTTAAACAGTTCATCAGAAACCAAGGTATAAGTCTGCAGGACAGTGTCCTTGGCATTAAAGTTGTGTAAACCTGCACAAATGACCCAACAGGAGTAGGCTGTGAGAATTTAACGGGTAGCAACCTTCCATTCTGTGATCAAAAAATCACTTTACAATCCCAGATCAGGCTGGGATTCTCACTATGGAACAAATACCCTTTCTTCAATCTCAGTGGCTCATGGTCTTCCATCCTATGAGAAATTGTAGGAAGCCATTCCTTTCATTAAATAGATAAACAAAAACTAGAGGGAGAAAAAAATTGAGCTTTAGGAAGGCTTTCCACTCCTTGGTTTGTGTAAGTAATGCATTTGCTTCTGCACTGCAAAATGTAGGTATAGCACTACAATGTGCAAATATTCCACTTAGTTCATCCATCCTATGTGGAGAGTTAGATGGAAGTCAGTTTATACATTTTGGTTTTTTTACGGAAGTGCAGCACTAAGCCAGGAGGTCAGAAGCTGTGGAAAGGCTGGTATCCCCTGACCACCTTCTCTCTGTATTTTCAGTGGCACTTTTAAAACAAAAGTCCCTCACGCAAAAGAAATCTTTTCTTGCTAGGAGCAGAATCTGAAAATCCTTCACCAAGGCCACCCAAGCTCAGGGTCTGGAGCAAAGCAAAACAAATACTTAGCAAAGGCTGTGCACAGGCTGCAAATGGCTCACAGAAAAACCCTGTCAGACTTCCAGGCTACATGACAAGTCCAGCAAAACAGTAGCTGTTATCTGCAGAGCTGGGGCAGCAGGAGATAGCAGCTGTGAATACTCCTGCAGGAATGGATTTCTTCATGTCAGAGTCTGGGGTTTATGTGCATCTTTATTTCTCATCTGAATGTGGTGAAGTTGGAACTAATAAAACATAATGGCTAGTTTAATTAAAACAATTTAGTGGAGACTCCAAGATGCCTTGTGATATAAAAGATACAATTTAAACAAAACATAAGAAGCTGGTCATTACTATTTCAGCTTAAATTTAGAAGAGTCTGTGGATATTCAGTGGATCTAAGCTCAGCAAGTACACACTGGAAATTTCCATTCCAAGCCTTTATTAATTATGTTTATACAATTTACTTTCATTATCCATATTTTTGACATCAGATTCTTTCACTTATTTGTACTGTGTATTTTTATTGTGGGTTGTTGGCACGGTAATTCCATATATTATCTGACTCTATAATTTTGGCTTGAATTAGCATTTTATATACTGTATTTTAATGGCAAAACTTAATCACAAATCCACAGTGGACAGAACTGGCACTCTCAGCTTGCTTCTATCTTCAGCTCTGTACTTTGCATTAGGCACAGCAGCCAAATGCTCAATGGCACAGGATTTCAGCCTGTGTGAGAGGCTGTGGTGGGATCAAGAGACCTGGTTATTAGTCCCTGTTGCTGGCCTGTGGATTTGGGAGCTGCCAAACCCATCAAGGAGGAGAACAGCAGGAGAAATGGTCACAGAGGATGCAGGGATGGGACATCCTCTGGCCTCAACCTTCCACACCTACCTCTGAGAGACAGGAGGGGAAAACAGTGCTGGAATTTGCTGTATGGGCCCTGTAACTTGCAGAGGCTTTGTGCACAGAAGAACAAAGAGAAGAGAGAAAAATAAAAATGAGTCTTTCCCCCCAGCCCTGGGGTGAGTACACACTCAGTCCCACACAAATTTGATTTTTCTCCCATTTTGATTTTAAGCTGCTGTTATGGTGTTGACTTTCATGGAGTTGCTGCTGATTGATGTTGGTGTAAAGGAAGGATTAGGTCTGTGGTGGGCTAAACTTCAGGGTCCAAAGGACTTGTGGGAGTCCCTGATGGGCAGCAGAAGTGCAGACAGCCCTGCCTGACCACCCCTTTTTGTCCCAGCAGTTCGGACTGGGCAAGGAACTGCTGTACATGCTCACCCTTTGACCTCTTGGACAAGCCTTTATTCCTCCAGGCTTCCTAATTTGCAGTGATTAAGTTACCTCAGATATTTTTGATCAAATCCTCTTTGACAGACACAACTACTTTGGGAAAACCACTCAGATTTTCCTTGTATCATCGGTCTGAAGGAGTCAGTACAGCTATTTGAGTAAGAAAAGGAGGCTTGGAACCTTTGTACTCCCTAAAGGATTTGAATAAGCAATATATTCTGGCTGAAATAGTGTGCTGCAACCTGTTTAGGATGATGCATTTGCAATTAACCCCTAGTTGATAGCTCCTGATGCAAAGCAACTTTTTTTTTTTTTTAACAGGGCTCTGTATAGTTACTTTATGTTAACAAAAAACTGTTTTCTTGTGGAAGCAGAGTTGTTTGAATACTGTAAACGAACTGCTGATCCCTGATAACCCACCCTCCCTCAGAATCTTACCAAAATAGTAAAAATAACTTTGTCTGGATGACAGCCTTGGCTGTGCTCAGAACCCTCCCTGGAGCTGGTTGCTGCACTATCAATGTATCAGATGAATCGATGCTGTCGGTGCAATAATTTTAGGCAGAAGACAAAACCACTTCAAAGAGTATAATGACTTGAGAGTTTGTCAATAAGATGTCTTAATGTTTTTGACAACACCCATTTTGTTGACACAGTGGGTGAGGAAGCCTGACATCATTTATTGTGTCAAGTGAACAGATTTAGCTGCTGGTGAACCACATGGTAAATTACACTTTTCCCCCTTCCTGTTTGAGCTATCAATCCTGTTTTCCTTTTGGAAGCTGATGATTACTTTCTTCCCCCCATCAACTAAAAGACAATGTCATTATTTCTCAGGGAAGAAAAGTAGTATAATTTCTGAATCCCTCTGGAAGGAGTCTCTGAAGTACCATTAATTCATATTTAGCAAACTAGTTGAATAAGATATCCCACCCCATTGCTAAAAGAAAAAGTGAGATAGCTTTATTTATAAGCAAGGATCTTTTATAAGTGAAAATCTGTTTTACCATGCATGGCAAGTTCCCAGCTAATTTAAAACATTTAAAGTTATGCAAAACCACTTAGAGAGTTGAAAAATATGTAAAGATATGTAAAGACACTAAGTATCTTGTTCACCACTATAATAACAGAAAAATCAAGACCATGTTTTGACTTGGGATTTTATCTTTAGAGCTCCTTGCAGAGAGGCTTTTTTCTATACCTGTGTGTGGGTTTAGTTTCTTCTTCTAATGTTTTGCCTTCTTGTCTACTTAATCCTCACAAACTTTGATAGTCTTGCGTAAGGAGGAATATTATTCATAGAGGGAAGTCCATAAAGACTGTTGTTCATCAGTATTTGTCTTCAAACTTTGAAGTCTAATTGCACGAAGATAGATACATTAAACAATTACCTAGATGCTCAAAAGGGAAAGAACAAAGGAAATAAGGAATGATGTAATCCCCGAGGGAATCACGTTTCTCTCTCCGGGAGGAAGCTGTTCTCTTAAAGTTGGCACAACTCTTGGGATGCTCAGCTGTCACTTTCTTCTCACATTTATTCTGAATGAACACAATCCATCCATCAGTGCTTAAGGAGTTTTCTAACAGTACATTGACCTTGAATGCGGCACATTGATTTTCAGTAACGCATCGCAAATAGGGTCGTTACTGAGTCATCCAGCAGTGGATGTGATTGGGAGCAGATTTCTGAAATTCCAATACGGTGCCACCTGCCTCTGATGATGGATCATTCTGCTGCTCCCCATCAATCCTCACCTCCCGCTAAAAAATGTGACACCTGTATGAAATTTATCATTATATACAACACAAGGCACAAACAAACTGTTACAGTGGGGGCTTTTCTTTTCAGCAGTCTCCACTCCTCTGGCAAGGATGGTTTGCAGTGGCATTTATTTAGAGAGGTGCCTCTGTAAAAGGGCTGGGTGGCAATGGTGACAGATGTGAGCACTATAGGGAATTAATGCTGCAGCTGGGACCAAGGAATAGATAAAAACAGTCTGGATCTTAGAGGTTAACACCAGATCAATTAGGGTGATTGTTCTGTAGATTGTAATGGACAAATATACGTATACAAAAAGGGCATTAGTGAAATTGGGGAGGAAGAACAAATAGAAATTAACTGATGTTAAAGTAAAAATCAAAGTGGGAAAGATTTTGTGTTCTAAAATGCCTGGCAGTCTGACTACGGCTGGGAAACAGATCTTTCCAAATGATTCTGGAAAAATACAATTGAAACAAAGGTGTTTGTGTTTCTTTGGGAGTTTGGAAGGGTCAGGTAAATTAATGACTCTTTTTCCCTGCATTGAGCATATAAATGAAAGGGATTCTCAGAAGTTTTTAGGTCTCTAATGTCCACGGAGATCAAGAAGGATTTGGCCACCCTCTAGATTTCAGGTTTGTGACTTCTGAAGCAGCAAAGGAGGAATAATTCTTCCTTTTCTTGCAACTGCCATTGGTTTGGGGTACAGTGGTTCTGTAGTCAAGCTAATGCATTGATGTTTGTTTATTCATCTAAAGTGGCTAAGAATGAACTACTGCACTGAGCCAGCTGAGAGGATAAATGGCCTCACGGCTTATGAAGTGGCAAACTTTACATTCCTCCCTATTTCACTCAGCTGCAGCGGATGCTAAGAATCTTGAAAAGAACTCAATTAAGTAGCCTGTTAATTTATTCTCTCTGCCTTTGGGTAATTTTGCAATGGTTTCAATAAAAATGTGTATAATACGTACTCCACAAGCAGAATAAAACCTGATAGCAGAATAGGAAATAATCATCTGAAAATGAAATGAAGTTGATAATATTTCCTTACCAGTTATTATTGCTCCTCTCTAATGTCTAATTCTTAGTTAAATTGAGAGAGCCTTATTGGCCAAAGTACAAAAAAAGTCAGGCTGTTATGGACCACAATGGAAAGAGTACTTATTTTGTTATTGCTTTATAGTAAAACATATATGTTTTACTCCCCTTCAATACCAGCTTCAGACTGCCTGCTGGTCACTGCAGCAGCAAAGGATGTTTGAGCAAGTTCCCTGGATTTTGGCTTTAGTTCTGACTTGGTCCAACCTTCACGTGGTGCCAGGGGCTGGTTCTTGGTGATCAGCCATCACTGGGCCAAATTAGCTCTGAGCATGTGCCCAGAGACTGCCCCTGCAAGAGTGGAGCCTGCAGAACAGCCAGACACTGCTCGTGAGACTCATGTCTCAGCAGGAGTGACCTCTGATCTGACCCTGATGGATTGTTTCAGGATGGACCCTAAGCATCATCAGCGTGATCAGCATCATCTAGATGATGATCAGAGAGGTCCTCCTTTATCAAAGGAGGCTTTTTTGACATTGCTCAAAGTTCTGATGGATTTGAAGGGATATACGAATGTCTAAAATCCTTGTAAGATCGTCTTTGCTTCTTCCATCCTATTTATATTGCCCCCTTCAAGCTTTTTTATTAAAAAAAAAAAAAAAAAAAGTTATTTGGTAGATAACAACATCCTATGATTAAGTAAAGGCAACCCCTCCAGCATCTTTAGGTACCATGTGCCATGTAGCTCTAAGCTATGTATAGACCTTCTAGAAACACTGCAGTCTCTTGGTAAACAGGTAAATTGACTTGTGCTCCTTGTTAAATCTCTCAATAAGCCACTACTATTTTCGGCATAAGAAAAACAAAGTAAGTTAAAAATACCGTCCTGCTGATAGGGAGAGAAAAGAGGAGCCTCTGACTCAGTCTGCTCCCAGTTATAAACATCACATCCAGCCTTGGACGTCTCAGTCTCATTGTAGCTCTGATTTCTCGTCAGTAGAACTGGCTTCATAAAATGTGCTGCTGTCAGATATGTCTGTGGAGGTTGAACACAGAGCAGAAAATCAAAGGGAAAGCAAAGCAGAGAGGGCAGGGCATCATCTAAGCAGGGCCCATGACATCTGATCTTAATTTTGGAAATTATTTGGGAGGAAGAGAGAAGTTTCAGAAGGGGGACTTCACTTCTGGACCTACCAAACCTTGTGCAAACAGCCACGTTCTGCTGGAGGCTGCTGGAACCTCACCTGCTTGGGTAGAACAAGACTGCAGAGAGGGAGAGGTCACCAGCAGGATTCAGATCCAAAAGGATTCCAAAAAGGAATTTTTCACAGCAAGAGGGTTCTGGATTCTTGTTTCTGGGTTTGGGCCATCTCTGGTTCCAGATAGGTTAGAGTGGGTGTAGCAATTACCTTTGACTTCTACTAAATACATTATTACCTAAGTCTAATTATACATTAATTGCCTGACTGAACTCACTTTGACTGATCTGAGTATTAGAATTTTTGGTTATTGAAATAAAACCCCAAAGTATGTGCTGATGTCAGGTTCAGCTGTCTGTGCATTTGGCTGGAGGATGATAACTTGGTGAGAATTAAAAAACCTGTGCCATAGCAGTGAACAGGGAGAGAAGACAGAGGTAGATTGTGTGCATTTATTTTTTAACTATATATTTAACCTCTCTGTTATAGCCTCTCTGGCTATTGTAAAACCATGTTTTATGGATTATTATAATGCTTACTATTTATCTGGGTGTTGCTGGTTTCAGGTTTTTTGTGTTAGACTACTCTGACCTCCTTCCATAAATGCTGCTGTAAATTTAAAGGATGCAGATCATCAAAATACCTGCTGGAAGTTGTCTTATTTGAGATGGTTTCAATTACTTCTGCATGTATTTTAGAAAGACTTGTGTTCGTTTTAACTCCAGATATCAGAATTATGTGAAAACAAATGCTGTTGATTGTACTACTAATAGTACAATCTTAAAATAATAAAAATCGTACAGTACCAGTTGATATATAAACCTTGTTTAGTTTTTCAGAAAGCAGTTCGTTATTTGTATATTTTCCCCAGGTACATTTTGCATAGATCTCTGGTCACTCTGAAAAAACAGCAGAATTTTCTCCCTGTGAAAGTAAAAGCTATTAATTACTAGAAAAGTTAAGTTAGTGTTTGAATAATAAGTCTCATTTTTCAGGGCTTTATAAGTCAAGCAGTTGAATTCCCTCAAGTCTGAAAGACTATGTCAACACATGAAAATGGAAAAGTTTTAAATTCAAATTTTATTTGATTTTTATCTTCAGTTCTTCAAGTTACACTGTTGCCTCAGTGATATCAAAGGGATGGTGGTCACAGTTTATTTTTCAGTCTCCATATGAGTGTTTCTTGTGCTGTAAATGTGTTTTAATATTCTAATACAGTTAAATGTATATTAATACCCCAAATATTAGAGGTTGCAAGGTAATTTTCTTCTCTTCCTTGGGAGTGGAAACAGAAAATAATGCTGAATGTCAGTGGGCTGGGAGTGTGAAGGGGATAAATGCCCTTGGGAAGCCCTGGCCACCAACTCTCCTCTCTGGGGCAAGACAAAGTACTGTTCATTTTCACAGAAATGTCAGTGCTACTGCAGGAGCAAAGCTGTTTTTAAACATTTGTTTCCTGAGTTGGACTGCTCTAAGCCCAGTGCATCTTCCCTGCTGTGCCTCCCCGCTCAGAGAATAAATCCTTGCTGCAATACCACTGCTGTAAGTGAAGTTACTCCTCATTTATATTATTGTGAAAGGGCAACCCAGCCTGTGGTTTCTGGCCAGGAAAGGGTCTTATTTAAATTTATGGCTGCTTTAGGGAGTTAAAATTATTCCACTGTACAGGTTGCTTACGTGTTACTCTGAGGCATCTGGAGCTGATGCTGCTGGAGACAGGAGGCCTCAGCACTGGAGCTGCTGCTCTGTCCGTGGCTGCTTTGCCCCTGCAATCTCACAGAATTTGCTCCTGGTCTCTGATTCCTTGCCTGGATCTGGTTTCCCCTTCCTCCTTTTTGTGTGTATTCAGTAAATGTCAGTGTGTTGTTTGTTCCTCGAGTAAACTTTTCATTTAACTCAAGCTCATGTTTGGAAATATAAATTAAAAGTTGTCATTTCAGAGTTAGTAAGGTGGTGTTGACTGGTGAGCAGCCAGAGATCTCACTGAATGCCTTACCTTGGCCACGTTGGCAATTAGGCCATCAATCCAGAGAATTAACTCCAGCAAGGCATTAGTCATTCTTGGAAATTACAGTGCTCATCTCTCTCTCTCTCTCTCTCTTTCATATTTAAATGGTAGGGTTTCCAAGCATATTTTTATGGACCTAATTAATGCGTGTGACAGGCTTCTGATGTAAGGTGGAAGAAATGACAATTAAACATCTTGGAATAAGCACATTCCAGAGTGTGCACAAGCAAGTCTTTATGCAGGGCACTGTGGGAGAAAGTGCTCAGCAACAAAGCAGTGATGTGTTTTCATTTGAAACAACAGGATTGGAGTGAAAAAAGAAAACAATTCATTAGCATTTGTGAGGGAAGTTTGCAATAACCATCGACGTTTTGTAATCCTGCGGTTTTGTAGTCTTCTACAGGGGAACTTTGTGCTATAAAAAGCCTTATTTTAAGTTCTTACTTTGGACCCTGGAGATGAGGATGAGGTTAATGGTAGTGACACTGGTTAGCCACCAGCTTTTGTTTTGTATCTGAAGAGATGCTGCGCTGCTGACACATGAAATTCAAGATAGACTTGACTTTTTTTACCATGCAAGTTTCAGCTCTTTTTCCATCTCCCACTGATGTACCCTTGTTACATGGACCATGTTCTCTCTAGCTGTCAGTGCAACCAGTTCACCTTGCTGTGCAGGACTCAAAAAGGAAAATGCAAATGAAACCAGAGCTAACATTAATGGCAGTATTCATATTTCAGGACATGTGATCTCTGGAGGCTAACACTGGCAAAAAGATGATATCATAGTACAAAACAAACTATGGCAGATTATACCCTCTGAGTCCCAGATTATTCTCCAATCATAAAGAAATAAATGGGAATAGTATACAATGTTTAAATAAAACAGACACCTGAATTACGGAACTCTGGTGTTGTATATTGTGTCATAAAGATGTAGCTGGGTATTCTTTTGTGTATTTTGGCTACACTGGTACACTGTCCATTCAGAGCTTTTGCTTTCTGAAATGTTAAGCAGAGGATGCTGTGGGATTACTGTGGGGCTGCGAACAACAAGATAACAGTTTTGGTTTTGTGGCCTATGTTAGGAAAAGAAGTGCAAAGGTCAGGCTCTCTTGAGGTGATGTCCTTGCTCCCTTGAAGGCAGAGGGATCATCGCCACTGGCTCAGCCCGGGGGATATCCATGGTTTAATTGGTGAATTATCCATGGTCCAGCAGAGGTGAGGGATCATCTCCAGCTGCTCTGGGCCGATAGGAGCCAAATCTGGGAAATGTGTTTGTTGTCTCCCCGTCTCACCCAGGTATTTCTGCAAACTTCCTCGTGCCTGTTCGGCGATGGGTTGGAGCAGACAGTGGTTAAACTGCATTATCTCCCTGTAAGCAGGCAACCACAGAGCTCTGCCACTGTTTACACTGGGAGATAATTAATGGATTTAAACACGGGGAGCTCTGTGATACACGTGCCTGCTGGCCAGGGCCCAGCAGCAGGGCTGGTTCTTGTCGGGGGTCCATGTACCCACCCTGCCCAGGAGAGGGGGGCTGACCCATCCTGTGGGCATGCCCTGGGCTCCCGGGGTGCTGCTGGGGACCGGGGCACTGCTGGTGCTCATCTCTGTCCCCCTTAGCTGATGGCTCAGGAGGAGCCTTTGGTCCTCACCCAAAGGATTCCACATCTGCCAAGGCACATCTGATGCTGCCCATAAGGAGCGCTGGATAAGGGATTTTTAGGTTCCTGTATTTAAAGCTTGTATCAGCAGGCAAAGTGCACAGAAAACAAAAATAGATTTTCATGCGGCTCTAAGACAAATCTACATCTTGTTTAATGTCTGTGTGGAGATGTAACAGTAACTTTAACTTCTAGTACATGTATATACACCAAGTTGTCACTTTCTTGGGATAAGATTGTGCCTATAAAATGATTAGTGTTCTACTGATTGTTTTAAAATAACTCAAGCAGCATCTGAATTTATTTACATACATGATATTGCCTTTCATAAACACAGCTGTACGCAGAATGCCAATTCAAGGATATTTTTGGAAGTTCATCCAACAGTTCAGCTGGGATAAGAGCAGCTCACTAACATAATCTTGCTTTCTCCCCCAGGGGCTCTGGACCTGGTGTAGGTAGCCACCACCTCTTTGTTTCTGTGCCCTGAACTCCTAGAGACACGAACAGGCTTGGGATGAGTGGCTGAGCCTGCAGGGCTGCTGCTGCAAGGATTTTGGGGGATCTGATTGCCCCAGCTTGGAGAGGCCAAGCCAGGCTGAGCGGTGGAGCCACCTGCAGCACCTCCACCTCTTCCCAAAGGGCAGTCCCAGGACCATTCCAGGTGTCCAGGCTCGGGGTCATCCCCGTGCTCCCTGCAGGAGCCTCTGCTTTGTTCACACCCTGCTGTGAGACTTGGCGCTGAGTGACAGCAAAATTATGGATATAGGTCAAATTCCATTAAGACCACACCTTTAGCAGCACACATTCACCCTCTGGAATTTAATGTTGCTCTTCGTTTAGCGATTTCCTTCTCCCCAGTTGTTTGCTTTTGAATTTAGGATAATATAAGTCATTATTTGAAGTAGGCTATTTAGAAAGCCCTGCACTGTTATTATTTAGTAAGCCAGAGTTACATTATCACTGGCTTCAATCTATGTTTGATGAAAAGATTTTTCCTATTTAAGAGGCAAAAAAAAAAAAGTAAAAGTCTTTAATGGTTTTTGTACCTATTCCAAGATCATCAACATGCAGTATAATTAGAAAGTTCTTGTCTCGTTTAAAATCTTTTTTCTGTCTCATGGGACTTTGACATTAAAAATGCAAGATTTATGTATATTATATAATTATTTATTTGTAATACAGCAGCACTTAGAGGTATCATTCAATCTCGGGGCCCCATTTATGTGAAACTCTGTACTAGCAATAGCACTATTGAGTCAGACTAAGAAATCCCAAGCTGAAAATGTGCTAAGTATTGTACAAATATATTGCAGTGGTCACAGGCGGGAAGAATTTGTACTCTAAGTAGTTAAGATGGACAAATAGTTAAGACAGGAGAGATGAAGGGTTACTCACCCGAGTGTGTCAGAGGAGGAACTGAAGCATATCACGATCCAAGACCAGATTTAGGGATGTAGAAGGTTAAATTAGAAACTTGAAGGTCTTTGTCGAGCCGGTCCTTGTGAGAATTTACCCGCCTTGCTCGGGGTGCTGAGGCTGGGAGCCTTAGAGCCTGCAGCAGTGCTTCCAACCAGAAAACCATGGATGCGTTTTTTGTTGCCTGCTTTTGTTTACTGTCAATTTTGTAGGTCTGTAGTCTGGCTCTCTAGAAAAAGACAATGAATTCCTGGCTAATCCAACCTGTATTAAACTGAGAAGGAATCCATGTCACCAGGCAGCCATCCAGACAGTTTTGAAAGCTAAATACTAACAAGATTTATTATGCCCCCGTGCTTCATTCTCTTTCTTGGAGTACTGAGTGTAGCATGTGACTTTGTTTGATTATTCAGGCTATTTGCTCTTCATATTTTACATTTCTGAGTTTGGGTAATTCTTGGAAACCCCCACCATTTTCCTAATGGCTGCTATGCATACGGCAGCTTTTTGAACGATTGGTAGGAATACAAAGCAATAGGTAACTAGGGGAGTTTATTTTTTGGCTAATTGACAACATTAGAAGTAGACACTCAGGGACAGATAGTACATCTATGTACTCTCTCTTAAAGATGCTCCCAAAGAGTGAGTAACTGACCCAGAGTCAAGAGACAGCTGCCTTCAGTTAAGTGCAGGATTTGGCTTGGTGGGTCCATGCACACAACTGAGTAAGTTTAACTGGTCAGCTGGGAAAGGGAAATGCTCACTGGCTTGCTTGGAAATCTCTGCAGCTCCATAAAGTCTGTATCCATATGAAAGTAAGGCCCCCTTCATGAAAAAGCAACTAAAAGGGGGGACAGGGGCAGGAATCGAACCAAATGTAGCTTACAAATCTCATTTAAAGGTTTTTGGACTGAGCTTATCACTTGCATGCTTTATTTTAGCAAAGTTAAGTCCCAAAAGCCATCGGAGGGAATAGCAAATTGGGTCATTTTTTTTCTGATTCGCGTAGGGTTTTTGGAATTCAGCAGCAGATGTCTAAATTAAAATACGTATGTGTTCCTTGTATTAACAATCCCATTAAACCGTGCTGCCCTTCCCACCCACCCCCCTTTCCAGAAATATATCCTATCATTAGCTGCTATCTGGAATCGACAGCGGAGTAATTTGAACTCTGGCTCCCAGGGGCCTCCTCCTTTACTTCCTGCTCTAGGAATAAGGTGTGTATTGATTAGATATCAGGCTGTAATTGGGCTCCAATCTCTCTGCCTCAAGATATATGATGGAGATGACAGGAAACAGATACCCTGTTGCTACTTGTAAATAGTCTGGTTGAACAAAATGGTTTGTAACCACTTCAGTGCCATAGTCTTTTATTACCAGAATGGGGTTGCTTTATCACTTAGTTTGATGGCTTTTTGAAGGGAAATAATATCTTTCTCTCTGAAGCAGCTAAAACAATTTTAAACAAATTGAATTCCTCTTTTGAGGACCAAAAATAATTATCTAATAGTGCGCAGCTTGGTATAATTATACAGTGAGCATGTCACAGACATAAAATTAATTAAGTCCATAACCCCAATCTGGTATCCATTGACTATTAAAAAAAAAAAAAAAAAAAAGATGGTGTTGAGAATGAGGATGTCAAAAGAAGGTGTTTGTGGTAGTTGAAGATCTGGAATTATTCATGGCTTTTCTGTTCCAAGATGTTCTCTCCTATCTATCAACGGTACCAGGCTAAATATGAGTCTATTGGAAACAAAAGTGCAGAGTAGTGCAGATGTCTTGCTCCAGTAGGTCACAAAAGCAAGTTATTAAATATTGGTTTGAGGGAAGATATACACAGTCCATCAAAACTTCAATCGAAACACAAGCTTGCAATCTTAAAAGTATATTCTGTTCATGGGGCAGTTGTCCCACAACTTGAGAAAAATGCAGCTTTTACCATTTGTACAGAAGACTTGGAAAAAAATCCAAAATGCACAGACTGAAGGTGAAAACCCATGGCCTTTTGAGATGTAACAGACTTGGGTTTGTTTTCAGAACTTATCTTTTGGGCTTTTTTTTAATCCTACAGAAGAGAATCCAGAACAGACAATCAGTTTATTCTGATCAGTGATTTATCTGTGAGATTCTTAGAGCCTTGTTTCAGAGCTGTGGACCAAAGTAACTAATGTGTTGCAATAATATATTTAGCACATGATAAGGCACAGAGAAAATAGAGGGAAAGAAAAAAAAAAAAAAAAGCACACATTCCCTGGCTGAGAAGTTATTGAATGTTTAAAGCCTGGGAACAGATAGTTTAGGGAGAAGCAGATTTCAATGACTTCCACTCTGTAAATAAATTGTGAAATCTAAAGAACTAGTACTTCATTTCTCTCTTTCAAGCATATTTTGGATGGCACTTGTATCGCATTTATGCCCCAAACATAGTTTGAGTTTTGCATACAAGACGTTTATACTCTGCTGCTCCTCAGAGTGACCTTAATGTGATTTATTGACAAAAGGAGATAGAGCTATTCTATTTTTTGAGCAGTAGCAGAAGGCAAAAGAAGAAAATACTTGTAGTTTATAATAAGCTCTACCATGCATACATATATTATCTGTGCTGCAAATTACATGCATTTCTGTTATTAGAGCTGTAATTTTGTTTCCTTTTCTGTAGTGCCTGATTTCCTTGTTTGCCCCAATCTTGCAGCAGTGTAACTCCACATGCTTCATCTGACCTTATTAACTTATTCTCTTATTAACTTCAACTGTGCAGAGATGTGTTCTTTTTGTCCCTTCCCTCTCCCATGTGTCAAATCTTTGCTTTTGGACAACACATTACATTTAAATCACATAATCTGCCTCCTAACCCAACCTCTGAAAGTCCAAATTCTTTGGCTTTCAGTCAAAAAAAAAAAAAAAAAAGAAGCAAGGAAAAATAACTTCCACAGTGATTGATCTGTAGTAGTGTTAGCCCTGTTTATGAGAAGAGTCAGAAAGCAGTGCTGTGAGTTCAGTGCTCTGCTTTTAGATCTGAGGAGTTAGAGTAAGAAAAATCGATAGGAGCAACACTGAAGGAGGAAGAAAGGAACGGAAGGAAAAGCTTTTAGCAGCCATGAGCTTGGAGCTCAGAACAAGGTGTCTGACCACGCTGGGGAAGGAGTGTGCAGGGCTGGGCAGGGGGCTGGGCTGAGCAGATGCTGTCACCCCCCAATTTTTAATGCCCCTCTGCTGTGCCTCAGATGATTTCTCTGAGAGGAGATGCAGTGAGGCTCTGTCAGGCTGCTCGTGTAGGTGAGTTCAGGGTCCTGACCCATATTTGCAGGTGAGCTGGTGCAGATGCCTGATCAAGCTGTTCCTGCCCTCTGTGTCTCTGGGTGCCCTGGTGCTCTTTTGGGTGTCACTGCCCAAGTGCCTGTGACAGATCAAATCTCTCCTTAGCTTCAGCCATCAGGGGTTGACTTGTGCACTCCAGCCCTGCAGCTCTGCCCCAGCCTCCCTCCCTCCGCTGCTCCCCGCAATAATTCCAACAGAAATTCATCAGAAAAGGTTTGGCTGGGGCACTGCTTTAATTTCATATGTTTATAGCACTGTCAAACAGAAATGAAGCAAGACAAGATCCACTTCATCCCAGCTGACCATAAAAGGTTAATATTTTGTGCTCACTCATGCAGGACTTGTGTGCCTGAAACAGTGACCAGGGAGTGAGCCGTTGTATGGGCTTGGTATCCATCCTCTCACCCATTTTTCAGGACTGCTTTGGGATAATCAGGTTTTTTTTCACTGGGACCAAGTGGAAGGGCCAGTGCAACCATGTTGAACACACACGAATGCAAACACACCCAGGCAAGCAGTGATGTGTGTGTTCCTCAGAGAAACCAGAAAAAAGTCACTGTGCTTCATCAAACTGCTGGTATCAGCACAGAGCCTTCAGAAATCCTGCCTGGACCACAGAAAGGGTAGGGCAGAAGTCTATGGAAAGAATATATTAGGAAACTTGGAACATGAGAGTCTATGGATGTCAAGGGTAATTTCCAGGGTTATAAATTATGGAAATCATGGCAAATGCAAGTCTGGTTTAAAAAAGAGCAAGTCAGTCCTTAATTTCTGGTTTGAGTTGTGGAATTTGGGATTCTCACTTGCTTCTCTGCCTGACACTAACACAATTTCTAGATGATAGACAGTACTGCATTACATTTTATTAATATAATTACTCTTAAAGCAATTTGTCCCTTTCCATTTCTTTGTCTCTGGGCAGTTTCAGGCAGTCAGCAGGCCAGTCAATTAGGGACCAGTAGAACACATTTTATTATGAAGGATCCACTGAATGCTGTCAATATAGGATGAACTCACCTTATAGAACACCTCTGCAGAGCCTGGGGCTGTCACAGGTTAGCTCCAGGCCACTGGGGCACGAGCCAGCTTTGCTCAGGAAGCCATTTAGACACATTAGGGTGTGAATGTGCCTGAAGTAAAAAGTTTTGTCTCTCAAGGTGGATTTATCAGCATCTTCACAGTCTTATGCTAACATGGCTCTGTGCCTTCCAGACTGGAGCTGACTGGAGCTCTGGTGATTTGGAGTCTGGACAGTTCTTAATGTGCTCCTGGTTGTGTCTGGGGGTAGGCACAGCTGTAATTCTTCTCTTGCAGACTCGGGTCTCTGAGAGTAGGTCCCTTGGCTTGATCTCCTCTTGCCTTGCAAATCAAGCTGAAATCAGCAGAATTAGGTAAATGTAGATCAGATTAATAAGCCAACACTCTTTATCCATTAGGACTGCTCACTTGAGGTGAGATGGTAGATATGAGCAAGGATTTGCAAGATAAGGTGTTTAATCACAAGAAACCCACGTGGAAAAATCTGCTTAATCGAAAAGCAGGGAACTGGCTGAAGAGCCAGTGGTTCTAAATAGCTTTGGTTCTTAATGGGGACAATAATTCTGTTTAATGGGAGTATCTTCAGATGATTTAATGTTGCTTTGGGCCTTTTTATGTATCTTGGTCTTATGCTGGTCTTGTTTGCTTTTCTACCAGGAGTATTTGACGGGTTTAATGCTGTGATAGATGCAGGAGGGGCACGTGTTGGGGCAGCCCTGCCAGATCCTGGCTGTTGACGTGCTCCTTCCTTATCAATCACATGTCAGGTTGCCTTGCTGATTGCTGCAAAGCTGCTCTTGGCTTTGGGCTGCAGAGGTCTGTGCAGAAAGTGGCTTCAGCCAACTGCATCAGCCTGAGCAGCACCCCCAGAGCATCACTGAAGAACACGTTGTGAAATGGGAGTTTTCCTGTTACCCCAGCTCTGTCTGGGGTGCTTTGCTGTATGAGCCGTACTCTGTTCCATCAGGTCAGGTGTTGATAAATCAATAAATGGGAAGGGGGATGATGTTTAGATGAGGATATGTTGTGTAGCCCCAGAGAAAGGAAGTGAGACAGCAAATCGCAGAAGAGAGTAAAATTGTTTTGCCTTCTTTTTCCCATCATATTCCCAAATATTCCTCATGTGATGAACGTTTTGTGTGCCTGTGAAAAGCCAGCTGTGCTGGAATAGATCACAAGAAAATAAAATGGTGCAAAGAGGAGAAAACAGTCCAGGTAAATAAAAACTTAGTAGACTTTTTGTCTTGGAAGAAAATCACATTGAGTGTGCATTGGCACAACTTTTTAGATGGTGCTTTCTGGCTTTGAAATTTGGCTGTGAATTTGCAGAATACACAGCTTTTCTTAAATACTGGCTAAGACAAAAATCTCAGAGATACTTCCATTTTGCAGATGCTTTGAGCTCATCTGAAGCACAAAGCTCAACTTCCCCCTGTTACCAAATTTCCTTAGTTTATCTTCGGGTGCAAATCTTGCAAGGTTGGCTAATGAAAACACAACATGCTTAAAGGAAGAAGTTTCTTGCCATTCATCTTTCCCTTGCCGTAAGTTCCTTTATTTAAGAACCAGTTCTTGTTTCCATTATTGTATTTTATTTCTCCAGGACTTAATGGCTGGAGGGAGGAGCCCAAAGAACAGAATACATTGATGAAGTTCCTCTTTCAGATGCCAGGTTTTGGCTGGATTCTTGGAAAATTTTGCACTTTCTATTAACTGATGTGTAATTCAGAGTAGAGAGATATTGTGTGCTGGTTTCTGACCTTTGCAAATGCTAAATCATGAAAATATCTGATTTATTGAATTTCTCCTCCCTCACCATAATCTTGCCAAAGTGGTCATGACCACAATAAGTGAACTGAAATGACTTTGGTATTTGTATCATATATAAAATGTTTATTTTGGGATGTAGTTTGTGAAAATATTAATGTAAGATAGTTTTGGCCAGAATGAAGCTTATAAAGAAGTAACATTTAATCATCAGAGACTGAACTGCACTCAGGCTGAACAGTGGTGTTCAAGATGACTTCTTGAATCAATTTATTCTATTTCTGGTATTAAACTTCAACCTGGCAGGGGCCTAGGGTTGTCCATAATTCTGTAGTACTATGTCAGTGTGCTCTAAAATGCTGTCTGTAGCATTCTGCACTGTATTTATTAGAAAGTTACCGTCCTTAAAGCAGGAATTATTTTGTTCTTGCTTGGCTTGAATAGGCACTGGCATATTTTGGGAGAATGATATAGGTCTTTCTGTTCTGCACCAGACCATTAGCAGGCTTCTTTAATACCAGATACTTTGAAAGAGGTAGAAACTTGAATTAGAATATTATGAATTTTGAATTAGGATATTATGAATTAACCTCTCCATGGGGTGAAGTCCATCTGAGTCTTCACCATATATTCTTTGATCTTGTAAGATATTAACCATTCTGGTCACAACTAGCCCTATACATAAGACATCCTTAGTTTTAAACACATGCACATTTCTGCTTGCAGATCTCTTGTGCCAGGGGCTAGTATATAAACTGAATACAGAAAATGGATCTTTCTCTGCAAAAGAAAATATATACTGAAATTGCCATCTGATTTTTTTTTTTCCAAGTCCTTTAGGCACATATATAGAAAGACATGTAAAATGCTCAGTGTCTACACTGCTGCCAGATAAACGGGGTGTTAACACCATTCATACACCATTTTCTTCTCTTTTGCTACCCAATGAATTCCAAAGGTGAATTTAGGATGGTTTGCTTGGGTTTTGACTAAATTTTAGAAGATTTTTTTCTAAGTTTGCTGTGTTTTTGTAATCCCTGTTAACCCCTACACCTTGCCCAAAGTGTGGTTGTGTATTTCTTTAGCAGGAGCTGTGTTTTGTGCTGGGCAGGAGAGGAGCAGAGCAGGTAATCAGTGTGTGGTGCTGCAGGCTGGCACCAGCCCTGGCAGGGACCTTGGCATGGTGTTTTGGGTGCCATGGAATAGAAATGTGCATCTTGTGTGTTTGGGGGAAGGTAAAGATTGGTAAATGATTTGGTAAATAGATTGGTAAATAGTTTTGGTAAATGGGGATTGAAACTGGGGAGGAGAAGCAGTACTGGGTCAGGTGAGGTTATGCATTGCCTGGAGTGACTTTCTTTTGCACAAGCATTGGATCATCCCCATTCTGAGGCTTAGCTCTTCTTTTTACCCTAAAAAACCTCTCTCTGTTGGCCTTTTGGAAAATGATAACGTCAGTGAGGTCATTGTGGAATTGGATGTTAGGCAAACCACTGGATATTTTGTTAAATAAAATGGTCCTTGCCAATATTTTGCAATCAGGCCTTTAAGTTTAAACCACATCTCAAAGTTAAAATGTGTCTATGTCTATGGGTAGATAAACTTGTGTGTGTATACAGCACGGCCTAATCCCCTCATTAATTATAGTTCTTTTTTCATTGCAGGGATCTTTAAAATAGATAAACAGCAGTTCTGAAATCACAACATGGAGGGTGAAAACCTTAATGTGTTTTTAAGTTACTTAGAGGGAGGCCTGTACAAGGGGCTGACTATTTCTTCACAAGAAAAATGCCTTTGAAAACCTTTCCATAGTTCAGGTATCTTCTTCAAAACCACATCGGATAGGGGCCCAGTCTCTGTGTTCAATAACATCATCATTAAACATTAACACATCACAAACAACAACATGTTTATCATTTTAACATTACTTTCCAGGATCAGGTTTAAATGATGGTCTCTAAAAACAGTGTAAGTCCTGTTCTTTCTGTCTTTTTTTTTTTTTTTTTTTTTTAAGAAAGATGTATTTGCTTGATGTATTTGCTTTCTATAAAATGAGTATTTAATACCAGGTGAAAAGATGAACTGCAAATGGTCATTGTTGATTTTAACACTTGGTGGTCATGACTCTGCTAGGAGAAAAAAGCTGCATGACGAAGGTACAAGCAAAAAAAGGTGCAGAGACTTGACAGCAATCTGAAATAAAGAAGACTCCACGTTTTAGATAAACTTTTACTTATTGAGGGAGGAGAAAGGGCTTTGGTTCCCAAATGCTCTGCCTGTGACAGTGAAAAGCTGTGCAGGTTATTGCGCAGTTCTGGCTGCACATTCCTGTGCCAGGGCACTCTCTCTGTGTGAGGTGATGCTCAGCTCCCTGGTGGCTCTCCTGGGGCAGCTGGAGGGCATTCCCAAGGCTGTGTCCCAGGAGCAAAGGCAGAGCTCTGCTGCTGCTCTTGGGGTGTTGAACGGGGAGGTTCAGTGATGGTGGGGGGACCCCCAGTGCCCTGGGGCTCAGCATCACCACCCTTCACTGCCCAACAGCCCTGCCCTGCTCCTCGGGCAGGGAGCACTGGTGCTGTTCTGGGCCACAAGGACATCTTGGAACACGACTTGTAGGCAATTCCCTGGCATACAAAGGGATGGCTGTCTCCTGCAGCATTCCCACCAGGCAAGGGCTTGGCGTGGCAGATGGAGAAGTGCAAAGACGTTCATTGCACAGCTCAGGGTACCCAAATACCAGTGCACAAACAGGATAGAACCTCATAGAAACAGGGAGAGCAAATCCCAGGATTTCACCCAGTCACCTGCAGTATTCCCTGGATATCACCTATTATGGGAAGGTGTAAATAATCCCATATAAGGCCACTGACCACAATCTTCCTGGGCCATTGCTCAAGAAGGTCACTGACCCATGGTCCTCTTTTCCAGCCCATCTCAGGTGCCCTGGAAGTGTTTCCATGGTTACCAGCAGGCCTAGGGAAGATGCTTTCGTAGGCCTTCAGGCCTGCTCCTCTAGAACACCCACGGTGGAACCCAAAAGTCTCCCACACCATTAAATTATGCCCTTTGAGAGCTGGCAGAAGGCAGAGCAGTGCTGCACATCTCTGGGAAGGGTTGGGGTGGTGCCTCCTGGACAGCCAGGAACACAAGACCATTGCACAACACCAGCTTGTTCCTTACAAGGAGCAGGCAAACGTTCTATTGCCTCAATTTTAGGGCCATGCATCAAGCTGAACTTTTCTTGAACTTCTGCTATCTGCATTCTGCCCTCTCTGCAGTAATTCCTCCCTCTCGGTACCATAGTTCAGTGGGAAAAGAAGCTCAAGAACACATCTTCCTCCTTTTCCCATCACAATAGGCGATATTAAACCTTGTGTCCAGGCAGGATGGAATGCGTGCAAGTTCTGGGACTTTCTCAACTCTCAAACTGAGCAGTGAGAGCTGTGGATTGCCAGAAAATAATAAAAATAACCCCTCCTAGTTCAGCAAGAGGTTTTTAAAGCACTTTTGACAAAGTCCTGAACTGTAATTCTTTGTCTTGCTGATTTTTTTTTTTTTTTTTTTTTTAGTGTAGACGCTTTCAGGTAATTTTTGCTGTTGTCAGTTCAGCTGCTCCCTGTCTTCTCTGATCCCCCAAAAGCAGGGCTCCAGAGCCCTGAGTGTTTTCACCTCCTCCTTCTCGGGCTGTATATTGGTTATGTAGTGGATTGCAAAGGCCAACACACAACTTTGCAGTTTTTAAAGGTGTGAAACACTCTGAACTCCTCTGTAGAAGGTGGCATAAATACAGAGCTGTACAGGGTGCTACACAGGGAGGTGAGTTTGGATCCATTTCACACACACGTTCTCAGGCAGATTTGAGGCGGTTTCAAAGCTCTTGTTTTGTCTGAAGGACCTAATCCTTCTCTAAGTACCAGGCCTTAAAACATGTTTTAAATTGATGCTTCAGAAATAATGATAAAATTCAGGCTATTCTGCTCACAAATTTCTTCATTTAGAGAAAGGAAGCCTTTCTGAAGAAGGTCTGAGGATCATCAAGGTCTGGGCAAGTGAGGTCTTGTCAAACTTTTACAGACAAATGTTCTTAAAATTGAATAGCTTGTTTAGTGGCGTGAACCATTATTTCCTTATCTCTGGTTGTTCCTTTCTTTCTTTACTAAGATATTGCTTTCCTGTGTCCTGTTAAATTCCTCATCCTGTTAGAATAAGGGAGGGAAAAGGGAGAGAAATATTGTCCTGAGCTGCACAGACACATTGTCATTGTGGTTTCCTATTAACTTTCTGCTGATTTCTGCTTACTTATCCTGTGCTTTAATGTTGTGTTACACTTTCCAGCAGCAGTGTGTCTCTAGTGCTTTGTCTCTGAAGCACTAAAACTTACTGTTCCCTACTTTGCTGTTGTTGTCTTCCTTATGGAAAATAACCTCCTTAGGATCACAAGAACAACAGGGCCAGTTATTTTAATCAAATGATGTTTTTCAGGATCTTGAAAGGTTGCTATATCAGCCTCTGCTCTGACCTCTAAAACAAAATCACTTCCATTCACATTATTATCTTCAGCGTGTGGGAAACAGACGGAATCTGAATATTCTATTTTTCCTCCCTCCATTTTTTTTTGTAATTTTTTTTTTCTGTTTGCTTGATTCCTTTTGAAAATGCATCCAACCTATAAGCAAACAGCCTCCTCTGTGTTCATTCCCCGGCATTCTCCAAATATTCACATTCTTAAAATACCATCATCTTCCTTATTTTCTCAATTCTGTATTTGTTTACACTCAAAAGCTTCTTTGTAGCTGCCTACACTGAGCTGGGAAAACATATAGTCTAGTCCTCCTTTATGTAAATGTACAATAGATTGTTAATGTCTTTGTTACCAGATACCAGCAAGCTTTATTGAGGACAAATCCATATGCCAGTGAAATTGTACAACATGAATGTTCCCAAATGTATGCAATGTTCTTCAGATTAATTGGATTCTATGGAACATATTCCCATCACAATGTGCAGAGGTTTTAAACATATAACTCTCATTAATGTTAATGGGAGTCACATGCTTAAATCCCAGCACTTTTAGATAGGAAAGCATTGCTTTAAATGAAGCCAGCGTCCACCTTACTGTGAGCTATTACAAGTAATGATTGCAGTTTTCTGCTAGGGATGAGAAGGGAACAAGTGCTACCAAATCATCTCTCTGAAGCATTTCATATTTCTAACATTGCTCAACAAGAAACCTGTGCTGAACTGAAGAAATAACTCAGTACTGGAAGTGTTGCTCTTATGTTAAAAAGTGGAGTATACCTTTTCAACACTCAGCCTTAAAATAACAGAAATGAGCAGGAAACAGCTTTTTTTTTGTAGCAGAAGGAAAGAATGATCCTCTTTCTTGGTAGCACACATCATATTTTCGTGAATTTGAATGATACATGTACATAACCAGAGTGTACATTCATTAGTAAGAATTCTACCAATATGTCAGTGTGGGATGTTTAGTTATGTTTTTCCTAAACTGAGCCAAGAGCTTTGGTGGGAATTTTGTTCCCAGGTATTATTTAATGATAGTTCATAATACAGTTCTTTCACAATGCTGGAAATGCAGCAGAAATGGGCATTACTGAAACCTAAGGCAGTTCTTGAACAAAGTCACTGACTATGGACCCTAAATAGAGAAGCAGGGAAAATGGACTCTGAGGTGGTTAAGGAAGTTTTGGATTACTTTACATCAGTCTTTATAAAACTCATTAGTTAACATCTTTATCAGTTAACTAGCTGTGATGAGCCACAGGCATCGCACTAGTCATTTGTAAACAAGTGATAATCTCTTCAGAGATACAAGTAGGTGGAAGTACGTAAATGTGCATTTTAGATGAACATTTTGTGTCATCCCAAAGCCACTGTGAGATTTTTTTCTCACGTGTCCTGTGCCCATGAGGAGCTGTGCCTTGGAAATCCTGCTCTGCAGTAAGGAGAGCAGATTTCTGACATCCCATGGATTCCCATGGAAGCTGATTTTGCAGTCTCAAGGGTGGGATTATGTTCTGCTGGCAACGGGATGCAATGGCCTGGGAAGGGGACACCATTTCCATGGAAGGAGCAGATGTAACTGTAAATGTAATTGACAGCTTGGTTCTCTACTCCTCACTTGCTCCTGTAGGGAAATACGACAGTAATGTTGTGTAAGCATAGATAGGTTTTATATTCCTAAAACAACCAGGCCACAAACGGAAGGGACAGAAAAGGACTAATTCTCTGTTACATAATTGGTTATGGCAATAGGCCAGACTGTTTGAATCTTCTGGAAAAATCCCAAACACTGTGTATGGAAGCTGACTGTGGGAGGGAGAAGCTACATCATTGCTTGGTTTATGTGGCATATGTGTTGGGCAGGCTGAGGAGAAGGGCACAAAAGGCATCTCTGGTCATCTTGAAGAGGTCCTTGATATTTGTCTTGGAAGAAATGGTCTAAATCCAAACTCTTTTTCAGTCAAATATGTAGGGAGAAATGGTTTATCTAATATAGCCATGAGCTGGGGTGGTTGTGTGGGCAGTATAAGGAAGGAAACCTCTAATCCCTAAAAATATTGTGGTTGATTGTCCAAATTTGAGTCTCTTCTGGTCAGCACTAGACTTGTTCCAGCTACTCCATTTCATCCTCCAGCACTGTGTTGTTTGGTCTGTTCCTCTGTTCCTCAGAACAAAGCCAGCAGATGAGCAGGAGATATTCTGGTTTGCACAATCATACCTATGGAGAAGCACTCAGAGGTTGGGAGATGGTTATCACTGATCACGTGTCAGCATCTTCAAAACTCATCTAGATATGAGTAAACTGTTGCTCAAATAAAGCTCAATTCCTTCCTGCTTATTCAGTCCTTTTCTTATTACACTAAATTGCAAGCTTTCCATCTGCTACGTCATCTTTCTTGTGCTGGCTTCCCTACAATCTTCTGATTCATTTGCGACTCAGAGCAACCATCTCTGTTCCTGAGTATCTGAGAAACTAACTGAACATCAAGATTTAGCACTTGTGGAAACTGGAGGCATTACCTAGTCTTGGCTTTTCCCCTTCACTTCCTTTTCTACGGTCATGTTTTTTACTCATTTCTGCTTCTACCACTTCCATGCTTGGAAAGGGCGGAAACTTCTTTTCTTTTCCTGCCACATCTTTCCTCATGACGTCTCTGCATCTTATCGTTGGTTGACTTGAATGTGTGAGTCATGGCAAAAATGGAATGCCTCATCTCCCAAACCAACCACCTCCACCCCCAATTTTGTCCCCTCTCTCAGTCCTGCCATGTGGGTGCCACTGGTGACTCATCTCTCTTTGTGTTACTTCATCACACAAATGTGGCCACTTCTGTTGAAATACTTATGCCAGCTCAGGTTAAAGTTGGTAGATGGAGGGTTCACTGGTACTTCCATCAGGTTGGACCATTCCAAGAGCTGAAACAATCCTTCTTCAGCATCTTTTTCCGTCAGATAGTCCATCTAGCCAGTGTTAAACTGGGAAAAGATTAATTGAGGTGGTTTGAATGATTTGCCTGGCGGCCAGAAAGGACACTGCACAGGGCCAGAACATGCCAGAGTATTGTTTGAGTGGAAAGAAAGGAACCAAATTATTTTTCTTCCCTTCACTGGTTTGGCACGCAGTGACCCCGAATGAGTGTGTCCTTGTAGCCCAGCCAGACACAGAAATTGCTCCCTCTGATCATCCTTGCACAGACTGTAAGCAAAGACATCAGGAAGGGCAGAGGTGGATTGTAGCTGCCCAGTGTCTGGTGATTCCATAGGTGCTGTTCTCAGCAGGGGATTTAGTGTTTCTGGGTATTTTAGGAAATGTATTAACCTAATTTATCACCTGCCTATGTAGCTGGAGTCTGAAATGAGAGATGTGAACATTGATTGACCTTCAGTGGGAAAAACCTGGGAAAAAGGCTGTTTCTTGGCCAAAGCTTGCTAAAGAATTTTATTCATATTCTGATTGGCACTGACCAACACTACTACTCCTAGTTTAAATAGGATAAAAATTGCACTTCCAACTTAGTGGAAATCAGTACAGTGAGAGCAATGAATCCTTAGTCAAAAGCAGAGAGTTGGTTGTATTGCAAAAGCTTTGTAAAACACGAAGTTTTCTTGACTAAAGTGGGCTGGACAACACATCCTGGGGGATGCAAAGCAGCATTTTCTTTTCTGATTTAGTCAAGATAGACAACCCAGTGAAAGACACTTGAGAGGAGAGAGCAGGTGTATTTCCTTCCCCTGCCCTACTGTTTGCTCAAAGCTTGTCTTCATTTGATTCCCCCGTTGATAAAAACATTTTAAATGTAACACAAATGCAAAATTACCTGGAAAAGCAGTGAAGTGCCCACCTAAGATGTTCAGCTTGGAACATCCCTTTGCATCTGGGTAAGACAAATTCTAATATGACGGTGGTCCAACGCTGAGGGTTGATGCTATTTATTTGTCTATTTGGCACAGATCTTTAACACTTCCTTTAGTCTTTCACAATCCCTTGGCTAATATTGCTGGCAAATCTCTTTGTGGAGAAACATTGACCATCATACTGAAGGATGCCTTGTCCTTATTCTTTCTGTTTCCTGGGTGCACTCTACCACAGCTCCCATTGTTAGGCAGTATACTTGGGAAAACTGCTTGCTTGATTTAAAAAATAAAAATAAAAAGCGGGGAAGAAAGAGGGGAGAAAAAGGGCTTGTGAGCCTATGGTGAACTTAATTAACATCGCTGGAGGGACAGCAATAAAGTACTTAACAGGGCTATAGTGAAACCTTGCAAGAGACGAACGAGTCAAAATATTATTGACGTATTCAATTATTTGCAGTTGTGGGGGTTTTGTTTTCTCTGACGACTCCTGAAAATAATAAAGCACTTAAAAGTGCCTCTTTCACTTGGCTGACCCAGCGCTCTCGCAGCAGCACAGTGTGCTACCCCGGGAGGGAGCTGAGCCAGAGCCAGCGCAGGGCGAGGAGCGCTGAGAAAGCAGTACACACAGTCCCTCTGGAGGGGAGCAGCTCACATTCATCTCTAGGGGCTCTTCCTGCCTGGCCCGTATTATTTATTTTACTATTATTAGCATTTCTGAGGCACCAATCACTATGGTAACTGTGTGCCCGTAATAACTTTGCATCTCTGTGATTCTCTCCACCAGCGCTTTCTCTGTACTTCTCAGTTGCTAATTGCTTTCACCCCGCATGCATGGCCCGTTGCACTCTCTAGGTTATTAAACCTGAGGACCTGCTGCAGATGGGGAGGCTGAGGTGCAGAGGGTTTAAGGGATGAGCCTTTATGGGTCTCCTCATTCCTGGACCTGCCTCTCTAGGATAAATCTGCATTTCAGCTTCTTTCCCTGACTTCCTAGAGCTGCATTGCAATAGGGACTTAAGCCATCAACCCCTTCTAGGCTTCATCTTTCTCTTTCAATTGTTCCTATCACTTTTCTTCTGCTTGCTGAGCCCTTGAGACGCAGTGCTGGGAGCCAGGGAAGGCTCTGGCTGAATGATCTTGATGAAAATATTTCTCACAGCTCTTCAGGAGTGCATTTTGCCCCAGCCTTGCATAGACAGACATCGTGGGCATGGTGACCCCACGGCAAGTATGAAGAAGGACCACGGGAGGACCTCAATGCTCGCGCAGCTCAGCTGTGCCCCCTGCCAGCTTCAGAGATGCAGCCCCGTGGTTTTCAGCACTGGAGATGTTCACTGAGGGACCCCTGTGGTGATCCCCACAAACCTGCTGGTTAGGAACACCTCGGAGGAGAAACCCCCCAAACATCCAGATCGCAGGGCAGCAAACTCATCCCTGCATTTCACTTCAGTTTGCAGCAGCAGCCAGGACTCTGTGGTTGCAGTCACCCACTGGCACAATAGTGTCATTTTTAATCCTTTTAATATTTCTCTTTTTAAGAGCATCTTAGCTCGGGGGCCACATGGAGGCTGAATGGCAGGAAGCCTGTAAGCTCTGGGGTTGTGGAGGGGAAAGACACAGTCTGCAGCAGTGCCAGTACGCACATCACAGGAAGAATTATGGTTGATTTTCACATATATCTATAACATCTGTGTGGCTAATAAAATTGATGGAGTTTGTCATAATCAGCCTGTACTCTCCAGTGAGAGAATTATGTCTGAGCATTTGGAAATCTCATGCACAGGCAGTTACTGAGGGGATGCTGTGAAGATTAAGTTGTTTCTGCGTGGCAATGAATGCCCACGCTGAAATGCGCTGCCTGCGTCTGTGCTGCAGCGGGGTCCTCAGGAGGAGTGTCTTGTTAAGTGGGACACTTGTATTAACTAGAAAAACATGCTTTTATGTGCTACCTGCTGTCACAAGTGTGCATTTGCATTCATGCTGTTGCACTAAAATAGTGGATTTCCAATGAAACCAAAAACTAATCCCAGAAATCTTGCGTGGAGCAGCCCTGGTCCTCACTCCGTGTGGAAAAGGGGAAGTCCCCCCAGAAAAACATGAAGGTACCCCTCTGGTCTTCTACAAAAGCCTCATCCACCAGTGTTCCTGGCATTGCCTGTGCCTCGGGGTCGGCTTTTGGAAAGGCCTGAGCTCCTGGGCTCGCTCTGCCACAGGGCATCGTGTCCTGCCCATCACTGCCACCTGCTGCCTTGGGGCTTTTGGAAGCCCAACACCCAAAATCCATGGGGGTGGAATGAACTGATCCTCAGACATGTTTGTCCTCCACGGGCTGAGGTGTGAGGAATGGGTGTTTTGTAAAGTTATGGCTTTTTAGAGACTCATACAGTAACCTTTTGTAATAACATTACATAGTGTGCTACTTCCTGTGGGTTTTTTTTCTGTTGTGCTGAAGAGCTGGTAAAATCCATGTTCTTTTGCTGGATCAAATGTAATCAGCTGATAGCTGTCAAGTTCCCCAAGAAAAAAATGGACAAATAATGCTGTGATGACAAATTCTGATCACATTAGTTTTATAAGCAGAGATAGTTGCAATTTCATATGTGATGGATTGAAAAACAGTACTCAAGAGGGATTAATACATTCTGTATTTATTTACTGCATTTTGTTGGCTATGGGCTTAAACAAAATTGGTTTTGCATCCAAAATGTAATCTGAATGCCTGTGAGCACAAGAAGGCAGATGAACACAAGTCATTTGGGCATCCAATTCCTTTGCACGTGCGTGTAAACACTTCTTTTTGAAATATCAGAGTGGGCAACATTTAGCAGTTTGTTCAAAATGCAGACTCTGATTTTTCAAGGTTGTGCCTTATAGCCTTTTTGCTATAAATCTGGAATATGTGTAATTCTGACTATGGCAGTTCTGTACCTTCTGCCTCTTCACTGCCTTGCCAGCTCTGTGGCTTAGAAAACCTCCTGGAGCAGTGTGTGATATTGCTGTGTGAGCTCAGAAGAAATCCAAACCAAACGAACCTCTTTGGTAACTCCTCAGTCTTTCTGGGATGGATACAGCCATTCCTGCTCGACCTTTTGAAAGAGTTTTGGGGCCTGACCCAAAACACATAAATTTCTGAGGATTTCAGCTCAAACTCACGTTGCTGTAAGAAGTCAGCACTGTACTGCCATTTAAAAGTGAGTTCAAGTCTTTTATTGTTTTAGATCCAATGATAATAAAGACAAATGCATTGGATTAATAACTCTCCTACCTTGAAATTTAATTTAAAATCTCTTGTAATGTAATCACATTTGGGTGTGCCATTACCCAGATGGAGAGAAATTTGTTTTGTTGAGAAATTGCTTTAGCATAAGAATGACTTGAGTTTATTAACAGGGAAAAAAACATGACTCCCCTCCCCAGCCACTCCCCATGCATTCCAAAAATAAGAAACTCATTTCAACATGGACATTACTGGTTAAAAAATAATTACACATAATGAAATGTCATATTTCACACATACTCCCTGCAAACCATGCTTCTTAGTCTTCCCCAAAACACTGCAGGGTGTAACCGGCTCTTTCTTCCTCCTTCATGAAAAGAGTATTTCACAATGGAATTGTGTGATGACAAAAAGTGGTGCTGGAAAAGCATCACTACCCAGAGAGACATAAGGAATTGCCACAGGCCACTGCTTATAATCCCACACAGAATTAAGTAGTCATTGTATCTCTTTCCAGGGCTTCATTCTTCTTTTGTGACCTACAGCCTCAACGAGAGTTTTTACAGAAATGGAACACCGCGGAACAGCAAATTTGGGAACCCTGTCACTTGACAGAAAAATGTTTGGCTTAGAATGCTATTTTTTTAAAATGTATCTTTCAGCCGCTGTCATTAAAATTGTTAAATAGCTTTAGGAACCTGTTTTGTCAATTACCTTGGGGACAAGTATGAAATACTGGGCTGTTAAACGTGTGCCACGGAAAATGAACTGCGCGGTGTGAGAGCTGCGGGAGGAGCGTTGGCGGGGCCGCGCACCTCGGCTCCTCTGGGGTCCTCCCCACCGCTGCAGCAGCTCTAATTAGTTGGGATTAGATATTCCCAACTCAGGGAGATGCTCTCCATGAATATTTGTCTGCATTTAAGAGCAGATTTCCGCACAGGTTCTGGTGCTGACAGTTTCCCTCCAGGAGCGCTGGCGAAGTCCGGATTTCTGCAATGCCCAGATGTGCACAATGTGTGCGACCCATGTTGTGCTCTGAGGCCCCTTAGTCAGCTCAGCTTTGGGTTATTTCTTCAAGCAGGGCTTTCTTGGGGCTGATTCTTACATTTTTGAATGTATTTAGCACGTAAAAGAACGTGTACACCGTCTTGCATTAAACTGAATTGCACAAATGAATTTTGTGCCTGAGAGCAAGAATATTCACTGTATACATTAATGCTACCTCATTTCTAATTATTTGTTTCTAAATATGGGTGATGCTGCATGTCTCTGGAGGGGGGTATTGCAGTTCTGTGGGTTTATGTTTGGATGGCTACAAGTATTTTATTCCCACAATATTCCTTTTTTAAATAAATATGTAGTGATAAGCCAGTGACATTGCTAAGAAAAGACACTGCTAGAGATTATGATTATCATAACTGTAGTAAACTGGGGTGATGGTGCTGAGTTAAAGTTCCTGTGGCAAGATTTTTGCAAATTCCAGGGATTTTTCAAGAGAGTGAGAGGGAAATCAAAGATGTTTGTGGGTTTTTTACTCCTTAAAACTCCATCCTGAAACAAAATAGGTAGAAATGAAAGGAACAAACTAAGCAGGAAGGAAACAAAATAGGAGGGTAAGGAACTGATTGGAAACCCCAGGAACAGAATAGAGAGGGAAGGAAGTTTGACAAAACATTTTAATTCTTCTCCTTAAAAGAAAGAGTTATGTGGGGGAAAAGAATACTCATTTTAATTTTATGAAATGAAATTTTATAAATTCTCTCTGTTTAATGCCCCCATCTACTCCTGCCTGTAATTAACACTACTCAACAGTAGCACTTATTAACCTCAGTAACACTTTGCTTAAAACAATATTTTGCAAAATTGCAGTCTATTTTTCACTGCTTTGCATTGCTGGATGTCTGGGAGAGGTTCTACAGCCACCCATAACCCACTTCATCCTCAAATCCAGGCATACTTTACATTCAGAGCTTTGAAAACCAGCTAAATTTACACCCAGCTTGCTCTGGAAATAAATCTGCTCATTTAGATGAGGTCTCATTTAAAATGGCTTAGCCCAATAATTAATCATTTCATTCTCTTTATATATTTGTGGGTGTTTGAAAGAAGTTTGATTAGTTACCAGTGATTACACTTCCCAGCACCCTGCAAAGGAAATAATAAAATAAAACCCGTCAGGCTTTTGTAAGGATTGCTGGGGCTGAATTTGGGCTGAATTTAATAGCGAGTTACTAACTGGCAATTATTTGTCTGCCTTTAACAGGAACTCCATGATGAAGGAGGTTATCGTCCAGGAGTTATACCCAGCTTGTTTTCAAACCTGCAAAGGGAAGATGTGGTGAACAAAGCAGTGATGGCTGTGAGGTCCCTCCCCAGGCACCAGGAGAGCAGTGGGGCTGTTTTGGATCACCTGAGCACAGGTACCAACACCCCACCCTCTGCCACCCCCGGGACACTCATGTTCCTCCTGCCCATCATCTGGGCTCCTTCACTAAGTGCAAACAAACAGAAAACCTTCCAGACACAGATCTGTTGTTTCTAAATGCACTAAATTATTTTAAGGACTCCTGAGATTCAAGATATTTTTCTAATCCAAGGTTTTTGGCTTGTAAGGAGATGAAGAAGGTAAAAGATCGTGTTGGTCTGAGTGGATATTACATCTCTAAAGCTGCCCGTGGTTTCTTATCTGTATTGTGGCCAAAGTGGATGGATGTCAGAGTTCAACACACCCATGCTGTTTAACCTGGTGCTATTATCACAATGACCTTAACCAGCTAGGCAGTTCACAGAGCAGGCACTAAACAGAGCATGAGATGAATTTAATGGATTACTAGGGAGTATGTTATTGCAAGGAGAAGCACCTGTGGAGCAACATATTTACCTCAGTTCCACTGAATGAGCATGTTGAAAGTGAATTGGCACAGCCTTCTGCTTTATGAAAGGAAGTATTTTGTCATTCTTCATGCTTTCATTAAGAGGATTTAAGGCAGAGGATGCTGAAATGGTTCTGTGTTGGCACCAAGAAAAATCACAGATTAATAGTGGAGCTTGAAAATAGTAAAGTATCTGATTTTTTGCTTTTTCATCAACAAGCCTAATAAACCAGGATGAAACTATTAACATACAAATAGACAGCCTTCTGATTAAAACAGCAGCAGCCAGCCCAGCCTGAAAAAGACCTCTTCACGCAGAAAGCAATTATGATGGCGAGTGTTGTCCAATTCACTTCCATTTGCAACAAACTTAGGAAATCAAAATGTAACCAATCATAATTTTGCAGAAAACCTGGCGTTATTTAAAAATGAAGATGCTCTTGATTTTTCTTATCATGATTAGCATTTTAGAAGCCCCCAAATGTACTATAAGTTTGTACTCCTTTGAATTTCTACTCCAGGCATAAATAAGGAGACGTAAGCCCTCAGGATAAAGTATTGTGGGAAACTTCCCCAGAGGAAGGATGGATATTATCCTAGATTGTACTGCTGCAGTATACTTACCTTCATTTCCCTCATCTCCCCTAAGGTGGTCATCTGTGGAAAAAAATCTACTTACTTACTATTCCATCCTTTAACCAACTACCTCCTGATGATGATAAGGTAGTGGAAAGAAGTTTCCTGATTTTAAAGTCAAGCCAGGACAGCTGATACCCCTCAGATGTCCCAGCTTGGAAATTTTGTTTTGTCATGAGAGGAGTCACTGGCAGGGGAGAGTTTTCCCTCCTGCCAGAGCAGCCCTGGTTTCCTGTTTTCGCGCTCCGGGCGTTCCGTGCGCGAGCCCTCGCGGAAGCGCGGCCGTGGCGTGTCCCCCCCTCGGAGCAGGGAGGCTTTGCAGTCACCCTCTGCTGCCTAATTCCCATTTATGTGAGTGGAGCATAAGTGGTACCAAGCCCTAAATAATTTCCTCTTTCCCCCGTTCACAAAGGGTGTAAATACATGCCAAAATCGCTCCTCATTCAGTGAAGTGCAGAGGCTCGTCTGTAATTTAAAGCACGTGTTGTAGGACTGGTTGTTTTCTGAGGTCAACACGTGTATGTTGAGGGTTTTTTTTTTATTTTTCCATTCCTTGAACATTGATACACACTGTTCATTTTGGGGAAAGGAGTCAAGATGCATTTTTCCAGGTAGAGTGCCTGTAGAATTATCTGAAGGAATCCATTTCATCTGAGAGACACAGTTCTCTTGGATGCTTGGATGAAAAGATGTCTTAACATGCTAACTCTGAAATGTTGAGACTTTTTGGTATCTATCCTAATTTTGATATTGAGGCAGGTGTGCATTTTCTGTGCCAGTGAACTCATCATCCCGTTACATTTTCCTTTAATTAAATTTATTTTCAATATTCTTATTCCATCAGAACATAAAACTGGTAGCTTCTCACTTGTTTTGGTGGTCCAAACCTGATCATTATATATTAGGAAAGAATTTGGAGAATGAGCGTGCTGGAAGATGATTTCTGCATCACACAGAGTTGAAAACCTAATTAGACAGCTAAAGTAGCCTCCAAATATGCAGACGCTCTTTTGCTCTCCAAAATAGTTGCATCAGCTATCAATCAAGTGGATAAATGATGCAGACAGGCAACTGAGGGTTTTCATTTGTGAGTAATATTAATTGTGGGTGTAAAATGAAAGATATAATAAGTGATGAAGGTACCACTCAGTACTTAGATGAAACATTTTCTGAAGTTAGCTCCAAATGGGGAGTTCCAAATGGAACAATTGTATAAACAAATAAAATTTCAGCTAAGCAGGGACCATTGTATCTTCTTGAAAAAATATATAGAAGTGCCCATTGATTATTGTTCTCCTTGATTTTGGTTTTCCAGCCCTGTATTCTGGCTTGCTGTTCATTAGTCTGGAGTAATTGGGTTGGGAGAGCAGCATTCAGACCGTGGTTCAATATGCAAGGCAAATGAAATATGCAATTATCTGATACAGAGTCACAGAATTGCATCAAATGGAAACAGATAGTGCCAAATCAAGACCACATGTTTTTAAGAGGATTATGAATTTAAGCGATATGCAGCTAAATGTCATCTATTTGCAAATAATTGAGGAATTTGAAAAAAAAATCCTTTTGAAGGTTTTTGTGAATATAGTAATTGTAAAAACACTTGCCAGGATTTTTCTGAGGTCAGTGTGCAGAAGTCTGAAATTCAGACAGAAATGACTCTGTTCCTGATAATCCTCTCTGAATGGGACTCCTGATTGCCCTTCAATGGGGTCTGATCATTTCCCCATTGAAGACTGGACATCTGAACCAATGCTTTCAAGCAGTAATTAACCCCATGAGTTTTCAGATAAACCTTTAAAGGTTTTTTTTTATAAATCACGTTCAAATGAACCATTCTTTATCTAAAATCTGAAAAATCTCAGAGATGCTTTCTGCTTGCACTTAGAAAAGTTTTTTAATAGTGCATTTAGGCATTTCACTCCCTATGTCTGCAGTGGCTTGACAAAGGAGCTTTATATTTTCCCTTATTTAGATACTGGACAAAGCTCTTCACCTCAGGTCTGTCACTGAGCTCTACGTGTGGTTGCTAAGCCTCCCCTATCCCGTGGAAGGGTGGAGACAGGGCAGCAGTTTTCTCTGGAAAAGACATGGATGATCATGCCAAGTCCCAGAGAAGTACTGGCAGTGGCTTTCTTGGGGAGAGATTGAGACACCCTTTCGACAGGAGCCGACACCCATTTTGAGATGAAAAACGTTCATCCCACCATCTAACTCTGCAGTGTCTTCTCCAGCAGACACTTCTCTGGGAAAACACCCACTGCTGTGTCTGGGGCCAGTGGAGATCCTGTGACTTTCTCTGCGGATCCTCAATCAGCACCACCGAGCCTGCCTGTGCTCATCCTCTCCTTTCATTGCATTTTTCCCTGCACAAAATCCTGTGAACAGCCAACTGGCCACAGTTAAATGTAGGACTGTGAGTGAAACAGGTTCCCCCTGCCTGCTGTCTCCTTTCCAGAGACTTTATGGGGGTTCCTTGTCTTGTCTCTGCATCGATCTGCTCATCATCCTCTATGGTCTGGCAGTTTGGGGCTCAGTGTCCCATCTGCAGGCAGCAGGACTCTGACAGGGCTCACATCTCCCCAGGCTGCTGTGGGAGGGTTCACAGGGAGCCTGCTGTCAGTATGTGCACTGCTGGTGCCTCCACAATGAACTCTACATACACAAACTATATAATTTTGGCTAAATTCAGGCCCAAAGGAATCGCTATCTTGTGCTTTTCTCTCGCATGTGTATTTTTAGAGTAGCTGCAGTTTGGATACTGGCTTGCATAAATCCCATTCTCTTGGTGGTTTGGCTTTTGGTGCTGGGATGGGGTTGTGTGAATCTGTTCATTCAGTTAACTCAGAGTAACAGCTGAGTTCAGACAGGTCTGCTATAGAGACCTGAAACACATACCCGAGATAAACCAATTTCCAAATCTCATTGACAGATGCAACCAAATAAATAGTCAGTTTTAAAGCTTTTGTCCAGAAGATACTAGAGATTTCTATAACTAAGCCACTAAAATACATTTTAAATGTGCAAAGGATGAGAGAGTGTTTCCAAATGCACACTGCGAAATAGACCTTATGGATTGCCAGAAATTTTTGGAAATTGAGGAGATAGCAGTATCTCCTGTTTGGATAACCGTGCATAAAACAAGTGCTGTGAGCTTTGGAAAGCCCGTGGAGCACAGGGATAGGATCAGAAGGCAGAGGTAAGGGAAGGGCACTTTGTGGGCTTTATTGTGTCCAGAGACTGCATCCTATTTCCTACACTAAAGGAACACATCGTGTTGGGTTTTCTCCAACAAGCAGGATATTGTTTAAGTCCTTTTTCAACTAAGTGTTATCAAGTTTATTTGGGGTTTTTTGTTTTGCTTTTAATTGGGAGCAGCAGCAAAGTTCAGAGTACCATATGCAGATGTTACAGGGACACGAAAGTACAAGATAAGGTGCTTCCTACCACAGGAAGGCTATTTTAATAGTTGGTTTTTAAGCTGATATTTACGAAGGAAGGAAAGTCAAAGGCAACAATAATTAATGTCATCATTATGGTGTTGATTTTCAGAGAAACATAGTGGGATGAGGAACTCAGTCATTTCAGCTTTGCAGAAGACTTCAACACAAGATCAGGCAGCAGTTGAAATAAGCATCAAAATCTAGGTTTTTTCCTCTAAATTTTATATAAGGAACCTATATTTTGTTCAAGTATATGGATTGCAGATGGAAAAGAGTGCTAACAAAAGAGAAGGTACCTTTACAGGCCTCACCATCTTCCCTCATTAATGGTTCTCAGCAAAACATGCTGAGCTTTGTGACTTTTTATTTATCATTAAAACACAATTTTTGTTATTTGCTGAATGGTTAAAATTTTTTTTCCTGATAATTTGGGGAGGTAGCTGTTTATCATACAGAATGATAAACAAAAGCTGCAAAAGTCTTTTCAAATGGGTTAGTTTGCAGCCCTATAGAGCAGTCCTTCATGAGTTTATTTGCATCGTCAGGAGAATCTAAACTAATTTAATTCATGGTAGGGAGCATATGTTAATGACTTCTCTGGGTGGAGGAAGGTACTGCACACCTCCCTTCTAACTCAGTCGTCCTGCTCTGCAAGCAGGCCAATAGATCAAAACCACATGCTATCTCATGGTAAGAATTGAATTCGTGTTCTCAGGTGCTTTTATCCATCACAAAAACCATTGGTGTGTTTGCTACCCCGTCAGACTGTCCAGAGGTTGAACTGGGGACAGGTTGGATGGATCCCTGAGCAACCTGAGCTGGTGGGTGACATCCCTGCCCCGGACAGGGCATGGAACTGGAGGATCCCTAAGGTCCCTTCCAACCTAAGCTGTTCTGTGATTCTGTGATCTCCCTGCCCAACAGAACAAGGTCGTGTTGGCCAGTGGGAGAGGAAGGGAGGGAGCTCTGTTGTGAGCTGAAACAGCATTTCTGCTTTCCCAGCTTCCTCACTTGCAGGCTTGTTCTGACTTAACAACTCTGTGGCCTTCACAGGCTTGAAAAACTGTGTAAAGGAACCAAAAGAAAAGGTATTTCAAGGAATGAAATTAGGGATTGTAAGGATCTTTGAATAACTAGTGTTTTCAAACTGGGTTAAAGCAGACTTAGAGTAATCTGACATGATGTAATCCTAGTGAAGTTGCAGGAAAGCAGAAATTAAGTATTTATTTGGGGTATTACAGTGTCTAGTATAAGATATTGTTAAGTACTGTCAGTAACTCATTATATATTTATTTTAAAAAATAAGAACTTAAAAGAAAAAAGAAATTTGAGATTAGAATGTGGTTGCTGTACATGCATTATACATGCTTCTCCTTCTGTTCCACTAATGGATCCTGACTGCCAGAACAGCGAAACGAACCCTTGAAATTAGCGGAACTAAGACCCAGATCTATTAAAAATTTTCATTTGCCTCCAGTGTAGAATTTCAGACAGATCCCTGATTTCTGCGAAGCATTTCCAAAGTATCACAGCTATGCTGCAAAATGATTTTTCTGTCAAAGGGAACAAACGTGGTGGCAGAAGCCATTGAAACTTCTGCTTCCTAATGGCCACGCTGCAAAGACATGAAAAGGATGAAGCATCTCTAGTGGCACATCATTAATGCTGGTGGCAAGCTGAGGAACTGCTGGGGAACGAAACAGCAGCAGCAGAAAGAGCCTGAGATGAATGAAGCAGGAGTCATCAGCATGGAAATGCCACCGTGATTATACAATGTTCTGAAAAGAACTAAAGGCAAAAACAAAGCTGAAACCAAGAGGCACCAAGCCACCCATGTAGGCTTCACCACCTGATCTCTGCAGGGTTTTATTACAAGTCACTGCTGGAGAATAGGACCTCTTACCTGCCAGTCCTGGTGACCTCCCACTGCAGGGAGAGTGGCTAATCCCAAAATTTTCACATTCTGAGCTAAAATCAGAGGTGAAATGTTATTGCAGTTGGAAATTTAGCTATGGGTCTTCAAACAAATAGAATATGGAATGGAATTTATGGGCCAGAGTAGTTACCCCTGTAAGGGGAAAAAGTCTAGTGAAAATCATATTAAACTACACTGTGGAAGTGTCAACAATCTTGTCTTCAGTGCAGAATGCTCATCAGGAAACCCTCCACTACTAAGTTATGCTTCATTTTTAATGCTGCCCAAGCATGCTCTGCTTTTGCCAAAATAATGGAATTCTGAGCCTTTTCTGGGACTTTCCGTATGACTGGGGTTTTAAGTTATATCCTTCAATTTTTACTTTTTTTTTTCTTTTTTGGTAATGGGAATCTTTAGTGCCTGGAAAATTTGAGACACTAAAAGAACTTAAAAAAATGTATATGCAGGAGAGGGTTTGGGTTTCTTCTGAATCCTGGTCAGACTCTGGAAAACAGAACCAAACCTCAGAACCAAAAATTCCTTCATGAGTTTTCAACATTTCTGCTAATGCCGAGTTCCAGGATCTGGTTTACATTGGGAAACCTTGACTCCTGGCTCCAAAGGGTTCAATTAGTCAAAATGGTTGGCAGATGGAAAAAATAATTAAGTTCCATCCAGTGTTTTGTACAGTAAAAATAGACTCAAGACACAATAGCCTTACCTTGAACTTTGCAGGCCAGCGTCACATAAAGATAAAGAGGGAGTCAGCTTTTAGGAGCTGGATTATCTAGCAGCACACCAACAGTGTGAAGCTGGGCTGCAAGGGCAGCTGCTGCTGCAGGCTGAGCACGTGATTATTAGCTTAATGATTTTTTTAGCCCAGATTGAAGATGCAAATTCTGGCAATGAGAAATAACTTGACATGGATATTATGAGATTACCAAAACCTCATGATAGTAGTAATAACAATAATCATCTGTTATTTGAAGAGCTGCTGAAATGCATGGAAATTTTAAAATATTATTCTTAGAAATCTTTCTCCTAAATACTTTGTCTTTCCTGAAAATTACAGAAAAGTAGATAGATAGCACTTTTCTCAAACAAATTTTCATTTTTTTGCTTAAATACAGCCTTAGGTGCCCAACTTCAAGAACCTGAGTTTGAAAATATGGTTATGGACCAGAAACATAACCTGTGCCAAAATTTGACATTAAAATTATTTTTACTTCAACTATTCTATGAGATAGGTGGGACGAAGAATTAGATCCCACATTATGCACCAGATCATTCTGAATAATGAATATATTCACCAAAAAAAAAGAAGCATATAGAGTAAATTTGCAAATTGGGAAGTATGGCTTACTACACAAATGATTTATTACAGAAGAAGCTGTAGTGAAAATTTTATGGCCAAAGCAATGTTTTGGATAATAAATTATATATTGCAGACAATAAAAAGTGGACAGATTCCCCACCACTGTCAATGATAGTACCTGGCAGTACAGGGCACATGGGCTTTGGGGATTTATCCCTAAGTACAGAATGAAATCTCCAGATGGTGGGAATTACTAGGGCAGAACAGAGATCTAGGTTGTAACATTAATAAAGTTTTCCAGAAAGCGTAAGAGTTCCACATTTCCACAGTTGCACATCTACACTTTTACCTCCACTCTTGGCTGCCACTCGGGGCTGGATCCAGCTGGGAGCTCAACATCCAAACGGGATGGCGAAATAAATTCCAGGGATCTCTGTGCAAGTCTCATCAAGCTCTGCAAGGTGAGGTAAGTCTGCTTCCCATTGCTCACGTCCGTCCTTGTGTTCCCCAAACTTCTACCAGGTATGATTGCCATCTCTTTCCCGCATCCCTGCTCCCCGCTGCCCTGCCCCACGGGGGCTGCACCCGCCGTTGCCACCCCACGGTTCTCCACGGCAGTAGGGTTTTGTTACGTGTTTGAGCAGCACTGTGGGTCCAGGGTGAGGACAGGAGTACACGGGGAGGCTCCTGACGGGATATCATGGGATGTTTTGGCAGCACTGGAGCGGTTGAATCGTGATTGGTGCCGCAGTGCCAGCGCTTTAAAGAAGTGATGTCCCCGTGTTTGTGATTGCTCTGATGGTCTGGGCTCCTCTGAGGGTGCAGCAGATGGCCCCCACCTTTATCCTCATGGAGTGTCTTGTGTTTATCTGTGGTGGTAGTCCAGAAAAACCACTGAATCTGTCCCAAATCATATGGTGTTTAGAGGGATAAAGATGTTCAGCTAAGCCTGGGAATCATTAGGTGGCTGCCTTGGAGCCAAGCTGTTTGGATGGGGCTCAGTTTCACAGCTGGCAGAAGAAGGAGGATCTTTTTCTCCTTCAACTGCTGAGACTGTCAGCAGCAAACTTTCAGAGCCACCTCCCAGTTTTTGGGGATTTATGGAACGGTGGAATGGGTGGATGTCCTGTCTGGCCAACTCTAAAGCCATTTTTTTGGTGCACATGTGTGACAGGGTGTCTTTAAATTTGGAACCTGCTCTGTATTGTTTTGTGGTTTGGGTCCAAGTATTGGATCTAAGAGCGATAATAGTGGTGGATCTTGGTATTTAAAGTAGGATGTGGCAAAGGTGAAGGGTCTCAAGAGGCAGAATTTTCCTTTGAGTCGTAACACTAGTTCACTCCACCTGAACCTCCAATGAGCATTCAAAGCCCTGATTTCTCTAATCTCTCAAGGGCCAAGCTTCCCGGCTTCAGCCTGTCCCAAAGCACATGCTTCTGACTTGACACAGCTCTCCTTAGAGGCCAGAAAAAAATCAATGTATACTGTTAAACCCAGTGAGGATTAGCAGAAGGGATGTGCTAATGAATTCCATGTGAATATGCTACAGCAGACCAGTCCTACAGAGCACAGAAATAATTTGGTAGAAAACCTCCCTGATTTGCTTTCCAGCCTGGACTGGCGGCTGAGCCTTCTCTCACCTGGAACCAGGGCTATTTCCTGGGAAGCCACTGGCATCACCGGGGTGGTGTGAGGTGTGGTACCCTGCCCGGCGTGGGCAGAGCTGCTGCTGCACAGATCAGAGCAGGCAGCACATCTTGATGTCTGCTGCGACTCATGAGGTGAGGCTTTGATGTAGGTCCAGGACCTGGCCCTGTGATGCAAGAAGCACTGCAAAACCTGCTTTTCAGGGAGCACATCCGTAGCCATGGGATCTTCAGAAACAAAATCTTGTCCATCAGGAAGCCTGTAACAGTGATCAATCCTCAGGACTTCCTGGAGAAGAGTTCCTTGTCCTAGATTTGACATTAGTGTCCTCCACCTCTGGGGAAGCCCAGGCCTGTCTCATGCTGTTACATGAAGTACCAAAGCAAAGGGTTTAGGTTTTGCTTCCAGCTCAGTGCTCCCATTGAAAATGCTAAAATACCTTTTTGTGTGATGTTCTGTAACTGAGTTTAGTTGTAATACCTCAGAAATACACTGCAGTGAAAACCTCTAAGTTTTCACTAGCAGAGCAGCTGTGCCAGCTGGCTAAGAGAAACTGGTGTGACAATTTTTCTACTTTTTCACCCACTCCCCTGTACCTCAGTATCCTCACTTTTACTTCTTTTCACTAGTCTGGCTCTAGCTCTTGTCTTTGGCTGTGCTCCTGTGCCCACGTGCCTGCACGTGCACACACAGGCTCAGGCAGATATTCGTAACCTGACTTCACAGTTCATCCCTCTCCCTTGTTAATTTTAAGAAAAAAGGGCAGGAAGAATGAAAACAAAAGCGCTACACGGAGGAATGAGGCAAAAATAGAAATCCAAGGATATGGTGGTTGCAAGGGATGCCCAGAAATTTCCTTCTGGAGTCTCTTTTAATCATCTCTCATACTTCGCTTCGCTGCTCTTCTTTCAGCTGCTCGGGCCAGGTTTCTTGGTAGACTGCTACTGCCAAATGCTATTATAACCAAACTGCTCTGATCTTTGGCCAGATCTTAGGAAAGAAGTGGGTGTGCTGAAGCGTTGGTGAGCCAGTGAAGGAACTCTTTACCAAGGCTGGAATGGCAAACATGACTGCACAGATGAGAGCTGCAGGAGAGGGCTGCAGTGCTGCCACGGGGTCTGGTTTCAGCTGCTGCATGCGGGGAAGAGCAGCCCTGGGTGTCGAGGATATACAACCCTTGGAGCTACAACCACCCAGAGGCTAGCACACAACACGGATAACAGAAACATCTTTTAAAGTGCTGGGTACCTGAGACACCACCTGGGCTTTGCTGACGTGTCCCCGGGCTGTGCTGACAAAGTGCAGATCCCCAGCAGGAATAACCGAGGCTGTACTGAAACTCCTGCCCATGCCGTCCAGGAGAGGAGTCACCAAGGAGGCAGAAGGGCTCCATTTGGGCTCTCAAGACTGCATCTCCCTTATTTAGGACTCAGGGTGGACTCCACATCTGTGCCTGGCCAGCTCAGGGCAAGGAAAAAGTGTGGCTGGAGCATGAAGAGGGGCAGAGGTGGGAACACAGAGCTTTTACAAGTTCATCCTGTGAAGAAGGGCTGAAACACCATTTAAACATATTAATTTCTCTGCAAGACCTTGCTCCATGTTAAATATTAAAAGAAATGTCTGAGCGAAAGACCAAAAAGACTCCAACATGCTATTCACAAATGCAATGAGCTTGCAGGTTCCCAGAGCTTACACCGACTCTGCCATACATCTGCAATAAAAGTGTCTCTATTTGCTTAGCAGATGCGCTGGAGTCATGCAGAGTTCAAATTTACCATACCCATCAAGATGCAAATCCCAAATTTCGCTTAGCATTGTCCCGTTGGTAAGGATGTTACACGCAGGTCAGGATTCTATCTCCCCCCAAGCCCTTTAAATGTGTTTATTCATTTTGTTTATTTTCATTTCCCAGTTTCCACATGTCGCTCAGTCAGATTTTCTGTGAGCAAGGCTGAGAGACGAATAACACATGTTACCCCACAACTGACCTTGAAGGGGAACTGAAGAAACCATCTTCCCTAGGGCTGAGATGTAATTCAGACCCGAGCTTGCTCCGTAGAGGTCCTTTTCTGAAAAGACACTGCCAACTGCGTCGTAAGCCCTGGAAACGTTTCTGCCTGCATCGACAGCAGAGCGTGACGTTCATACCAGGGGGATGTTGAGGATTTAGCCTTCTGTGCCATCCCTCCCTCAGCTCCCGTAAGCAAAGCAAACGAATTCTTTGTGTCTTAGAAGAATTGGATAATTCAGCCAACTTGAGTCGTTTCCTTGCAGGCCTGGCTTTTCACCTGAGGGACTAGGTTTGCTGATCCTGCCCAGGTTAAAATGACTGAAAATCAATGTGGTTTGACAGCTGCGGGAAAAAAATAAATAAATGGATGTACAAACTGTTGAGCAACAAAGACTCTTCAAATGGATACGAAGTGAGGCACAAAAAGAAACTCTTGTCTCTGATCTTCCTTACAGGCTCTTGATTCATGGCAGTCACAGCCCTGTCTGATAGGGTTACTCTGGCTCTTCCATGGTGTTTTCCACCTCCTTGCACTCTCTGCTCAGGAAGAAGTCACAGGAGGGCTGCTCACCTCTCCCCTGTCCATCTCTGGCTGAGCTGGGCACGTCTCACAGGAGATGGGTATGTCTGAGTTGCCTGAGCCTGATGTTGCAGCCTGGTGTGGTGGTGCCCACTGCCCCTCTGATGAGCTCTCTTTGCCTTTGACACAGCAAAATGTGCAAATCCTCCCCCGTGGAGCGCAGCTCCCGAGGACATCTGAGCAGGGAGGGGAATTGGGGGTGGCACTGTGGAATGCAGGTGTTGTGGGAGCCTGTGCAGAATGGGGCAGTGATGCCAAGCTGCTGGTTTGACCCCCTTGCATTTTTCTCTTGGGTGAGTGGTCCAGAGCAAGGTCTGGAGAAGCAAGTCTGGTTTAACTTGGAGTCAGTTATCTTGTCACAGCTCCCATAGGCCACCTAGATGCTCAGAAGCTGCTGAATTTTAGACACCTCCATGCCAGAGGCTCCACCTCTGCCTGCCAGCCCCCTACAGACAGCAGCTTTCCTGGTCCTGCTGCCCAGCACTGACCTCAGGAGTTCATACAACTTCCCCCCTCTCCCCCAGTATCACTTCTTTCTTTGGGGAATGTGATCACTGTTTCCTACAGCAATTCAGAATCCAATTATATCTCTGAACCATTTGGACAACACTCTCAGGCACATGGTGTGATTCCTGAGGCTGTCCTGTGCAGGGCCAGGAGCTGGACTCAATGATCTTGGTGGGTCCATTCCAGCTCAGGATATTCCGTGATTCTACGATTTTCCCTGAAGGTTGAGCAGTTTGGGAAGGGGCAGGTATCAGAGGCTGCCTCAACAGCTTGGTGTCACCCTCCAGTGAAATCTCAGACCAACACGGAATTGCAGCACAGAGAGGAGATAAATGTTACATTCGGCATGACTTGCCAGTTCTGACACACAGGAACACTAAACACATACCCTGACAAAATCCTAAAGTCACGCCAATTTGAATCCAAAAACCTGCCTCCTCAGTTAGCGCTTAGTAACAACTTTATATCATTTTCCCCATGTAATTAAAATGCCTTTCCCGAGCCAAAAATGAAATTTTCTTTACAGTAGGCAATTCTTATGTAAAACTGTTTTTCTCTTTAGTTTCTGTCAGTTTAATGTAAGTTTTTAGTTGTGTTTGGAGACATCCATTTTGGGAGTTATGACATTTCCTATACTGGTATTGTGATTGTGGGGAAAGAGGAAAGTAAACTGTGTACTTGGATTTCAGCTGGACCCAATATCAGCTCAAGTTCTAGATCCAGAAATGTTTCCACAGGTTTATGAATACTACCTATGGCTGGCAATGGATAGGGGTAAAGTGTCACTAGTGAAGCTTTTAGGAAGGTTTGTTAATGCCCATGGCAGCCCAGTAATTCCTCCTGTTATGACACCTGTGCTAAGGAGAGCTGAATGGGTCACGTACACATTTTCTTCATATTTTCATTCTGTGGGTTTGATTTTGACTGCTTTTACTTTTTTCAGCTCAGCCATGACTCTTGCTCTGCAGCAGTGCTCAGCAGCTGCTGGGGACCTGGAGCTCTCTGTGGCCATCCCCTTCTGCCAGTTTGGGGTTTAGGCACCTTCCCCTCGTTCCTTTCCCTCTTCACTTCTTCCCCAAAGAGCTGCATTTCAGTTTAGTGCCACTTTTGGAAACATGGGTTCCTGTGATCTCTCAGATGTGCCAACGGGCTCACTGGCATTGCAGGTCAGAGTTTCTGTCACCACCCTAAAAATGGACTTATTGGCAAAGGAACAAAGCTCAGAAAATAACATTTTAAACCTGTCAAGTCTGATTTACAGAAACCTTCCATGATCTAGAAAAGAAACAAGCAATGATTGCGTTCTACTCCACCCTAATTTTAATGATAAAAAATGCTAGTATAGTTTTCCAGTTGACATCCCTGTAAAGGAAATAAGTAGAGTTGGAGTAAATCTTCCAAATAAACATATTTCTCAGACATAAACATGATAAATCTTTTCTTTTGAGAAAGATATAAAGAATGGTTAACTTAAAATATGCATATAATAACATATTACCCACAGCTTCTCATGTTTAAAAAGATTCCATATGCTGGGAAAACCCATAAAATAAAACCCAAGAAATGCTGCATCCTCTTTCTATTAATTTGAAACAGTCACTTAATTTGAAAAAGGAAAGAAAAAATAAAGAAAACTGGTAGAACAGAATTATTTTATTTTTTCTTAGAAAATCCCAAACAAATCAGTAACTCCAGCATTCCAATCTCCTCATCCTGTTTTTAGTGGTGTATTAATATGTAAACCCAATACTTCTGTTGAAAAATAGCTTTGGGTAAGGAAAAAATGGTAGCAAATTCCAGGGTGGCCTTACTAGCATTTTTGATTGAAAAAACTTGGAAAAATGTTGTTGTTTTAGGATGATGAGAAGTGCTGCCATCTCTTGTGGTTTACCCAGGATTGTCCCAAATTTGACTGTTGTCTCTGGTTTGGTTTAAAACCTAAAAAGGGGCCAGTAACCGTGGCTCCCTCCCTTCCCCATTCTTGCCCCATATTTAATGAGTAATTGATTTTAAAATAGTCCCACTGAAGGAGCTTTCTGTTGAAGTACCATGGATGAAACTACTTTTCCTATTTATTTTTTTTTAAGAGGAGTTTATATCTCCAAAAAGGTGTATTCCATATGACTGTGGGCTGCAGGGCTGGGATGGTGGGAGCTGGGGAATAGACTGGGGCTAGGAGGCCTTGCACTCTGGGCTGATTATGATTTTGACTTGGTTAATGAATATGGGAAAATAATTTGTATTTCACTTGACTTCATTTGTGATTCCCACTATTTTGTCAGGCATTTTCACGTGGAGAGCACTTGGTGTACAGATGCAGGTAACTCCCTGGCTGGGGCACCCAAAACTGATCCTCCAAGAAACAGAGCAGAGTCCAAGAATTTCAGGACCTTTCAAGACACCATCATGGGGATGGTGCCTGTCCTGTTTTATATCACAGCCCAATGGTCAGAGCCCTTCCTTGCAGAGCTGTTTTCAACTGCCTGCTTTCAGTTTGGGTTCTTTCCAGTTCTCATACATCACTGTCCTGTGAACCTCTTGATCTTGATCGGTTGTGGATGCCCCATCCCTGGAAGGGTTCAAAGCCAGATTGGATGGGGCCTTGAGCAGCCTGCTCCAGTGGAAGCTGTCCCTGCCCATGGCAGGGAATGGAACTGAATGGGCTTTAAGGTCCCTTCCAACCCAAACAGTTCTGGGATTCTGTGCCATTTGGGCTTTTGGTTTTGGAAGGGGCCAAGGCTCCCACCCAGCTTCAAATTCCAAACTCCTCATGCCCCAGAGAGGCCACAGACCTGAGCAGAGCTGGGGGCACGCCAGGCAGGGAACGTGGAGCTGCACACACCACAGCCTTTCTGAGCACCTGCAAGTGCACACGGGGTTTAACCAGCCCAGTGCCAGCCAGCCAGGGCTTTCCCAAGGAGGGCACCCCAATTCCCTCCCTGTGCCCTCTGAGGGGCTCACCTGAGGCTGTGGTGGGGTTAACTCGGGCTGGGCCAGGCTCCAGCTGTGTGCACGTGCTGTGGGGACTGGGCTGGGCCCGCTGTGAGTGCAGCTATTCCCCCCGTCAGCTAGAAAAGGGCTGTGTCTCCTGCACTGGGATTAGCACTGGGGGGAGGAAGGTTTTTATCCTAGGCAAGGAGGTGGAAAAAAAACTGTGTTTGACTGATTCCTCGCTGAGCAGCGTCTGGGGAGGGTCTGGGCTGTGCAAAGCTGTCCTGAGAGGAGCTCTCTTGGCAGAGAGGTTAAGAGAAGCCTGACCCGCTGACTGCTTCACTTAACATCCAGGCTGGGGAGATGCTTGTTTAGCCCAAAAGCTTGGGTGAGGCAGTCAGCTGGAGTTCAAGATCCAGGGACTTAATGTCCCATGACTGAGTGTAGCTTGTTTGACCTGTAGTGCAGATCTTGAGAAGAGGGAGCAGGAGTGTTTTTATGGTATGTGCTGAGCCTGCTCTCCCTGACTCAAACACCTCCTGGAAAATGAATAATTGAACATACATGTGACTATGTATAGACCCTTCTTCAAACAGAACCTGAAATGGGGCGGAATATCTTCCAACTTCATAGACTTTTTCTCCTGCTAACTGCACAGGACTGGCCATAAAATCTATAGGGACATGGCTCTATAGCAGGGAGCAGGCTTTTCAGCCCACGCTTTTCAGTCTGAGCAGTGGCCTTCAACTCTGAATTCTTTAAGCTAAGCAGTGTGGTGAATTTCTCTCTTCAAACTGAGCTGGAGTAGAAGGAAAAAACAAATTAATTCCGATTAGTTTTTTTTTTTAAATATTATTTGCCAAGCCACACTTCTCCCTTCTAAAATCAAGTGATATTACTATTGGCACAGTGGGTTTAAACTCACTACTGGGTTTTGCATGTTTTAGTAAGGGATGAAATTGATTGAATGAGATTGTCTATTAGTTGCAGTAGATCAGCAGTTTCTTCTTTGTAGTGATGCAACTGATTGTTTGCCGAATAATACAGTGAGAATAGACTCAGCATGCAAACCCTGTAAACTCTCTGAAGAAAAAGCCATCTCCTTTTTTTTCCCCAATTGCTTCCAAGCCAGTAGCTGCTTCTAATATTCCTGTATCCAGTGTGAGCCCAGTGCTGTTCAAAACACACATCCACTATTTGTCAAGGGCTGTAATTGTTAGGAGAAAAGGATGTTGAGGAAAGCAGAGTAGAAACAATATAGGAGGGCTGATTGTGGAACTCCCTGGGCTGCATTTTGGGGCAGCTTGGTTCAATTCCTGCCTCTGCTACCTCCTTCTCCTGTGACCTTGGAAAAGTCTCTCAATCTGCTCAGTCTCAGTTCCACACAGGTGTAAAAAGAGGTAAAAAGAGGCACGATTTTATATGCAGTAAATATAGAATAAATGCCAACACTATGTATTAAATACATGCCTGTATTAAGTGGTAAAGCAAGAACCAATTCTGCAAAGCCTTGTGTGATGCCCAGGACATGGGGTCCTGATTTCACAGTGCAGCACTGGCAGTGCAAACCCCAGATTCATCCTGTCCTTCTAATTCTTGACAATGTTCGTTATCTGAATGCTGAGTTTAAGTAGATGCTTATTTTTAGCCTGTACATTAGTGGGCGAGGGAATGAAAGGGGAGGATCTCCCACACCAAGCTTTTTTTATTCAATATAAATATATGTCGCATAATATTAGGGACAAATAAAGGGTTCTTGCCACTCATAAGGTGTTATGGTAATCCTTCACGGAGTCCTTCTAATGAATAAACCAGAGATGCTTCATAAGTCGTTTATTAAGGGTTAATGATGTATCTTCTCTCTTTGGCATCATTCCCAGCCTAAATCAAGCCTGCTTCATCTCATATGGATATGAAAGACAAACTGTACAGATTGAAAACATCTGTATACTGAGTGAATGAACCACATGGCAGCAGTGTCATGCAGAGATTTACTTAAAACTGTCCCCTTTTGTTTGACTTTAGAGGAACAGCACAAATAAATACAGTAGGTTCTGTTTAAACAAAGAGGACTCTGATCAATAGAGGTTTGTATAGCTTACGACCTTCAACTATAAACAAAAAATTGGGGTAAACCCCACAAGTCTCAGGTCAATTGCCATCTTATTTACTTTATTACGCCACTAATGTTCTAATCTCTCTTGCATATAAAATGCTTTACACAAGCCATCTTGCTTTGCTTCTCCATTTTCACCAGAGAGAAAAGGGGAGGTTGGGTTTGATTCAGAGCAACCTGTGAGTGTGGGTATAAGTGTGCTGTGAATTTAGATATTGTGAACTTACAGCAGAGAACACAGACTAACCAGTTCAGGCAAATTTCACATTCCAGTAAATTTTGGTTGAGGTTTCTAATAGTCTTTGGTACTTTTTGAGAGGGTTCAGGCATCCACAAAAAAAAGCAATAAGGTTTGTGGCACACCATAGCCAGACATGGGCACAAGAAACACGACAGAGGCAGTGCCATATAGAAAATAGTTGATCTGTTCTGGCTGTGAGCAGGGGTTATCCCTTGAAAACACTTGAAAACATTTGCAAGTATCTGATAGGGACTGACCCTAGCTGCAAGTCTTTATTGTTATTATTTTTGTTACTGTCTCCCAGCAAGATTAAGTAATTCCAAATACTGAGGGGATGACACTCCTGCATGAGTTCTGCCCTCATATCTCCAAATAGCTAACTTGAATTGTAATTACTTTTTTTCTGGTACATTTTCTCATTTTCTAGAGGGGAGAGACTATTATCTTAATCTGTTTCTGTCCATTTTTATCTTCCCTGGATAACTTTTAATCCTTTTGGTCAATTTTAACAGAAGACAAAAAAGGGGGAAAATGTGCCTATAACTGGTTTATGAATATAGGCAGAAAGGTAGAGGAGAAATATTCCAGTCATGCTTTTCCCAGTGGTTGAATCTACAGCGGGAGCCTTGGTGAGGCATCAGAAGAGCCAGTCAAGACACACAAAGCCAGGAGAACCCAGATTTATTAGCCTTGCTGCTTAGTTATTCAGATGTTTTTCTTTGCTGAGGACATTCCTGTTCCCATTGACTCCAATGTTTTCAACTTCAGTGTTATCTGCTCTAATCTAGGAAATACTTCACTGCTGCTTCAAGTGCATTTTCCTGTGGAATTCAAACACTTTGTGGGGTAATGGAGGGGTAACTCCCACTGGGCACGTTTTTCCTCAGGGATTTGAGAGATCTGGAGAGATATTTCTGGATGATGTTGTCTGGTTTTGAATTTATGCTGGGGTTTTTTTGGTTAAAATGCAAAGAGCAGCCAGGCACTGCTTGCCTACCTAGGTTCTCGTCCCACTGACGCCTTGTCCCTGTTCTTAAAATCAGAGCCCAACATGGTTAGAAGGGAAAAAGGGGTTTTTACCTCGGTATTTATTTTAAGGATCCCTGGTGCACTCCGTCCAGGTGGAACACTCCGAACATGCACATGGAAATGCCCACCCTAGAATGCACACCCCAAAATGTGCAAACATGATAGATGGGCTATAGAATTATAGCCCCAGTCCACCCCNGAAAAGGCAAAAAAAATCATTATGGCATCATCACTAGCCAGGTGAGTCCTGCTCCGTGGAGCCGCGTCTCGGCCGCACACCTCGCTGGCAGAAAATCTTACAGACAGCTTTACAGTTTTGCAACTGAACAGTTGTGCCCTTGTCGTGCTTCCAGCATTTCTTCACCGCCCGCACTTAGGCCCAGAAACTGGAGCTGCAAGTCCCAGGCTCAGCAGTAATGCCTCCCCCATCATTAAATAATTGAGTGCGCCCTGCAATGCGGAGCCCGGCAGCCGGAGACGCTACCTCATCGCTGGTGGGTCGCTGGCAGCAGGTTTGACAAATCCCTTCGGGGATGGCTACTGGAGGCTCTTTGCTGGCAGGTCCCAGCTTGGTTTGTTGGGTCAGTGGGGAGACAGACAGGGTTTGCCAGGCCAGGCCCGTGCCAAGCCACGCTGGCCAAGCTTGGCTGTGTTTGGGCTGTACCTTCCAGCACGGCGTTAGACCTACTGAAGAAGGGGCTGTGGTCCTTCGTGGAATAAAGGAAGGAAATTTTGGTATCGGAGTCCTTGGGAGATGCTGTTTTGCTGCCCTCTAGGCAAAGATAAAAGTTTAAAATGTGGAAACTACAGAAAATGCTGTCCTGAGCACACCAAAGCAAAGCAAAGGGTTGGGAATGTTGAAAGGCTTTTAGTGGGACTTCATTAAGGTGTGAGTGTAAAATCTGTTAAAAGATCTTAGGGCTGAGATAAGGAAGATCCAGTGGTGTACAACAAAGAATTATCAGTAAAGGCATCATAATTACAAAGTTCTTTTATATTAAAATGATGTCATGTAATAGGTTGAAGAACAAGAAATAAATAAGCTGTGCAGATCTCCTTTATCTAAATAATTGTTTTCTTATGCATTAGGCTGAAAACTTCTCATATAATTCCAGTCCTTTAATGGTAAAAATGTATTCAATAAAGACTATGAAACTATTTTAACATTTCAGTAGTGTGCCTCATCTAGAGAATCCCAGAGTGCATCACTGAAATGCAAATTTGAGGGAACCATGGAAATAGAGAACAGGATATGGAACGAGGGCTTAATGGGAAGTGTGTCACCACAGGGCTCTGTGGTGAATATATAACCTCGTTTTAAAGTGTAAGAACTATTGTATGGAGATTTAGATATTTTTAAACTAAAATATACAATTGTATGACTTCAAGTGTTGAGTATTCTCCTTCAGAACTGTTCCTTGAGGATACATCTTCATTTCTCTCATGTGAAGAACTATGCTGAGATCTGCCTGTGGAAAATTACTTCCTAGGAGCAAGAATCACAAAGGACCTTTGCTTTCAGTCTTTTGTCTTAGAGGTCCACAGCATAATGAGCAAAATGGAATGAAGGGTATTAACCTTTGGAAGATGAAAGGTAATCAGGACTGAACCAGTGCTCCCCGTGGTTAGACCACAAGCTCTTATGAAACCTTTATGATTGTTCTGTTTGTGAATCTCAACAGTTCCTAGGGAGACATTTCCATATGCCATGTGTTATTGGATAAAATATATTTATAATAGTTGATCCTGAAGTGTTAAAGTCTCATCTCCTAAGCCAAAACAGATACAGTGACCTTAGGAACAATTGGCTCTTGACTGCTACCCACACGATGCAGAAAATATTAAGGAGGTGGAAAATGAGCTCAAGTTTCTAGTTTCTATTATTTGTGAATCAACACATTATTGTGCTGTGAATGTTTGCTTCTCTTTTGTCTTTGTAGGCGAAAGATCAAATTGTTTTCTCAGTTTATCAGGATAGAAGGGACGCTTTGGAGGTAATTTGGAGAATACCACCAGGCAATAACCTTTTCAGTGGGGCTTCAGTGGTCTCTGTGCTAGTCTGGGGCACTGAGGCAGCTTTGTGTGAGCTGCAGGAGAGCTGTGAGCTGTGTGACCTTCCCCTGTTTGCTCGGGGGGACACGTCTCCCTGCTGCTGCTGGATCTCTTTATCTGCTTGTGCCACTGGTGACCATGACCTCCTTTTTCTCATCTGGGCTCCACACTGACCTGCTTGACTCTGAGCTGCATTGGGTCTCGTTTGACTCTCTGTGTTTCCTTGGCTGCCAGGGCTGGGATTCCCTTTCATTCAGCAGTGCTTACCTCAGGCCACAGCCGGTGAGCAGCTGTCCTTTCTCTCCTCCCTTTATCTGCACAAGACCCATCTACGTCATTTGTAGTATTTCTAAGGTTTTCAGAGCCTTCAGTTTGTGCAGAATCTCAGAATGTCCTTATCATTCCCCACATTTTTCTCAAAATAGCACATTAAAAGTTGCTCTTTGTAGATACCTGCTATATCATGAATGGATTCGTGTGTACTTACATTTAATTTGTCCTGTGGCTTAGTCACATTGTTTCTCTGGGTAGTAGGGATGTTTGACTGTGGTCTGGTGAACCAGAAGGGCACTGTGAGAGCAGGAACAGGTTGGGAATATGGCTGGTTTTCACCGAAGAGAAAATGGATGTTTAATGAATGCACATTAGCAAAAGGATTTGCATAGCAAGAATGAGACTGACCTGCACTTTTGGAGTGACTGGGGTGATGTCGGTGGCTCCTCAGGGGAAAATACGGGATACACCTCTGGAATTAAATCATATTTATCCAGAGGTTCCCTTCAACCTAAGTTTTCCTAAAAACTGGGGCTTGGAGTTAATTCCCAACGGAAGTGTTGGATTAAGCAGAGAAAGAAAAGCATTCAGGGAGAGCTGCTGGAAGTGCAGAAGAGTAAATAAGCATCCAGTCTTCTCACAGCTCCACAGTCTGCAGTCAAAAAATGTCTCCTCAAGGGAAAAAAACTGTGTTTTAGTAGGTGTGCTACCAGCAAACAAGCAGTTTTATGAGCCCAAACTCACTGCCACAGCCATAGCTTTTAATAAGGAGCATCTCTGTACAGATACATAGGAGGCTTCCTGAGGGCACAAGCGTTGGGATTGTGCCCTGAGAGGCTGAATTCTCTCCATCTGCAGAGGCTGGCAGTCCCCAGTCACACAGGAACAGCTCTATGGCTTCTTGAGATACCTTTAGACTTCTCCTCAAGCCCTTGCTGTGCTGCGGTCTACATCAGCATTTGGGATATTTCCATCAGCACCAGATTTAAGGTGTGAGAGGACTTCCTCCCTTATACTTACACCAGACTCTCATGGGCTGGTTTCTTTGCTAATGATCCCAGAAGGGCAAGACTTTGAATGCTGGGAAGGATGAGTTTAAGGAAAGACAAAAATAGAAAAATGAAAGAAAATTTGGTATCTCTCAGGAATGGTGGAGGCCTTGCTGCTGGCAGGTAAAGGCAATGGCACACAGTGTTTGCTTTTTTGGCTCCTCTAGCTGGTCTAAAATTTCAGCAAGGGGTTATTGCAATGATGAGACAGTTCTGTCCAGATTGCTTTTACCCTGACAAAGAACTGTTTATCTCTTTGGAAGAGGAGGGCTCATCAGTGCTGGAAAGAATTCATATACCTGGTCTCAGGATCTCTTTCCCCTCAGCTGCTGGAACATGAAACCATCCAGCTGCCTCTCACCACACTTTGCTCAGAGAAGAGAAAATATTACGAACGAGCATTTCTAAATCCCTCATTCAACGTACCGAGGGCCAGAGCCTGAAGTAAGACTCCTGATAAATATGGGGATCCAAATCTGGCCCTCTGAGAGCTATCATCCATTACACACGAGCAAAGGAGCGGCCTGATGTTAAGATCTGACTGCTCATTGCAAAGCTTATTTTGTTACATCAGCAGGCCACAAGGTTCAATAAACTATGTGGCCTTTATCCGTTCCATATGTACTGGCTGCCTCCTGTAGTTTCTATGTATTTACCCTGTATATGAGCTTTGAGGGGATCTGATGCCTTTAGACAGTAGAAATGCAGATAATTCTCCAGTTTGTAAAACCCCGTTTAAATTTGATTCTGCATCAAAAAATAATGCCAGTAATTGCAATTTTTGTTTTTGAGATATAGGCTTCCAGAGGGGCTTGTGACTCAGAGGATTTTATAGGCATTGAAGTTTGATGGATTAATTGTTAATAAAAGTTAGACTGGGTAAGTGAATACAAACATCATACTGAGTTTAGTGTTTACATTGGCTCTCAAACATTTTTAAAGGGCAGTTTTGGACTGAGATGCCTGACAGAATTTTTGAGTTTTGTACCTAGAAAGTAATTTAACTGGAGAACAACCCCTGCTGACAACACCCAGAATTTTCTTCTGGTTTTTTTTGTTCGTTTTTTTTTTTGTTTTGTTTTTCTGTTTTGTTTTTTTTTTTTTCTTTTTTTTGCATCATGTTATCACTATCTCCTATCAGGATCTCACTGTACAATAGTGACCTCTGATGTAAAGGAATCAGGAGTGCCACTTGCAAGCCCGACCATACAGCCCTGCTGAGCAATTATCAGCCTATTCAGCAACAGCTTAGGAGGGAAGGGACGTGTGTGCACACCCACACGTACACACACAGACAACTGGAAAGCTGGTGATAAAATAAAATTGAGGACCACAACACTGAAGGATCTGGAGCTGTTAATTTTTATAGCCGATACAGATACTAATATTTTATGAGGGTTGGAACTATCAGTATAAAAAAGTAATATCTAGCCTTACCCTTTTTGTTTTAATACAAAGATAAAACTATCACTCGAATAGAGCAGCATTATGGTTAATAGACCTCCTCTTTATGGACAGACCTATCTTCCTGTTTCCTTTTGTCAATATTTATAAAAGCAGGAGGATATTTGTGCCTAATCCTATCCAAAATCCATGGGTTGGTTTCCTTAAAGAAGCATCTCCTCTGCTCACTTATATCTCAAGGCATATTTCAGCTAAACAGCAGAGTTGGACTGATCCTAGCCAGCTTTTATGTGTTGTAGTTTGTGAAATGGCTCCCTTTGCATCAATGCAGGCTCTGAAGTGACACTGGGAAGTTGGATAAGAGACTTTCCCCTGCAGAATTTACATGATGGCAAGCATCTGAACTCCTCAGAAGTGCTGTGTCCTTGCTCTAGGGACACACCAGGGTGTCTCCTTTGAGTGCTCTCCGTCATGTTCCAGAGGGTCACAGCTACCCCAGAGGCAGCACTGGTGGTGGGCCTGTTGGGTGTCTTTGCAGAGGCTACAAGATAGTCCTTGAGGTCAGGGGAATGAGCTGCAACAGGATGGAAAAGAAACTGGGGAGAATGCTGGTGCCAAGTCGTGTGAGAAATCTATGCCCATCACTGTTTAGAATAAATAATGTTGCTCCTCAGGAGTAATAACACAAATATTTATTTATCATGCTTAAGACGTAATACTTTGAAGAAATGTGATACTATATTGGATGCAGCTTTAAGAAATACGTTGATATACTGAGAGACTCTCCTTGCTCTACACATTACATGCAGAGCATAATTTTATGTGTAGAACAAGGGCAGTTTCAGAGGCAGGATGCAGAACTGGTACTCAGGTAATCTGCACAACCTCAGACTTCCTCTGTGACTTTATTTGCCCCTTGTGACTCTTTGACAGCCTTTATAAATATGAAAAAACTTTTTTTGTGCTTCACAAGAAAGTTATACTTCAAGGCACAACAATTTGAAAAATTTTCAAGTATTCATGTGGTGGAGGTCATGCAAAGGTATAGTTCAGATTCCTGGAAAGTGCTACTAGTTCTGAGATGGTTGCAGTAGTCATTATGTAAAACTTGCCATAAGCAGGAGGACACAGCACAATCTAAGCTCTAAACTGTACTCATGAGAGCTTATTCTTTATATTTTCTTATGGGACTTTATCAAAACTGGTAAAAGCCTGAGAAAAAAAATATTAAAAACAGTTAGTGGCTTTTAAAACTTTCAGTGGATTAGTCCCTGCTTTCCAGCTTCTGAAAGAGGAAAACCAGATTTTTCCAGAGTCTTTGCAAGCCCAGCACAAACATTTTGGAAAAACACATATGTTTAGGAAGTACTTGGATGATCTGTAAAGTTGACTGACTTCTTCAATATATTGAAAGAAAGATGTGTATGCTTTGTAATCTGAGTCCTGGCTGGGCATCAAGCTTCCCATAAGGCGTTCTGTCCTAGCAGCAGCCAAGAGACCTGATCCTAATAACGCTCCAAGAATTCAAGGTGTTCGTTAATATTCAGCTCTAATGAATGCAGCATGTGTTTTGGAATAAACTACATGCTTGAATGAGGACCTCTCATTCAAGAAGGTGAGGTGCATAGTAGAGTGATTAGGCTTGGCAAAAAGCAGTTGTTTTGTGGGAATGGCAGCAGCCAGGTGATCGTCAATGCTCAGCACGCGGCTCCTCCGGCGTCACTCGCAGCTGCAAGAGGCTGAGTTTGTTGTCCCAAACACTGCACTGGAACATCCCAAGAGGGAGTGCCATGACTGAGAAGTCCCTGCAGGTTGGCACAAATCTGCTTTGAGTTAGAGCACGGCTGTTTCAGGCTTGATACACGTTCGGCTGAACGCTCGGCCCTTTTCACTCTGATTTGTTACAATTCTACTCTCTTCCAGTAAACTGAAAATGGCTCAGCGTTTTAGAGACCATTTGTTAGAGCTTTGGAGGAGAATGAGCTTCAGCTACACCAGGTCAGCCCAGTAACCCACAGTGGCAATGAAAAAAATTTGAATTTCTTACAGCAGGCAGGGGGAGAGGAATAGAACCTAAACATTTGTCCTTGTGAGACCTAAAATTCCACCAACCTCAAAAGAGATCCTCAATCTTCAAAGCAAGCAGGATGTGTTCCCTAGTAATCACTTAGGTCCAGCTGCCTTTTTCCAGTGGTGAACATGCAAGGGAGGTGTTTCCATCCTGATATGTGCAGGTTTTGGGCCAAAACGTCTCCAGTTGCTTAATGGGATGGTTGGGTGGAGGCCCTCATTTCCATACAGTTGAAGAGAGGAGATGATCTTCATACAGGGAAGTGAGATGTTCTAACACTCTCATCTTACCTTACATAACTCCAGATGTTAATCATCAAAAAAAAAAAGATCCAACCCTTTTTAATATTAGGGAAATGATAAGGCTTGACTTAATTTTTCAATTTTCCTTTGATAAACCTTAACTTTGAGATGCCGCAGGAGGTGGATTCACCAGACTTCCTGGTAACCTTCAAATGCAATTACGTCAGCCTAAGCCTATATATTCATCTTTTCTCCTTATAAAGCACCTTTGCACTAAATTTAGAGTGGAAATTCTTAAAGGATTAATTGGAAGAAAGTATTTGGTGCTCTATTTCGGAGGAAGAAGGTAATGTTTTTAAGAAATAGCAGTCTGGAAGAATAATCAAAATATATTCATAGCATTTAGCAACAGTTTAATGAGTTTTCAGCTTTTCCATTTCCTGTCAACCAACTTTATCAGCCACCAATACTCCTAGAAAGTGATTTGAAGTGATTATTTGCTTTGGTGCTATTAAGAGTAGAGAAAATGCTTCTGAAATCATTGTGGAGGGGATTTTCAAAGTGAAACCTTTTTTTTTTTTTAAGTATGACTGCATATCGCTATAAAGTTGCTTATGGTTCTACTTTCTACACCCTATAAATAATAATAATAATGATTGAAAATAACAAAAGCTTCCCCCTCAGACCAATTTACTTCAATTTTCTTTTCACTGCATTATTCAGTTTATTTAATCTTTACACTATCTCTGACTTGCCTCTGTATTTCAGACACATGTATGCAGATAATTAGCATGGATGCAGATATTGCACAAGATGGCCAGGCTTATCAGATACAGGCATGTCTAATCTGTCAGCAATTTACAGTTGCTTTTTCAATTTCCACTTTCTAATAACAGTAGAAGTTTTTCGGGGGGGTGTGCTCCTGGTCTCCCCTCTGCAACTGGGGCAAGAAAATCTCACGAGATGGGACCTAAGTGCAGAATGAGCAGCTGAGTAAAGGCTCCGATCCGCCTGCCACACCTCTGCCCTCCCTTGTACACAATGAAAAGCCCGTCAATGTTATTGTAAATCACCATGTCTCAGGCCAGAGAAAACATATTTTGCACCTCATCTGGTCTAAATATTGAGTTTACGAGTGAATGTTGCTTTGCATTATGTGTTATAGATGCTTTATGTTTATTTAAGAACTCAGTTTGCAGGAATGTTTTCCAGACATGCGGTTTACCGCAATAGACAGTTGTTGATATTCTGATCCCAAGAGCATTAGAATATGTTTAGAAATTGCGACACTTTTAAAACCAGATGTTCTACATAAGCTACACAAAAAATGGGGGTGGGGGAACAAATAGAACTGTCATTTGGCATGAAAACAGCCTGTGTTAAAGCAAGGGCAAACACATACCAAGTGAAATAAACGTGGTGAACTGCCCTCAACCCTTTCCTCCTTTTGTAAGTAACTATTTTAACAAAAGATGGAAAATCCCATTTCCCAGATGGTGTGGGAAGGGGAAAGGAAGGCTTTCAGATCCAGGTTTGCATCTGAAGGAAGCTGCTGCATCTTGTTCCTGGGATGGATCAAACCAGAATGACGGAGCTAGGCAACTTCAGGCCAGGAAAGAATGCAAATCTGCATTCAACGCCCAGCCTAGAAATTCGTCTTCTGTGTGTTTCTAAAGGTAAACGATCTTCACTGAGGAAACAAAGGTTTGCCCTGCATGGTGAATTGCCACAGAAAAGCTTCTCCAGCAGCCAGAGCCTGGTAGCACATTCTGCCCTGTGCTCCAGGATGATTTGACAGAGATTTTGTGTAAACAGGTGAGGGATCATCCTGCACCAGGCACTGTCTCAGGGACTGAAGTAGCTCAACCAGCTCTGCCCTGGGTCTCTGGTGGGAAAGCAAGGTTGGGCAGCTGAACAATCTGGGCTCACAGCCGTCAGCAGTTGATGATAAACTGCCTCTTTCCATTCAATCTGTTGCTGTTTTTCCTTCTGACTTTGAACTCTTTCCCTTGTTTATTATAAAGCAGAAAGCAAAAAATTTTCACATACACCAACCTTAAACAAGTTGACTTGAGTCATATCACTCTGAATTATTTTTCCCCTCCTATCACAAGTTAACATGCATTAGGGTAATCAATGATAACACTATAAAATGGGACCTATAATAAAAATAAGACCAACTGACAGCTAAAAAAGAAAAGATAACTGAGGCATCTCTGCTTTTCTTTATAACAGAATCCCACAGGGATGGAAATGTTACCAGCAAGTCTGAAGGAATTTGCACAAAACATGTTGGCTTAAGTAAATAAAGCAACACATATTTGCCCAAAGGTTGAAAATGTTATATTTGTAATATAAAAGTAATGCAATGTCTGACAAACCGCCTTGTTCAAAAGTGGTTAAAGGAATGCTGTGAAGAAAAGTGATGGGCAAACAAAGTTTTTCCCTTAGATTTCCTGAGCATTGAGATCAGAGCTGTTTGGACTTTCCTGTGTCTCTTCAAGCAGTAGCAAAGCTGCTCTGCACATGGATGCTGCATTTTAGCAGTTTGCTGTGCTGCATAGGAAAAAGCTCCTGTGTGAGTCTGTGGTTCATGGGAAGGCAATTTACCTGCGTTAGTAAAAGGACCAAAGTGCCCTCCCAGCTTAGTCACCCTGCCTGCCTTCCCTGAGCACAGGGCTCCTGCTGCCTTCAGTGGATGTTGGACCAGTCCGTCAGTCCAGCTTCAAAGCATTAGTGCAGCAATAGGATCTGCCCACTGATTCATCCTGCCCCTCATGAGTACCTGAAAAGCCAGCTCTGAAACTCTTCCTAGGTCTGCCTCACCAAGGACAATTTATGGCGGAAGTTCATGTACATATTTATTTTGTTGCTAAAGAGTTTGCTGGCATACTTCAAAGTGTGGGCTATTACCTGTTCAGGTTTATTGCCTGCTCAAGTGAATTATTGCCTACCTGAACAGGCCTGCTGAGCAATAGTTCAAATTAAAACGTGTCATTTATCATGTTCACACCAATCCAAAATGACCACAAAAGCCAAGGTGTAATTATTGCCAGGCTCTGACTGCAGAGCTATCATAGCAAGCTCTCAGCCAGTGGGGAATACTGGTTCCTCTCTTCGAAGGAAATCTGCTTCCTTATTCATAATGAACATATATGACCCTATCATTACCAGCAGCATTGTTTCAAATGCTGATATGCACCACGGAAACCAGCTTTGAAATATGGGGGAAGAATGTGACATGGATTCCATCCAAGATTAGTTTTTCAGCAAAGTGCAATTTTAGACCCAACTCTTTTTATTAAAATTTATTCTAAAAGCAAGTCTTGCACTTATCAACAGTATCCAGAAAGGAGGTTGTCACACAGCCTGGAATGATGTTGCTATTTTTATTAGTGTCATTATTATTATTGTTACTACTATTATTGTTTACCACAATTCAGAAAAAAAAGAAAAAATGCCAGCAGGATCTCAGTACCAGCGTGGGTTGTGGATGCTTCAATTTGCCTACAGCTGTAGTGAGCCAAGCCTGTACCTCCACATTCTGCTCCATTCCCTTCTCTCCCTGTTGCTTGCTGTGTCATCTTTTCACATTCTTTGATATATTCCAGGGTTTGTGTTCCATTTTAACCTAAAACTTGTAGGGCTGCAGCTTCCTGTGGTTTGTATATGACAGCAGTGAAGACCAGCAATATGTATAGTCTGCTGTTCCCTCACATCCCTCCCCAACCCTTCCCGGCTCATCTGGGGCTTTTGAGATTTTTCTGGGTAATGTATATCACCTAAAGTGAAAGAAAAATAATGCTTTTTGTCTATGTCTTTACTGAAGCACTGTAAATTTATATCATAACATTTGCTTTTGTTTTCTTTTATTATTGTAGGATGTGAAACAACAGGGAAGAATCAAACAAGACCAAAATGAAAGCAAAAATCGGAAGTACCTGCTTTAATGAAAGAATGCTGTAACAGGTATGCTTTTTTGTTTGTGCAAACTTGTAGGTGTAAATACAGGGAAAGGAGGGGGAATAACCCCCAAAAGTGACTTTAGGCTGATGAGAAACCTCTGGGATGTAATTGCTTGTGCACTGGGGTTGAAGATGGATCAGGACTGCAATATATTGTCAGGCTGGACATAATTCATATTGAGACTTGGTTCTGAGCATCCTGATTCCTGTCTCACTTCTCTGTGAACCATTCTAGGTCTCTGCAACTAAACACTTCCCAAATTATGGAGTTTGCATCCCAATCTGAATTTTGCAACTCAAGCCTACCTGTGGTTATACAGTCAGACGGAAAAGCCAACAGCCAAGGGCAACGCCTAGTCACTGACTTTGATCTAGAAATGGTTATTATCCAGCTATCTCCATTACAAAACATCCAGTTTGCTAAACCTGGGCTATCTACTGATTTGGCTTCATTTGATGGGCAAGGGCAGGTCTAGCATGGGAGAGCTTCACATCCCCAAACGATGCATCTTTCACAAAACTGATAAGTGATAAACCTTGCAAAACCCGTGAGTAGGAAATGACGTTTCTGTCCAGCTCCCAGCTCTGTCTCTCCAGTTAATCCTAAACAGCACCACTGGCAGCCCTTGCAGATGAGATGGAAAGGTGAGGGAATTATTGCTTCACCCTAAAGAGCTGAGAGTCTCCAGTGGGCAGCGAGAGGGAACGTGCTGCTGGTGAGAGCTACAGCAGTGTGGTTGTGCAGAGGAGTTCAGTTCTCGAGATATGAGATTACGCAGATTTCTCATGAGGGTAAATGACTTCTTTTCAAATAATTTCTTCGAATTTCTTTTCTTCCTGGAAGCATAGTAGGAAGGTACTTAGAAAGGAAGTCACTTTGAATTCTCTTCACTCCAGATTAGAAAAAAATCTTTATCTGAGGAGTGAATTTGGGTCACGATGTAGTAGCACAGTCCTCGTGCTGAATGGCTCGCTGAACATGTGGTAGTGTTTTGTGACATGGTCTGTGGAGTGGGAAGTAGGCTGAGCTCACCCAACCCATCTCATTTATGGCTTTACACAAGTAAATAAGTATGTTTTCAGCCACTCAACACAAGAATGGCTTGCAAATTGCAACCACCATTGCCTGGCAGGTCAAAGATTAAGCTTTTCAACAGGTCAGACTACAGTGCTAATTCACCTCAGTAGTGAGTCCCAGGCAGCCTGTAATGCATATTTGTGGTGGTTGTGTTTGTATAGCATACACATAAAATGAAAACCGTATGACAGAGGTTAGTCCTCTTAAATGGTTGTCACATTGGCTTGGGTTGCTTTTGTACAGTTATCCATATGCTAGCCAAGATTCTGGTGGTATTTTTGTATGAATTTTATTGACGTGGTGAACTAACTTGGGTAATTTCATAGCTATTATAATCAGCCAGCGGCCCAAGAAATGCACTGCTTTATTTATCTCGAAAATGTTGCTAACTGGTTTGGCCAGATTCAGCTTCCAGTGGTGGCTTTCTTCCAGATGTGGAAAACCCCTTTTTCTGACACAGAGGGTTCAGACAACCCTCGTGTGCCTGGTCCACAAAAGCTCCAATGCTCTGGGCTGAGGGCTCAGCCCCTGTCACCAGATGTGCTTCCTGAATGTTACACAAAGAAGGAGCTTGCAAGAGCTTCTTGGGTTCCATTCACAACTGCCAAAGCTTGCACTAAGGCCTGGATTAATCGAAATGTCTAAGTTAGGAGCCTAAATTAGGCATTTAAACTGCCTTATATATCCAGGTGGGAGAGATGGGCACTCCCAGGGATACCCTGGGGAAGTGCATTTGTCCTCCGCGTGTGCCCGAGGTAGCAAACATCCTACCACAGGCATTTTAGCTGGGCACACGTAGTGCTGTGCATCTGGACCTGGATAGCTCCACACCACGTCAAAAACTGCCTCAAACTGCTTCTTCAAAGGGCTGATATTCTCATACAACCTTGTGTGATACTCAGGGGACTTTACATGCAGACATAATCCCGTGGACAGTAGTGCTGATGTGAGTCCAAAGATCTCTGTCTGACTGACCAAAAGAAGTCATTTACTGTCTTTTGTTGGCACAGAAGTATTAAAATTTCCTCCTCCACAAAGCAGGAAGAGCAGACACAGCCCTGGACTTCCTGTCCCAGATCCTTCCTGACCAAGATGCCCTGCTCCAAGGGAGGAGCCGTGACCTTCCAAGGCTGTGTCCTGGCACATGGACATGCTCATGTCCATAGCACACGTTCCTTGCTCCCTTGCAAAACAGGTGAAACAAAAAACTTATCATAGAGGCCAATTTTAAGAGATTTCTGCTGAAAGGTGAAATAGCAAATAGAAGATAAATGCATGGGTGCACACGGCAGGAGACAAGTGAGGTGTTTTGGGAAGCTCCCATTTCCATCTCTCAGAGTTCCCCTACATCCCTGAGAAAAGAATATGAGTGCTCCCCATCTTTGGCGAAATGCTTGATGGAGCTGGCAATAGCACTCCAGTTTAACACTGACTATAAATGATGCTTACATTTCAACAGCATTTTTTAATAATATTTTTCATAAGTATAAGCTAAAGGAGTTACTTTCCACCAGGGTCATTGAGAGTTCACTAAATGCTGATAGACTGTATTCTGTATTAATGATGCTAAGCTAACTGCCTCACAGAACTTCCAAAGCCCTTTATTTAAAGGAATAGCACTGTATTTCACAAGAAAATATTTTTAAAGCTTTCCTTACTGATAACTTGTCTAAAGAGAGACAAATTTAATTATTTATATGGAATCTGAAAGGTCCAGTATGGGATGTGTTCAATAAGATACATGCTTTATTTGAACATACATTTAGAGCAGTGTGCTACACAGATCATTAAAAGATTTTGCTTTTTTTTTTATTTAACAGAATATCAGCAATTAGCTTCTGCAGCTAACTATTGGGTTTTATAATCCAATTTTATAATAATTTTCTGACACTTCAGGAACAGCTACAAGGATTTGGTTGAGCCTTTGTACTGAGCTTTGGGTAAGGGTTTCCACACAGCAGGAGAAGAATCACTGTACAGGTCACAGCTGCTTCACTTCACAAGGGGAAGGGATTTACAGCTCATCTGGTTTGGTTCACCCACAGCAGCAAGGTGGGTGATAGAGCTGGGATTTATTCCTTGACATGGGACAGTTTTTTATCAGGCCAGAAAGTGGGGCTGTAGGTAAGATTCTGCCTTGCATGGGTAATGTAAGTCAAAAACCATCCTGGCTGGTACTCGTGGAAATTCCACAGTGGTGGTGGCTTGAAAAGTGGGAGCAAATTACAAACTAGTTCTTGTTACAGTCACAACTGTGAAGTGGCCTTAAAGCAAATTACTGGGAAAGTGGTGTAGGTTAGACAGTGAAAGAATCTCTAGAAACAGGTTCTTCCTTATCAAGCCAGTGCAATCCACTGACACCCACATGGTTGTACTGAGAATTAATTCCTTGTCTCCTCAATGGAGAATGAATCTGTAAAGAACAATCTGCTCACACTTCTCCCCTCCCATGTCACATTTCAAATCTATGCAGCTGTAGAAGAGTTATTTCTAAGCAGAAACCCAAAGACAATACAAAAGTGTCTCTGCTTCCTACAAGTCTTCTGTCTACTCATGATGGATCAATTTATGAAGATTACAAAACTTGCCATTAGAGTGTGAAGACCACGAAAGTGTAATGTGTAATACCCAGCTAACCAAAATTACTCTTTCAGCTCTGACTATTTGGTTTAGCATCTCTAGCAGGAGTGTAAAAAAATTTTCAGAAACACACTTATTGTATATCCTTCTCCATTAAGGGCTGGCACAGTGGCCACACCCTGGCAGAACTGAGATGGCATCCAGAACCTGTGCTATCTTGAGAACTGCAGGTTCCACTTCTCAAGTGATGTACTAATAGGTATTAAGGGCCATATTTAATGGGAAAACAATTCCCAGGACACTTACCTGTTTGCTTTCCAGTGTGTGAAAACTGGTTCTAGCGTATTGTTTTATTGTCTGTGCTCTTGCCTATCTGTGTAAGGTGGCATCAAGTGACCCTAAACAAACTTGAGCTGAAGTACACAGGGAGAGGATTAATCAGTCAGGCACTTAAGCATAAGCCTAATGTTAAACATGGAACATAATGTTGCTGAAGTGAAGTCAGTGGTATTATTTGTATGTTCAAAGTTAACCACTGAACTTATCTGCTGTACTATATCAGTGCCTAATAGCTTGTGCACTTACTTGCAAATTTAAGATACTTAATGTGTTTATTCTGGACTCTTCCTGTTGTTGTGCATCAGAAATTGTTGCCCTAAACCAAGCAGGGTAGTCCAGGGCTGCAGCAGCAGTGCAGCCCAGCTCTTCCTCGGGCAGGGACAGAGCGAGGGGCTGGAGCTGGGTACGGGCAGGGAAATGCACAGAGCAGGTCTGCAGCAGCTCCAGCGGCACATCAGGTTTTCCAGAGCCCTCCAGCAAATGTCACTAGTTCTGGCTTTAGCCTCAAGGGCAGCAGAGTTAGGCCACTGCTGAAGGTTTGGAAAGTTTTTTGCTCGTTGGGCTGGGAATAGTAAGAGGAATGTCGTGGTTTCCCTGCGGCTGTCGGAGACAGAAGAGCTGAGCTCTGGTCTTTGTTCACTCGTGGATGTTCTACATTTGTGCCAGTCCTCTCATGGCATCACTGCTCTGGGGATGGCTGTGTTTTGCTGTCCCTGCTCCTCTTCTCTGTGCATGCAAAGGTGACTGACCCCAAGACCTAGAGACATGAAACCTCTGTGTAAGAGTGGCTTGTGAGCTGCACCACCCCACCTCACTCCTTCTTGCTCGTATGGAAGGACATTCTGGGGAGATTTAGGCAATAAACCAATATCCCCACCCACTAATAACCAAAAAAATAAAAGTTCTTGAGTGATGTGCTCAGCACCTTCTATTCTCACTGAAGTAAGTAGTTCCTTTGGGACTACTTTCATGTGTCTTTAGGGAATGTAACCAAATTATACCACATGAGAGCTGGTAATTTTGATGTTATGCTGTAAGGGGAAAACTATAAACATAACAGGAAAGACTGGATGTTTTCCATTCATATTTTTAGAAAGGTTGCTTCTCATCTGCGCATATTTTCTTTTCAACATCTCTGGCAAGATCTAAATGAATTACTTAACTGGAATTGAAAAGCAAGTCTTACTTTTAAATTAAGGTGATAAAAGCTGTTGTATTTTTTTATTTTTTGGAATATTACTGTAGCAGATAAAGATCAAAACCAGACCCAAAGGGAGATAAGACTAACAAAATACCCAACCTCTAACCTCATGGCAGGAGATGGATTATTTTAGAGAATGACTGGCTACGATCCGAGGCATGGTCCGTGGAGTCTGGGGAATCCATGAGGTTTCAATCGGAAGCATTTCCACGTGGTGTCAGTGTTTTGTGACAGGGAGGACAGGGCGTGCAGAGCTGGGAGTGGTGCAAGGCCATGTGAACGAGCTTCTGCTGCAAGAACCACGCCAAGTTTTGTGCAAAACATGGAGAAAAGCTGAGAATGGGCCTCACGGAGAAAGACTGAAATTGGAATTTCAGTTTCTTCTCCTTTGTCAGTGGGAAACGTGTAAAATATGGTGAGCCAGAACACAGCAGGGGTTCAGAAACCAAAACTGTCATGGGAAAAGCACTGGGATGTTGGGTGGCCTTTGCTCATTCCATCAGGATTTGGCCAATTTGAAAATGGGGATGTTTTTACAAGCTAAACTCTGAGGGCAGCAAACATGGTCTGAGTTGTGTGAGAAGTGGTAGCACCCACTCCTTGCTCCACACAGCTGAAAACTCCTGTTTCCTTGGAGGAGGCACTGGTGGGATCTATTTTCTGCAAAAATCAATCATCTGAATTGTAGGGCAGGAGAGTTTCTGTGCCCACACCCACTCCCTGAAAAACCTCTCCCCAGTATTTCCATGCTTCCCTTTTTGCCATTAAGACAAGATTTTCTCCTGCAACTGAACAGTAAGTGCTTCATAAACAGTTCCTCCGTCTGCAAGTGGACCTTGAAAATTGATTATTTTTTGTTTGTTTCTTTTAGTCTCCAAATGTTTCTGCCATTATGAGGCAGGCAGTTATTTTGCTAGGAAGGAATGTGAAGAATTAGAAAAGTTGAAAGCGATTAGGACTCTGTCTTTTAAGACAGAGCCTTTCACAAAGCCTGGCATTCAGCCTGCTCAGAGCGAGCATCATAAGACACCCTGAAGCCTTGAAATCCCTCAGTTTTAAACCCCATGGGGTGGCTTTTGCATTATCGGGGAAGAGATGATATTGCAGAGACTATTTGCTTCATATTTTAAAGGCCTCTGAGTTAATATTTATTCTAAGTAGATGTTTATTTTTGGATAGTTTTATTGTTTATAGGAAGGCCACAAAGAGTTCAATGTTATGGAGAAATGGTTACTTTGTATTTATGGTTAACGAAAAATAAGAAAAAAAGAAAGTTCCAAACAATCCTGCCCCAGTTCTTTATTTCAGGAGACAATGTACTTTCCACCCATGCACAGGCAGTGCTTTACAGGCTGTATAATAAAACGCTGTTCCAGATATTGTCTAAATAGAAACAGATTTAACCCTGCTGTTGTGACTTGCATTGCTGGGTAATGAAAGTTTTCAATCTGGTTTTACTTTGTTTTATGCTCGCTGGAGAGCTGCACATCCACAAAATCCTGCCTTATGCACAGAGACCTGTTGTTCCAATGCCATCTGCTTGTACATAAAAGGTGAACATCCCCAGAAACAAACAAACAAACAAACAAACAACCTCAGGATCTGGCATTTTCTGATGGGCAATGAAATGCAATTCAGCCCTCAAAGTGAAACTTCCTGCAAAGACTGAAACTTATGGAAAAGAACCCAGTGGTTTCAAATGAGACTTGAACGTTCTTATGACAAGGAGGTGGTGGTTCCTATGCCTTCCTGAAAAAAGGTCAGAAACTCATAAAATTTCTAACCTTAAATCTCTTTGAGAGTGAGTCAAATCATTTACCTATGCAGTCATTCACTAATGGCCCACTGAAAACTGCTGAAAAGACTCTTTAATTTAAGCTGGCTTTGAAAATTGCCCATTGCTGTGTTACCTAAAGCAACCTCCAAGTGTTTCTCCACAGGGGAAAAGCCCTGTGATAAGAGATAGTCCCTGAAGATCTGAGAACAAAAGATGGGCTGCAGCATCTGCATATCAGGAAACGGTCCATTACTCATTAATTGCTCCATTTCCGTGCGCCAACGGGGGTCACCCTGTCACTGAGGACCAGAAAGATTATAACAATAATATAAATACCACTTTATTTACAATTCTGCAAGAAAACAACTTTCCATGTTTGTTATTATATAAAGACTGGGGTTTTTTTAAGTTTCCACGAATAAAACACTCTTGGAGGACAGTAGGAAGTTTGTAATTTGAAGCATTTTGCTGTGGGACTAAAGGCATGTTTCCATATGTCACAGAGCCACGTCCAGCTGTTGGGACATGAACTAAGGACTAGGAGGAACCAGATTCTCCTCTTTGCTCCCTTCCCGGTTTCCTGCATGACCTTGAACAAGTTACTGAGTTTCACTGCCTGTGTGTACAGGCAGTACCCTGTTATTCTTCCTTTTATAATCTGTGAAACTCCCTTTTATACTCCTAAGTATTTTATATCCAGAGATGTGACCCTGGTTCGGGTTCCTGCAGCTTCTGGACCTTCTGACTGGGGTCTGTGTAATTCCCTGCTCCGAACTGGTCCCATCCCTGAGCTGGGGCTGGGGGAGGATGGAGGGAGGGTACCAGTGCTCAGCTGCCCCAGCACCGTGCCCTGCGTGGCAGGAGCTGCCTGGGGCTTGCTGGGGCTGGGATCTCCGTGGTTTTCCCATCTGCAGATCAGAGGTAACAGGAATCACCTCCTGCATGAGAAGCTGGGTGGGGGTAAATAGAAGTGACACTAAGGGCAGGCATTATTATCATAATGTGTGTCTTACAAGTGCTTGAGGTAGTCACTGTAACAACATCCCCTAGAATTTGTGTCCACTTGAACTGCTCTGTCTGTGTAATCACAGAGCAAGAATGGGCAGGTATGACTCTGATTCTTATCATCGAGGATTAAAACGCAGCAATCACCCCAGCCCACCTCTTAGTATTCATTTTACTTATTAAAGCTTCCCAACAAGTCTCTGCAGTGATGTTATCTGCTAAATTGTGTGAGGTTTCTGATCATTAAGTGGATTGGTCTTCAAAGAGCTAAATGAAAATGAGCAATAAATATCAGTGTTACTTAGGTCATATAGTGCAAAATGACAAGGAGACCGAAAGACCTTCTGGCAACTGCAGAGCAAACAAATATGAAATAGATTCACTAGCACTTTTTGTGGGTTTTTATAAAGTTTCTCAATTATTTAATTCATTTCTTTTTAAAGCAAGTTAAAAGGGAGAAGCAGAACATGGTCTTAAAGAGCAGGAGCTCCTGAATTGCCCTGTCTGCTTTGTTCCACTGTTGTGACCTGAAGTGATGTATTTTTGCTCCTGCACTAACTTTCTTCTCTGCAGAAGGGACATTGTAATATTTATGTATGCTCTGGGGAAGGTATCATTATTATGGCAATTTCTCCAGTGCTTTGCACATAGACAGATGCATTTAAAGAGGTGAGCCTCCCGCTGGTGGGTGTAAACAGGAGCTTGGAGTTCTGCACCTGCAATTGTGTTTCCTGTATAAAACTGAGTGCTTGTACCAGTAGCAACCTGACTGCAGAGATAAATGAGGCAGCAGCAGTTGCAGTAACTCCTGCTTGTATCTGTTTTCATTCATTTGGAAAAATAACCAGCCACAACTGTTGCCAGGGCAGATTGTATCCTCAACCAAATACTATGAAAAGCTTTCACTGCAATATTAAACAGTGTATGATTTCTTAGATAATATTTTAAGGACTTACTTTTACTCAGTGAAAATGTAATGAAAAAAAAATCAAAAGGCTGCAACTTCTATTGTCTTGATTACTCTTTTTAGTCCCTTCCTCTAGTCTAAAATTATGGCAGCAGCCACTGTGAATGGCAGCTTTCTCCTTGAAAAACAGCCTAACCCTGTGAGTATTGCTCTGGTGAAGCCTCGTGCTCCTCCTTTATAACGTGGCAAGAGCTCCGAGAGCCTGATGTGTCCATGCACGCTCCAGCAAACCAGGGACAAACTCCTCACCCCACTAAAAACCCACTCACCCAGTTCTCACAGCCCAGAGTTTTTCTCTAGCTTGATTTTCCCCGTCCCTTCACCAGCTTTTCTCCTCCTGAAGAAGCAATATTTGAGAGGGAGAATTTATCTTGTAATAAAAATAACAAAATTTTACTGTACTCATTTATTTGTCTCTTCTACCGTCTTAGCTGCTGGCATCTCTTCTGTGGTGACTGAAGCACTCTTGAGTCAGAAGTGGGACCAAAAAGAAAGAGGAGATTCAATTCAAATGAGGTTTAAAGAGTGAGGAACGGAGAAATGGAAGGAAGAGTCAGTTTTTGAAACAGAGGAGAAAGAAGGCTATAGCCCAAAAACCCAGTCTGAAGGTAACACTCATTTTCTTCTTCTGTGAAAACTGTTGGGGTTTCTCAGAAGGAAGTGGGGGGTGGGGAGAGGACAGTTCCTGGTATTTTCCTCAGCTTAGAAAGCAGACAGAAGTCATCAGGCTTCCTACGTGACTGAGAAGGAGTAACCGTGTGTGTGACCTCTGCTGTGGGGCACCGCGTTACGGGGCCGGGCACCCCGGTGGGGGCTGGCAGCACTAGGAATCTTTACTCACATTTCACCCCACACTGCTGGTCTCTGAATATAAGGAAAAAATCCTAGCTGGATGCTGAAATGATTCAGGGAAGTGTTAGGAGGTCCTTGGCTCCATTTGTCCTGCTGCTCGGTACTCCTTGAACCCTTCACACTGGAGCGTGCTGTCCTCTGCACCTTGCAAACACATCTGGGCCACATCTGCCATGGGGTGAACAAACACTCCCAAACCCTTTCTCCACCTTGGTAAAATGTTTGTTCCCAAAAGGTGCCGGCAACAAAAGAGTCAAATGAGATGGCTGGAGAACACATGTTAATTGGTTTCAGGAGATCTTCAAACAGGGCTCAGAAACAAATCAAAGCCATGCGAGGTAACTGTAAAATTTATTGTGCAAAATTAAATTATGGGATACTTGTTAAACATAGTATTTTAAACTTCCGTGGAAGCATCATAAGGCTGCTAAATTATAACTGTGATCAAGGCATGATGTGAAATACTCTGGCTGCCGTTCTGCAGATGAGTAAATCAGGCACAATGCAGAGGAATGAAGGCTTGGCTGTGTTTCCTGGGGATGGGGAGAAGGACACACATCACCTGGGCTCTCCTCTGATTGATGTCTGTCTCCTGCCTCCCTCTTCCTGCTGAATATAGAGATCATCCATCTGCAGAGCAAAGGGAGGAGGCCAGCTACAGAGGTTTTGGTTGCTCTTATGGGATCAGATCTCCAGTGACTTGGACAAGGACACAGAACCGAGTGGCAGCATTAGGATGAATGCCAATGGGTTCTGCTCCCATTTTTCAGTTAATAGGTATTCAGCTGAGGAGGGCAGTTTTTTGTGCAGGGAAAAATTCATTATATAAATATGTACTGAGGTGAAGCAAACCGGAATGAAGATTAGAAGGAAGAAAATTCTGGTCCTGGTTCTCAGCTCCTAAAGCATGAAATTCTAAAGCTGAAGTGGTTTGCCTTGTGCTGGAGCCTGGTGTGCGGGGCCCTTGTTTTTAAGGATGTCATTTTGCATTTGTTGCATCAGTTAGGATTTACATAGCCTTCTATGAAATCAGGGCCATAAATGTTGATTTTAAACAAAGACATTTCCACAGGATCTTTATTGTCTGTGTCGTGGTAAAGTGCTATGAATAATTTTCCCCAGGTGCTTAAACAGGTGGTGTCTTCAAGGGAAGCAGGGCTTCTTTCATGTTCCCTATAATTTGTGCTGTCTTAAGCCTTCTTTGTCAACGTCTTGGGTGAACGTTTATGGCTGCCTGAAGTGTTCCTTCCCCACAAAGGTGCTGGATACCCAGCTCCACGATTGGAGTAGAAGTGTTACAGTTATTTATTTACAGGGAAGGAAATAACACAGTGGCTCTATTTGCTACTCCTAAATTTACTTTCTCTTCTTTTGTGCAGTGTAAAAATGTTAGTCATCTCCAATGGCCCTTGGATATAAGCTTTCCAAATATATTCTCATACTCTATATAGATGCACTGATGACACTCCAGCAGTTCAGCAAGAGGAAATCTGAAATAGTGGCACTAAATGACAAGGAAAAAAAATCACCAGGGAGAAAACTCTCCATAAAAGTCTGAGGATTATTATGGAGCATTGGGAAATGTTGCCAGTGCTGGACTGAATACCCGTTGAGCCTTCACTTCTCAGACATCATTGATTAAAGGTGGATGGAAAAGTGCCATACAAAAGAGCAGACTCACGAGCTCCAGCTTCTGCTTCCATCTGCTTTGGGGCTGTAAGCGCAAATCCGTGTAACAAAATTGGGATTTTTAATCTTGTGTTTAGGGCCCAAGCAGAAGTGGCTGGACTGAGGAGGGGCTGTGTTGCCACCATTAGCACACGATGCTCAGGAAGCTGTGCCCCTTCATTAGGAGCCTCATTCAGAAACGGGAAGCAAACTGCAGCAGCCAGGTTTGAAAATGGGGATTGATGTGACTGCAAGTTTCCATCTCCTCATTCAGTTTTTTAAAAAGCCATAATACTTGCTTTCCTAAGAAACATGTGTCATGGACTTGGATTTATCAGCATTTTTAAAAGCAATGGATGTGTCTCCTTGCTGGGATCCATCAATTATGAGGGCATATATAAGCTGTTTAAACATTTCCATGTGGTTTTGGGGTCTCCCTCAGTGATGTCCTACGTCCATGCTGTCCATGCTCATTTATTCTGACACGCAGAGGATCCACCATGACTGATGACACAAGAGTGAGTGATGAACCTTTTCCTGGTGTATATGTGCAGAGATCATCCATCTGCACACAGAGAGAGGGAAAATGCACACAGGTTTCAGTGGGGGTACCCAAAAGAGTTTGTACTGGGGTGATTCAAGACATTTGTTGTTCAGCCAAAGAGCTCAAAGAAATAAGAAGCAGAAATATGGTAGTATATGAAAATATCACCTCTGCTTCTCCAGCCACATGTAGATCATCCCAAGGATAATACTACTTACATATATTTATTTATATAGAGATATATTTATGTGTATATATAAGTGAATATAAACTTTTTTCCATTACAGAAAAAGCTGTGATTAGGGCATGCAAGCTGAAGCAAACTACTGGCTATCTATTTTGTTCAAGAACTCTGGAATAATTTTTTTCTTCCTGCTCCTCCTCATTTTTCCAGCCATATGGATTTGCCAGTTCACTGCATCATTGCATGTTTATAACACAGCATTTCTTCAGCAGCTGTCACTATCTCATAATGCCATAGTACATCTTGTATACCGAGCTGCAGGCCACAGTGCGATAGAAAACAGCTTACACTTAAAGAAAAAAAAAAACAATAAACCTTGACATCCATTTGGATGCTGGTTGTGGGTGTAGAAAGGCAGGGAAAGTGCTGTGAACCCTCTCAGATACATCCATTGTTCCAGCTTGGTGTCAGGCTGCTAATTCACCACCAGGACTTCACATTTAGCATGAAGCAGTTCAGGGTACATTTCCTGGAGACAGGTCCTTTCTCTCCCTGCTGTCCTGTGTCACACAGGCTGGCCTCTGGGACACAGCCTGGCAGCCTGACTTGCTAACCAGTTCTAAGTAGTGGTTTTGACTGGGAAAAAGATGGGTGAAAATAGAATAGGTGCATGTCCACACAAAAGCTGTGTGCAAATTTTGGAGATTTCAATGAGGTGGATAAAAACTGCCCCCAGTTTGGGCGTAGGGGTATATTCAGATAACAGCTGAGATCCCAAAACTTTGATTGATGTGTGGTCTTCTTCCCTGCCCAAAAGATAAAGGATCTGGAAGAACTGACTTAGAATGATGTTGTCTGGAAGGGGTAGAGAAGTACTGGCACAAGTCTTGTCTTCTGCCACTGCTGTTGTCTTACTTGCCCAGCAGCCCCCAGACATGGGCAAGAGCTGAGCAGTTTCTGTCTGGACTCTCCTGTCTGGACTCTCTGTCCATCACCCACGCTGGGCCAAAACACAGGAGCTGCTGAGCACGTGGGAAATGCTGCCCTGGCTGTGTGAGAGCCAGTGTGGGTTTTGGGTCACAGGAAAGGGACTCTCTTGCCCTATTTCTCGTGCAATCACAGAGAGCTTGAGATTCACTGTGTTGGGGCTACCCCAGCTGAGATCTTGCCCACACAGGGTGCGTGTGGTGCAGATGTTCCGGCTGTGGTACATTTTCAGAAGTTTGGTGTGTGTGACTTTCAGTTCATGCTTATCATTTGACCATCACCAGAACAGGAAGAAAGGTTTGTCTTTTTTTGTTGTTTTTATTGTTGTTTTTCTTTCTAAAGAATATTGTGACATGATAGCTTGAATTATCAGAGTTTCATACAGTGTGCTGCAGAAAGTGGTTTAATGATGTAACATCCCTTTACAGAAAGTAGCCCAAATACCTGGCAGTTAGATTGAATGTGATCAGATAGCACTAGGTCACAAATTGGCCTTTCTGGCTCATCTCATGTGAGCCTGTGCGATGAGATTTTCAAAAACCAAACTCAACAGGGAAATATTCCTTCCTGTATTCAGTCATTAGCAGAGAAAGAGCAATCGTACAGTACTAAGATTATCCAGCAGCAGAAAGAACATCCTAATCCCAGACATGAGAGACAGGATGTCCATTAGGAATGGTAGACACTGATCAATAGTCTAATTTAGCATAGAGAGGTTTTATTGCTTTGGGAGCTGGAAGGAGAAGAGGGAGGTATTGCAGTGTCTTCAGTTCTAGTCCTGCCTCTGTCGCTGATGCACCCCAAAGAAACACTGGCTGACTCCACTGCTTTTCCACAGCCATAGGATCAAGCAATAATTTAAAACTATCAGACCATTATGTATTTTGAATGTGCATTTGATTGTGTATGGGGTGGCATAAAGCAAGAAAATCCATTTTTGACAATGTCAGGAGTAAGCTGACATTTGCCTGCAGTTTATTTCGGATCAAATCCAGCAAATTTCTAGGCCATCAGCAAAGAAAATAACTATGAAAATCTTTTTTCAGGCATTTCGTGTAATTTCTTTCTTTTTTTTTTTTTTCTTTTTTTTTTTTTTTTTATAAAAAAAAAGAAAAGGGAAAAAATACAAAGACANAGGGATAAAATTCCAAAGCAGATCTTTAAAAAAAAAAGTACTTTCTACAAATATGCAAATATTTTCTACAGGGTATTTTTAATGTTTTCAGAACACCTCTGTCCCCCATTGCCCTCCCATGCTTCTCAGAAACGACACTTCAAACTGGGAGCTGGTGAAGTGCATCACCTTCAAGAGCGAACTCGGCTGCCAAAGGTTTTTCTAACCAGATGAAGGGGTAAAAGTTGCTATTAATACATGAAGTAGCTAATTAAGAGTGAGCATTACCAGTAAAACCTTCATGTGCTGGGATTTCTCCAGCAGTCAGGCAATCACATGAGTGGGAGGTGGCAGGCAGGGTGCTGGCACGCCGTGGCTCCTGCTCTGCCTCCTCCCAGGAATTGCTTCCTGTCTAAACCTCAGCGAGGTCTAACTTAACACAGGGAAAGTGATAAAATGTTGGTAGCAGAGCCTAATAGATTTTCAAGGAGATTGAGCAGGAGCCACGGAAGGTAGCAGTGAGGCATGGAAAGCAAAAGTACACCAGGCCTCGTTTAATTATCTTTTTCACACTGCATTAATCATCACAAAAACAGGATTATGCCTATTTTTACATCAGTGTTGGAGGGTAATACAACTGTCATTTTGTGCACTGTCTGTCATTAGCAACTGTTAAATTAAAGGTTTGAAAAGTAAAATAATGAAGTCAGACTGCTCCCTTGACCTATTTTTCACCAAGAACTTTTTCCCCTTTGGCCTCTGAATCTGGATTTCCCTTATCAAACCATCTTGCTTTCCCCAGCCCCCCCAGCCACCCTGGTATTTGTGGTTCCCATGACCTCTCTCTTCAGCTGTCTGGTATTACGTGGTGGTTTGACACAGTAATATTTTTTATTCCTACAGCATCTCTAACTCCTTCACTACAGAAAGCTTCCTCCTTCTCTGGTTGCTCTTCTCTTCTGGTGCCCCCTGTGACCACAGGTTCCCTCAGTGTTGGCTCTGGGGCTCAGGCCCTGTCCCACCACCTCAGTGACCACGGCCCGAGCCTTCATCCCTGCCTTGGACCTTCTCCCTCTTAATGTCTCTGTTCCTTGTAGGTGTAAAAGGTCCCTTATGTGCACATTCCCACTTATCTCTCTGCTTCTCTTTACTTCTCCATTCCCACTATTCTCTCTAACTTCCTCACTCTCCTCCTCCGTCCCTGTTTCCTCCTTTTTTCCTCCACCCTCGAAATGATTTAAATCACTTNGAAACACTGGGAAATTTGTAACCTTTTTTTTTTTTTTTTTTTTTTTGCTGTGGTCTGCATCCAGATGAAGCCATGATCTGGTGTTCCTAAAAGAGGCACAGAAATTCGGCTTCCTCTATGCTTAGAGTCTGGTTTAATGATGTGGGATCCTTTCTCACCCCCACAAGGGCAATAAATGAGTTATGAAGTTAAATATACCTGTTACTACACTTGCATAATTTTTCTTCCTACACTCTGAGAGGTAGAGGTTCTGTATTAAATTTAACTATAGCAACTGTCTCAAGGAAGTCTCAGGCTGACTGTTGCAGCAAAACATGCAGCTTTTGGTGTTTTTAAAAGACTGACCTTGCACTTCACCAGGAATTCCCTTGGTCTAAATTTATGGGACAGGGCTGAAAAATATAAATGCATGGTGTCCTCTTGGGTGGAATTTATCCTAAGCTTTTCCACTCCTTATAGTCCTGAATCAGTACAAACCCTGGCATAAAGCTCACCTGCACACACCTGTGCTTGCTCTGTGTTAGCTCTGCCTTGGAGGTACAGAGGTGTGAGAATTGCAAAGTTAGGCAAAATTCCAAGCTGATGTGTAAGATGCTGGGTTTTTTATGGGGGTGAAATGGTAGGACATAAGTCTGAAATCCAGGCTATGACAATTCCCAGTGATTTAAGGGTACTAAATGAATCAGATCAGTCACAGCTCTGGTTTTGGAGGAATGTGCAGGAGTATATCTTCCCACATTAACATCCCCTGACTGTGATCAGTCTTTATCACCCAAACCTCGACCTGAACAACGGACAATCGACTGCAGCTGTTTCTACTTTACTAATTTGATCTACCTAAGGAAACCACTCTTGCAGGAACTCTAAAGATGAAAAATAGCACCAATTATATTCTCTAATACAATTGATTTCTTAGTACCCGTGTGTACGGTTCTGATTCTGTACAATTCTACTGCCAACTCAGTAAGAAGGGATTTTATGACGGTCTGAAAACTTTCTTTCCAAAGACGTTTTGTGAGCACACTGCAAAGCTATGTACATAGGCAGATACTTCACAACTGAATAAATAAGATTAACTGTATTTAGAGCCAAAATTTTACCCATTTTTACAACAGTGGGACAAATAAATGTAACAAAACCTCTTTTTGGTTCTTGTCTTTTCCATTTTTGTGTGCTCCCATGTGCTGCAACATTCATTGCTGTTGGCACTAAAGGCAAATCTGCTCTTCTGCCACTGAACCCACAGCAAAGGCATTGGGAGGCAGCTGAGATTTTTCACAGAACAAGAAAACCTGTGTTCACACAGTAACTTACAGTACAGTGTAAAACCCAGCATGTTTAAGATTAACCAAAGCTTATTCCTTTTCATGCCACTGAAGAGTCACCTCTGAAACTCACTGACACCTTAGCATGGCCTCTGTTGGGCACAGTTACATGGGTATGAATTATAACATCAAAGTTTATAATTCAGGATTTTATACAGGACCTAAACCTCGCTGTTTCATCCAGGGAATCAGTGTCTGGTTATGCTCTGAAGAAATGCCTGTGCAAGTAGGTTACTCCACCAGGTCGCTGCAGCAGGTATTTTTCACCTTGCTCCAGAGAAGGGTGGGAGGATCTAGCAACTGATGAAGACAGGATAGCAGACAAGATGGAGCTTTGGCTTGACTCCATATGATAATTTCAGTGTAATTGTTTTGCCTTTAGGCTGCTGTATCTGATTAGACCAGTCTCTCGCTGATCCAAGGTTAGGAGAATGCAAAACCACTGTAGTGTTGTGCTAAACACAATGCAGCCAGACCAAATAATCTGGGCCAGTTACCCATGCAGATCTGCAGATAGAGGCACACATGCAGTTTTGCATGAGGAACATAACACACAGTAGCTCCAAATTTGGGAGGAGGATTAATAATTTGTTAAGATAAAAGTTGTGGTCTCTACAGTAGGTTGGGTAATCATATAAATAAATGTAAAAGTCCATTTTAGAGCAACCTTCTTTTAATACTAATTGGATGCAAAAATCTTATCACATTAGTAACCTTCATACCTTTATAATAAGTCTTTTATTGTATTAGCCAGCTTGGTTTTCACTAATATGATACGAAAGACTTGCTAATATATTAGGAAAGTCACTAACACTATTAATTTACTAGATAAATTACTTCTCTATCTTGGAACTTTAAATGAAATGGAATTCACTAATCCTAATTGGTTTGCCTTCTACCAGAATTATTTCCCATTAGTTCAGCATGTTTTCTTTTTTCATACTTGAACAGAAGAGATTTCTTAAACTCAAAGCCTTGGGGTACAGTATATGGGTTTATTAATTATCAGGTATTCATTCAAGGGGGTTAATTAAGCAATAACTTTCCATTGACTGGAATATACAAAGGAATAAAAGGCTTGACTTGTCCTGCTGATTAAAGCACAGAGGCCATTGTGTCATCATTTTGCTCCATTTGGTTGTGGGGGAATAAAGATTTTTCCACTATTTAGCACAGAGCTCGGAGCCCCCATTCCTTATGCATAGAAACTTCGTTTGTTTGTTGATTTTTGTCCTTTTTTCCATCTCCATCTCCGCCTGGCAATGGGGGTTGTGACCTTCCCTTGCAGCTGTGGATCTTGGTGCTGTTATCCATGTTTTTGTCACATGGGAGCTGCAATGCAGAAATGGGAGCTAAATCCCCTGGGAAACGAGGAGCCGGCGCTGGAGGCAGCATCCGTCGGGTGTCTCTTCTGCTGAGAGGCTGGTCCTTGGCCATGGATTGGCTTCCAGGCAGAGTTTATGGTGTTGGCTTTGACGTTTGGGCCTAATTCAAACCTTTTTGGAATCAGTGGAAGGACTCTCCATGTACTTCAATTGATTTTGGATGGGGCCCAGCAGCCTTGGAGTAGCTTGTCTGTGCGAGAGACACCCTCTCTCCTCCGGGGACGTTGCCTCATCGTTTGAGAGGAGCAGCGTGTCAGCTAGAACAGCTCCTTTTGGGAAGGGGAGTGAGCTGCTCTCCAATGGGGAGTTGAGACTCTTGCAAGGGTTACTTTGGTGTCAGGCTCACCCTGCAGGAACTGGAATCTGTTGGCTTTTCGGACATACCTTTGAGAAGTGGATCTTTTGAGGGCATAAATTAATATATTGGAATAGGTGGAAGAGAAAGGGGCTTTTCCTAGAGCTTCCCCAGGTCCCACTGAACTCCATTTCACGTAGCAGCCTCCCCAGGGCTGTGACAATCTGCTTTAATTAGAGCTGTCTCTGAGCATCTCTTGATTATGCAGAGGAGCGGGGCTCCTCCGAGAATTCAGCTGACCCAAGCTGTGGGAGCGCAAAGGCCGTGGCTGCACAGGCCTCCCACGTACCCTCATTTGCACCGTGTGAGGCTCCAGCCCAAGCCAGCTCGCTGCTGCCGGGCTCTGGAATCCATTTACAAAAGCTTGTGGCTGTGTCTGAGCGCTGGTAAATGCATTTGGTGCACGGGCTGGGGCTGCGCTGCAATCGGCGCCGCATCACTGAGTCAGCGCATCCCGAAGCCTGAGCACATCTCTGCCCAGGGGAGCAGGGCTGCTCCCCACCACGCCCAGCAAGGTGGGGCCTCCGGGTACCAGCCAGGAGCCCACTCGTCCCAGGCAGGAAAAGAGAAGGAGGTGGAGCAGCCGGCTGGAAAAATGTGTGATATTAGAGTGACTGCTGAGTTTATTCCCCAACAAGCGTTAGCTTGCTTTTCTTCTTGATTGTTTTGGTGATTGTGGTAAAGTGCAGATGTTATGCAATGGTAGGACTGGTAACACTGGCCACTGCCAAGTGGAGTGCCAGGAGTCATTTATAAGCTTCCCCAGCAATGAGCCCTGTCAGCACATGCTTCACCTCCCTGTTGCCATTGCAGGCACCACTGTAGAGCCAAGCAGTGCTGTGACTGAGGCACCCCTTCCACACCAGTCTGGGACAGGAGCTTCTTGCCCCTGTGAAACCACTGTGCTGTGCCCTTGCCATGCTCTGTTAACTCCTGCAGATGAGCTCTGCAGGCCAGCTAGAGAAGCCAAAATTCCAGCATCACCTTACCAAGAGGGACGTTTTGGTGAAATGAAAAGGTTTCGAAATCCCAACAAGAAAGGCTGTAAGATTGCCTTGAGTGCTTGAAATAATGTATGTATGCATATATCTAGGTATACCGGTATAATTGCATGAGCCAAATGACTTGCTTTGGCTTGCTTATCATTCTAAGACATAAAACAGGTAATCTAGCTTTATTTGACACCTACTATAATCATCCAAGAAAATGAGAGGCTCTGTAATGGAGGTCTATAAACAGGTCTTGCAGGTCATTCCCACCAGCTGGCTCTGCACACCAGGGCTCTATGGAAACGTGACTATAAACACTGTGTTGGATTAAGAGCTGCTCTACTGACAGAAGAGACGAACACTAAAGCAGCACAAAACTGAGTAAGTCTCAGAAAATGATTCACTCTCTTAATTAATTTTCCATTTTGGTTGGTGGAATGCCCTTAGGTGGCTGCAGTGGGCTTGAGTTTCTTCTTTCTGGGCAGAGTTCACCTTTGCACAAGGACTGGGAAACTCTCCTCTTCCACCCTCCACGCACTGAGAAGCCCAGGCAGGATCCTTTAAGGGAATATTTTCCTCTACCCAAATCATTCTGAATCACACTCATTTCTTAAGGCACAATCACATGTGGCTCAGAGGCTTATTTAATTGCCAGTGCAGTGGTATGCTGGGAAGCCTGTAGCCTTGCTTTGTTAAGCAATGCCCCTTTCCCATCTCGTGGAAAGTATCCCCAAGTGCAGCTTTCTGTCCTGACAGCCCCCAGTAAGAGCAACCGTATGTGTGAGCAGCCCTTCTTGCGAAAGATGCACATTGCCAGCTGTCCTGTGCTGGCATTCTTCATTCCCTGGGTGAGCCAAGCACTCCTACAATAAAGCAGAGCGGGGGAGCAGAGTCAGACGTGCATCCCCTGTCCATGCAGGACCCAAATGCCCGTGGTGTTGCCATCTTGTCCCAGGACAACCAGAGCAAATTCAATGCCAGCGTTTGCAGAGTGCTTTTAGGTCAGGTTTGTGTGGCTGTCCGAGTTCAGTAGAGACAGTTTGCTTGCTTTCTTTTGAATAATAACAAATTGAAGGCTCTGCTCCAGCTGTTTCTTCCATGATTTACAACTACATCCTTAGTCACAGTTTCCCCACCGAAATCCTTTACTCGGGTCAGGAGACAGGACAAAAGGAGTGGAAAGAGCCCCCATGTCATGCCCCAGGCCATCCTAGGGAGGGGACAGGCAGTCCTGAGCCTTATTTCTCCCAGGTCTTCCCCTACAATATGCTTGGAGAAGTGACTAAGCTGGGGAGAGGAGCTGGAGCAACGTGAGGTAGATGTGTAGGAGGTTGCCAGTGGGGTTGTTCCAGCTTATGCTGGGAGTCACCTTGACCCAGAGCGACAAAGGAAATGTAAAACTGAATTTCTTCTTTCCATTTCTGCCCCACAAACTGCACAGCATAAAATGTATCACTTTCTTATTTTCAAATAGCTTTTCTATATGCATTATTAATGTAACTAAAACCCAAACCTTCAATTTATCACTCCCTGGACACTCGCACTTAGAAATGTGTATTATATCATTGTCTGTTTAGAGAGGGTGTTAAGTTCTGGCTTGAAAAGAAAGGTGTGGTGTTGGGAACTCTATCTTTCCTCAGAGGACACCAAAGTAAAAAGGTCTTTTTTCAAGACAGAAGTGTGTAAGGGTCTCCCCTGATATGGGTGTAGGGGGACATCAGGGCAAAGAGAAGGCAGGGCCCATTTTACTCTTTACCACCAGGCAGGAGCTGAAGTTTGGCTACTTCTGCCATTGAGCCTGCTTTAATGTGATTTGATTTTTCCTCCTTCCAGTATTTTACTGATAAACATCAGTTTAAAACCCAAAATGTAGCCCGTTAATAAATCATAAATATTTTGTCCTATCATGCTTTCATTTGGTTAAGCCTTGAACTTCTACTGCCCTGAAGAAGACTTTGATTAGGGCTCCATACGGTGCCAGAGATGGAAGGTTTATGCAGCTGGGGGTTTTTAGCAAAACATCAGAAGCTTTAGGGTTTCACCTTGCTCCTGAGAAAAGCTGCTGGCAGAAGAACAGGTTCTCATAGTCAGACGGACAGAAAAATTATTGACACCCCTAAGAAACCAGGTAGGGACTGCAGTTTTGACCTGATGAGGATTTTAACATCAAGATTCCCACAAAAGCCATGTGAAGTCAATGGAGATATTTCCACTGATTTCTAAGGACTCTGAGTTATACCCCACAGGGTAATGATCTCACAGGCTCTTCACAACCTGTTGTAGATGGATTTGAGCAGCCAGATCTGTGCTAAAGGGAAAGGGGACATGATTCCCTGTCCCCCGAGGAGGAGAGAAGGTGCAGAGCATGCAGCTGTGGGCTTATCTGCAGCTTGGTGTGGCCACAGGGCAGGGACTACCCTCTGCAGGGACCCGTGAGGGATGTGCCACCTGCCCAGGCGTTTGTCCCCACGAGGGCTCACCCTGAGCACGGTGTGCTGCAGTGCAGAGACCTGGGGGCACCAGGGCTTTTAGCCCATCACGGTCTGTGCAATGCAGGGCTGGAGGCACAGTCTTGAGCCCCAGTCTCTCTTCTGCCAGGGGGAAAAACAGCTTTTTACAGGCTGAGGGATGGGAGCAGCCCAGCGTTCACATGCCCAGCCTGTGGAGGTCTGTGCCTTCAGGCAGGAATCACACGAGATAGTTGAGTTGAAATTGGGAGAAACTGCTCCAGCAGCACTCTGTGGGGGTGCTGCCATAATGATTTTTTGCCTTTTCTTTATACCTCTTTTGTATGCCTTTGTGGCCTTTTGTAGTCTTGGTGTTTCTTTTAGCCTACATTCCTAGACTTGATGTTTTGTTGAGTTAGGAGACTGAACATCTTGGAGGCCTCAGACACCAAGGTCCTCTCTGGAACACATTTTGTAAACTCAAAGATGGGTCTGGCCAGGGGAGGGTTCCTGGGGAGGGGGGTTCACTTGGCCTCACTCACTGGGGAATCTTTGATAGATGTGCTAATGGGTAAGATTATAATTCCATACCTGATCTGTCGTGGCTGTGCATTCTGGGGTGGGCATTTCCATGTGCATGTTCAGAGTGTTCCACCTGGACAGAGTGCACCAGGGATCCTTGAAATAAATACTGAGGGAAAAACCCTTTTCCCTTCTAACCGTGTTGGGCTCTGATTTTAAGAACAGGGATAAGGCATCAATGGGATGTAAATTTTCATTTCTAACATCTAGAACCTGCACTCGACTGCACTTGGGAGAAGCTGCCTGTTCCACTCCGGGCACTGTCAGCAGGGCCGGGATTCACCTCCCAGAATTAGCAGCCAATGCCAGGATTTCGGTGTGCCAGGCAGCAAAGGGGTCCCTTCTCCAAACATCTGCCCCCAGCACCCCACCAGAGGAGAAAAATATGAGCACAGGGAATTAAAGTGACAGCCCCTGTGATCTGGCATATGTCACTGTCCCTGAGGCTGATTTAACTGGGCAGCAGGTAGAAAAGAGAAATATTCACTAGAGGAGCTGGAGAAATGGAGGCAAGGCAGAATGAGATAAAACCTCTTCGAGAGAGTGTTTTACAGTGTGGTTCCTTGGGGGGCTGGGAAGGAAGGAGAAAGTTCACCATAAATGGAAAAAGGCTTGAACTATAATTAATTTACCTTGTCTGAGCTTTTTACCACATTTCCATGCATGAGAAAAAAATGCATCAAAACTCACAAGTTCTTTATTTTTTGAGTGCACAAGAGATAACTGGCTCACAACAGATTAATTTGGCCATATATTTGCTCAGAGTATGGAAGGGCTTGTGATGGACTTCAGCTTCAGATGAAATAATCAACCCAGACTGAAAGGGCATTTATTGGAAAGGCTATATGAAAAAAGAGGCTGCTGCTGTTTGAACTGCCTGACTCCTGCAAATTAACAGCCTGAAGGAGAGGTTTTCTTGGAGATCTGTAGGAAGGAGCCAAGCTCCACTGCTTGCAGTGAGCCAAATGGGCTTCAGGAGCAGTGAGGGCAGCTCCCTTCCCAAGGCTGCTGGTCACCCAAAGCTGATCTGGGAGGTGACACTCGGCCCAGGTTCTCCCTGGCTCATACTTTGCCAAAAAGAGTTTGGGAAAGCAGCCTATGTTTCCTGTTTCTGGCACCAGCTGTAGGAGATCCCAGCTCAGTTACCTGTGTGGGTTCTTCATGCCTGTACAAAATGTAGTTTGTCCTCTCACAATGCTGTCAGCAGCAGAAGAGACACTGAGATTTGATCAGCCTCAAGCCAGAACTCGCACAATCGCTTTCGCTAGGTAGAAACTAAAGTTGATAAAAATTACAGGATTCCAGTGAAGGTCTGAAATGTCCCCAGGTTCAAGGATTCTTGGGTTAAGGACTCGAGTTTGCTAGGAAATCGAGGTTAAATTTTGCTCTTTCCCCTTTGTAGTGTTGACTATACAGAAGAAAAAGATTTGGAAGGAAGCAAAGTATATNTTCTTCAGCCTAAGAGCTGGTTTCAGTCCTGCATACTTTTATGTAGAACTCAATAAAATGCATTTGCAAACATAATTACAGATGCAGCAATGTCCTCTAATAATGGATTATATAAAGTATGTTATGAAATGCATTCATATCAACTTTTTGGTGAATTATACTACCTACTATAACCAGGTGTTATAAAAACAATTGTGGGTCTGTGGGAATTACTGACACAAACTATGTATCCTTTAAATAAAACACAACTTCAGGTAGCTGTAAAAGGTGCTGTAGAGGGGGGTGGAGTTATTTTGGACATGCTGGAGCCAGCAGAACAGGAGGGGAAGCTGTTCTTGGGGAAAGCATGGTGATAAATGGCTCTTCAATGTGTGTTGGCTGGCTCTTGGCTCAAGTCCTACAGGTTGATCCAGCTGTCCTTGTGTGCCACAATATTATGTCCTGGTTTGTATTCCCAAATTCCCATCAAAATGTGCAGCTCTTTGCTCACCTAAGTAATGAATGAAAAATGATTAAGACCCTAGTCCTGAATTATTACCAAGCATTTCTGAAGTTGCTTCAGTTTGCTGGATTCCCACATGAAGGCTTTATTCGAAGCCTTTTCAGTTGAATGGAAATTTACTGTTGAATTGGGCAATCTCTGGATAAAGTCTTGGTTTAATTTTGTGAGATTATTTCTTTAGGGCAGAAGGGATGTTATTCTGAGTTATTAGGTTGTGTATTTTGCTGTGTCATGAGAAAAACAAATGGATTTCTTCTTCTACTTCCTCATCACTAAAAACAGCCTCTAGTAAAAGATAAGCAGAACCAGTGCAGATAAAAAGGAAGCCCCTTCCCTTTTCTCCCTGCACTCAACCTTTACCCAATTTTTTTTTTTTTTTTTTTTTTTTTTTTTGTATGGTTCCTGTTGTTCATATATTTCCTAGTTCTGCTGAGGACAGGGAGCACAGTCACAACCACACAAGTTCCCATCATCGTGTTTCTTTGCTTTTCAGAAAAAAACCTTCCCCAGTCCATTTGTTTTTGCAATAATGGATGTTTGGGCAGTGTGAGAAAGCAAAGAGTGCGTGGACCATGGGCACCACATCAGTGAACTGCAGTTCAGTTTGAGAATGCAGCTGCAGAAACACATCCCTCGAAGTATCAGGTGCAGGTTTTTGGGGATGAAATGCACCATGCAGCAGGCCCAAGCTCTCTGGACCCAAGGACCTGCTTGCAAATGAGTGAGATGCCCTTTCAAGCTGCTTTCCTGCATACTTTCCCTATGAAATCCAAGTAGATTATGGTGCATAACCACTGTTATGCAGACATGAGGTTGGGATGCAGCTGGGACATATGCTTAGACACAGAAATTGAGATTTATTTCCATGAAAGCAACTACCCTGATAATTTGCAAGTACATCTTTCCTCCAAGGACTTGAAAGCACTTCACAAATATTGTTGGAGGCTCAGAAGGCTCTTGCACTTAAGTAAACTCGTTCTTAGAGAGGTTAAGTGATTTATTTGAGGTTTCTCAGTAAATCAGAGGTAGAGGTAGGAAGTGAAACAAGATCATGACTGCAAATGACATCCTTTAACCTTTGGAGGTGCTACTGTGTACAAAGGCCTGACCCCAGCAGCCTCACTCATACAGGCAGCGACTCTGAAGTTAATGGGATGACTGGCGTGAGAAAAGGGCTGCAATATTTGCCTCTTTAGGCCTTTCTCTGTGAAGTGTTTAATATTCCCCCAGAGGTATGTTTGGCTTCACCTCCTACGGAGTGTCTTAGAGCAACAACAACAACAGCAACAGAAAAGCCAATTCCATTTTCCTCCTTTAGTGCTTAAAATCAGGATCCAAGGCGAGCGCTCTCTCTGGGCAGGCGCTAAGCCACGAGGACCTGAAGAGAATTGGTGTTTCTTGGAAATGGGCTTTGACTTCTCTGCTTTTCTCCTTCACAGGAAAAGAAGAGATTTTGGGACACAGTATGGACCTGCACATTTCCTAGCTGGTAAAAAAAACATAGTCCATATTTCTTCTCAGCAAAAGTTTGGCGCTACCCCAGCTTCAGCAATCACAAAGACTAATATGTAAGAAAGACTGCACTAAAAATATAATGTAAAAATATATCTTTAATAAAATGAAACCAGAATTCCCAAACTCTTTTTTCTTCCTCTGCAGAAAAAAAAAAAAAAGGGTTGTGGCTACAAGCCACTTTTTGCCTGTTTAAGTCTCTGTGCTTCTTATTCCACTTCTTTAACAGGCTTGAAATGAATGAAGAGGTAGCAGACGCGAGAGTGACATAGGCAGTAAATTATGTAAGCTCTGTAAATGCGTGGCAATGGCAAGCAGGTTTCAATGCTAATGCAGCCGGCAGAGATTTCTGCCATGAGGGAAGAAAGGAGGGAACCTGCAGCATCTGAAGAGAAATGGGCTCGCTGACTGCAGCGCCTGCTCCAGCCTGCCCGGAGGGGAGCCTGCCCCATTCAGCCAAGGGGAAACGACTCCTGAAACCTGCTCAAGTGACAATTCCCCCTAGCTTCAACTCCGGTGACAAAGAATACGAGATCATTAACTGCGAGCGAGGAGAGTCTGCAGAGGAGAGAAGAGAAAAGGGGAAAAGAAAAAAAAAAAAAAAAACCCTCTTTAACTCTGGAGTTTTTAAAAGTGCCCTTGTTTGTTTTCTTGGCAGAGGAGCGGAGCGTTTGGCACCCATCCTTGGCAGGTGGCCCGGCTGTCGGAGGCTGGGGTTGGCCCTTTCCCGCTGTTGCTAAGCCCATGGCCCAATAGCCGCCGGGGCCCTCGCACCCGCCCGCGCTGCGCCGCATCCCGGCCCCGGCCCGCCCCAAGCAAAAGCTCCTTTTCTCCCACTTGCTAATAATAATAATAATTCAAGGGGGAAAAAAACAAAACAAAACAAAACAAA